>JADRCH010000041.1:4215660-4270423 GCA_019843965.1 Rhynchomys soricoides
CACACCACACACACAGACACACATCTCATACATACACACACGTGTCACATACACACAGACACACACATGACACAGCACACCACACACACACATACACACATGTGACATACCATGCCACACACACACACACACATACATACATGTCACACACATACACACATGTCACACACCACACCATACCACACTACACACATACAGACACACATACACACACATACACACATGTCACACACACAGACACACATGTCATACACACACACCAAATAAAAGAAGAAACTGCCCTCAATTCCATTTAATTCCACAAAATATTTCTGTATTGTTTCCATGTATCTTCCAGATCTCATCTAAAAATCATGATATATCTTATATATTTAACTTTTAAAAACAACTATATCACATTTTTGATATTTCTACCTTGTTTACATAACTATATTTAATGGGTGTATATTATTAACCCTCTTATTGATACACTAGAATTTACTAAATTCTCTTATTTTTCCCCCGTCTCGGCTTCCTTTAATACTATAGATAGAAACAGTTACTCCACATTTGTCAATGTGACATCTTTATTCACCAATCAGAATCAACCTAGTGGCGGGGTCCCAGAGGCTATGTGCGGACTCCAGGTCTTGGAGGCCAGCACTAAGCATTACAATAAACAGTAAAAGACAACGCCTCAACAGTATAATATTACAAATATCTAAAAGACAGAATCTTTTTGGCTTTGTGTTAAGGACCAGCTTCTACTTGGAGAAGGGTTCCTGAAAGAAGGGGTGTTTGAAATAGTGAAACAAATGACTTAAAGTCAAACCATGGGTTACAAACTGACGGCCTGTGTTCTGCTGGAGACAGCTTTCTCTTGCTATTCTAAAACTCTCTGGTTAGCTTATCTCTTGCAGATCAAAAGACCAATATCTTATCTTACATATCAATTCAGTCTTTACCCCAGGATCCATTTTGACTGTCCCATGAATAAGCATCCCTTGACCCCAACCCCTTGATTCATTGGAAAGAGAAAGCACAAGCACAGACAATAAGACCCCACACTAAAATTTCCATTCTGACCATGCCTGAACCTGAACTAGCTCTGTCCCAGGCTGGCCTTGAAATCAGGAACCTACCTGCCATTGTAAACATAAACAAAACAAAACTTAGCTGAGTGGGATCTTGCCCTGCCATCTCCTCTCCCTAAATCCCCTATCTCCATCCTTAGTCTCTTTCTGACAAGCTGGCTCACGGTGCAGCTGCCTCTGTTCCTTTAGATCTATGAAGCTCCCTATACAACCCATACTGCATGCTTATATTTTGCATAGTTGAGAAAGTATATATTTCAAACTCATGTTTTCAGTGTTCTTTCCCACAGCCTTAAGGGCTGTCCTGAAGGTCACAGTGTTCTACCATTTTAGCATTTTACATAGACATGCCATCACCTCCCAGACTCATGCTGCCTCTAATCATCATGGAGTCATTAACCTTGGCAGAGAGGACATTCTTTGAAGGAGTAATGTAAAAATACGTACACTATTATGCAAGCAAGCCTTATGATCATGGAGGCCCATGCTCTGCTGTCTCTGTTCCAGGGGCAGAAACCATCTCCTGCCATACCTTACACATGGCCAAGCAGGACTTGGCAGCCTTGCTCCTGAGGAGAATCTCCAAATAGAGTCCTAGCTTCAGTGGGCTTGTAGTACCATGGAAATATTAGTGATCACAAAAAACAGACAGGAGCTAATCCAATGCAATCACAGCAGAGCCTTTTTATTTGAGCTAGCTCAGGCCCTTCAGTGCATTGCCTTCACACAGGACAGTTTTGGTGATGCAGAGCCCCAGGGCAAGGCTTTATCACACAGCAAAGAATGGAGGGGGGAGAGTGTGCAAACATCTAATTGGGAAGTTACTGTGGCCTTTAACTTAAATGACTTGTGCTGGGAGTCATATCATAAACTTAATTTCTGCCTCCTTCTACTTTGGTGGTCATTAGGCAAAGGGTAGGTTTATAACCTGGGGGTAATAACCTGGAGATGCAGGTCTTGTTGGGGGTGAGCCTAGACACTGGAGCTAGGTTTGGGTTTTGTTGGGGGGTAACTTGGAAGCCAATGTTAGGTACCAGCCTGTTAGTTTACCTGAGTTTGAACTTAGATCAAGTTCTCTAAAATGGAGTCTGAATTTAACAGATTTTGCCTCTCAGGCTGTCTCTGCCTATCTATAGGTCATTTCAGCTGGGAAAAGGGACTATCAATTCTCAGTGGGGACTGAGGGAGTAAGAGAGCTCAGCAGGTAAAGATACTTGTCACAGAAGCATGATGACCAGAATTTAATCCCTGGAATCCACGTAAAGGTGAAAGGAAAGGCTTGAATCCACAAAGTATTCCTCTGATCTCCACAGGTCACCATGGCATATATGGTCCAACACTTGTGAACATGTACACAAACATGTACACACACATCCCAATAACAATAAATAAAGCTTTCAAAACATTAGTGGGGATTGTCCTGAGGCAGAGCTTAAATATCATGTGTGTGAGTTAATAAAGCACAGAAAAGGATAGATTGGCATGCTGTCCACATATCCCATGGAGATAAATCCATGAGCTCCATCCTCCTCATAAACAGACGAAGAGTTAAGGAGCACTGAGATAGCAGTACGTGATCTGCCTCTAACAAGTTTGTTGAGATGATACTTCAGATGGAGCAAAGGGTCTGGAAAAGGGCACCTCACTCTGCTAACAGCCATGTAGTCAGCTACCATGTAGTCAGCTACACAAGATCTCTCTCTTGCACCCCAAATGCCAGGGCTGCAGCCTCTTCTGACACAAGCCATCTTGGTGGTGTGGACCATGGTACTAGCAAAGATGCTGCTTGGAGAAAGCCTGCTTCTGTCTTCCCCTCCTCTTGGTTTCCTTTGTTTCTTTCTCTCTCTCTCTCCTTTCTAAAAAGAAATGTATTTTCCTTACTTTTATCTTTAGCTTTTATATTTTTACTATTTCAGTTTGTTATTTGTTTGAGGCAAGGTCTACTACGTAGCTCTGGCTGTCCCATAACTCAGGCTAACCTTGAACTCACCAAGATCTACCTGCCTCTGCCTCCCAAGGACTGGGATTAAAGTTGTGAGCCACCATGCTCTACTATATTTTCACTTTTAAAAAATTACTTTTATTTGTGTGTCTGTGTGTGTGTGTGTAGGTCAGAGGACAACTTGTGAGAGTCATTCTCTCCTTCCCTTCAAGTACCAAGGGAAGATCAAACACAGGTTGCCAGGGTTGGTAGCAAACACCTTTACTTACCATAACATCCTGTCTTCTCTTGCCTTTTTGTAGGATATTAATTTTACTTCATTGCTTTCACCCATGTGCCTTTATTTTCAGTGGTTAGTAAAAATTCAATTTTTCTTCGTGTTTGTGTGCACATATGTGCCTGTGTATGTGTGTTCCTCTGTGTGTGTGTGTGTGTGTGTGTGTGTAAGCCACAGTAGATGTCAGGTATCTTCCCTCATCATTTTCCACCTTCTATTTTGAGACAGAATCTCTCACTTTACCCAGGGCTTATGAATTCAGCTACAGTGGCACCAGGGATCTCCTGTCTCTACCTTTTCACTCTTGGGATTACAGACACACATATCTACATCTGGCTTTTTACACTGATGCTGAGGATTCAAACATTTAACTACAAGAACTACATTCCCACAACTGTCTTTTACAGCCAGTCTAATGAGCCCACCACTGGTTTGCTATCGGCAAATAGCAATTATATAAACCTTTGCCTGGAAGAAATTACCTGAAGAAAAAAATAACACAACTAATTTTTCCTACAGTTCACAGTCAGTTTATGTTGAAAACTAGTGAGAAATTCCCCAGAAGGACCTGGTTGGACTTTAATGAAATATTTTATGGAAACATGATAAGACAATAATAGAGTCCAAACGGATCTGTTGTGTATTCTCTTCTCTCAAGAGTTAATAGCGCCCTTGGTGGAAAATGCAATCACTGAAATCTACATCGCTTTTCTTGGTCACCAGAGAATTTGATAACAGCAAATATAATTAAGGGGAAGGGAGTGTTCACACCCTTAAAATGAGTTACACTGGCAGGGCTCTGACCCAATTAGCAAAGCTATTACCATCTGAGGTTGCTCATAAGCCAAAAACAAATTGCTAAAACCAAAAACAGGGATTCCCAAAGGCCCCGGCATAGTCTCCGAGTTGAGAATTCAGTTAACTTTTTTTCCTTCCTGACTTAAGCACCGGGATCCCAACCCATGATTATCACTGTTTCTTGTTTTCTAATCACCAAATGCTATTCAGGACTTTCCGCAGGAAGCAGCCCCTTAGTAACAGGAAGATTTTGTTAAATAAATACATAAACAAACAAATAAATACTAAAAAGAAGAAGAACCTCTCCTTTCAGGAAAAAGGAAGATGCTTCGCAGAGCAGGAAGCTCTCTCACACTGCACTGCCTGTCTGCAGGCAAGGAAAGCAACTTCCCCTAAAGCGGCTCCCTTGTTCCCATAAATTAGCAATTAACCCCTTTTGGTGACCACCAGCCTGACCATTTTAATCTCTTCCTAGTATTTATCTTTGTGGCTTACATTACTGTTAGTTATTTAGTCATTAATCCTTCACACCAAAGCGCTGAGTGTTCCTGTGGGAATCATCAGCTCTTCCACCCCTCAGCCTCAGCAGCTGCCACAGCTGGGGTGTGTCAGACTCTTTGTGTTTTGTGTTGGTACCGAGGATCCAACCCAGGGCCTTGATTCTGCTGGGCAAGGACTCCATCAGTGAGCTACATCCCCAGGCCTAGAAGAGTTCGCTGTTAAATAGCGTCTTCTCCAGCTTGTTAGGCATTGTGTTAGGAGCGTGGGGGAGGGTGAGGGAGGGGCAGGGTTCTTCTCCTGTTGTATAGTTGCCTAGGCTAGGTAGGCAGTGCCATTGCATAGCACACCTCCTGGTGTCTCACACCTCCTGGCATCTGTCTCTACTCCCCTGCTGTGAGGGCTTGAGATGGACAACAGTTAAATGAACATGTAATTCCCTTATTAGGGGCACTGTGTCTGAGGATGAACGTGAGCAGTGTCTGTTAACCTGTTTATAGAGTCTGCACAAGACAAGCGCTCCACATATGTACTAAACTAAAAGGGACCTCCCCAAAGGTATCCATAGTGTGCATGGAGGAAAGGAGGGATCTCCCTCCTTGGACTTCCAGAGTCAATGACCTGTGCTTAGGAAGCTGTGCTTTTGACATTCCTAAGGCTAAATGTTTGTTTATTCTAACACGTATGTGATCTTCACCATCCAAGACACATTCAGTGTACTGAACCAGAAAATTAAACTACACAGCCAATGCATTGGGACCTTGTTCCAGCACGCACACCGCTGAATGGCAAATTTAAAATTTACCTAAATGTGGAGAGGAAATGGGGCGTAGGTATACTACCAAAGTAAAAACACAAATATCAGTTGATGACCGCCCAACATATGCAGTTACACAAGCCGATGGCAGGCGTGAACTTACTGTTGCTTCCGAGAGGTTTATTCGGGTAACATACAGGTGAAAGTACAGGCAGACGAGGTAAAAAAGATCAGACTTTTCTTTTTCTTTTGAGGTTGTTTTGGGACTGCTATGAACCCAAAGAACACTGTTCCAGTTGTGCAGAGCTGGTCAAAGGTAAAAGGCAGAAATGCTTGAGGCATTCCTCGGCTGGAGATCGGACTCAGTTGGTAGAGAGTAAACTGTCTGGCTGTCCAAATGAAACCCTGTCAGCATGGACAGAGCCCTAGGTTCAATTCCCAGCACCACATATACCAGGCCTCAGTACACATACCAGCAAACTCCAGGACTAGGGAGGCTGAGGCAGGAGGATCACACATGCTCAAGGCCAGGTATTAGCCATGGTTCTCTGGAGGAGCAAAATCCATAGGATGAAAATATACTAAATCAGCATATGTTACGATAGTAACAATAGGTATCTCACCCAAAAGGCTAAGGGTCCCATAGTTGTTCTGTCCTTGTGGCTGGTTCCTCAGCAGCTTGAAGTAGTCCCACAGTGGCTTTCTCATCCCAGAGAGGCCAATGACCCAGCAGTCTCTCGGTTCACAAGGCTGGAGCCTCAACAGTTCCAAACTGATGCCACCTGATGCCAAAGATCTGGAAGTTTCCTAGAGATCTGTTGGTCTTACTTCAGACAGTAGAAGCCTGGAAGAGCTGATGCTGATAACCAGGAAGAACCAGAAAAGAATCAGCCGAAGAAGCAATAGGGTAAAATAACTCACTGGCAAGAGGAACGCCCAAGCAAACAAAAGGTAATTAATTTTCCTTCTGCCATGCCTTCCTTTAATCTGTGCCACACAGGCTTGAGTGGGTCTTCCACATCAGTGAAGGTGAGCAGGGCAGTTCCTCAGGTAAGACTTCTTTCTTGGTGACTCTATGTGTGGCCAAGTTAGCTTTAAAATCAACCACCACACTGGACTACATTAAAAAAGAAAGGGGGAGGGAAAGGGAGAGAGGGACAGACGGAGGGACAGACGGAGGGACAGACGGAGGGAGACACTGACTTTATTGGGCATGGTGCCTTCTTGCTATCCTAGAATTTGGAAGGACAAGACAGAAGGATACACAGTGAAACTATGTCTCAAACAAAGAGAAGAGGGGGAGGAAGGCAGTTAACCGGCTAAAACCAAGAAAAATCGTAAGTGGAGATTGAATAATATGTTTGAGAAGGATTTTAAAGCAGGTACCATAAGAATAGTTCCACTATCAAGAATAAATTCTCCTGAAACAAATAAAAAGTCGAAAATCTCAGTAAAGAAACAGAAGATACCAAGAAATGGAAAATACAGCAAGAGAAAGGGAGTGAAAAGTGCACCTTGGCAGGGTTGGAGCAGCTCGAGAAGAGAAAACATGGAGCCTTGAGGCTCTGGCCCTCAGCCCTCAGTGAAAGCGGTCACTGCAGAAGCATTTGAAGAGATTATATTCGAAAATCCACTAAGCTAGGTAAATGACTGGAAGGTATAGGAGGAAGAGACATACTCAGGATGCAGAGTTAGCCCCAAAAGTCCTGACATGCAGCACCAAGAGCATCATCCATCAAAAGCTGGCAAAGGGAGATGGTACAAAAGTGCCATCCCTAAAAGACACTTGAAGAGAATAAAAGGCAGGTGGAAAGCTGCAGAGGTGGCTCTGCAGGAGGGGGTTAGGGGAAAGCATGAGAGCACTTGCTTTTATAGAGAGGGGTTTTTTGGATAAGAATGATCCTTGCAGGCTCATATGTTTGAGTGCTTGGCTCCTAGTTAGTACAACTGTTTAGGCCCTGATTTTAATCTTTAACATAACCCAACCCCCAAAATAAAACAGATCAGGAAAAAATGTAGAGAAACTAGATCACTTGCATATTTTGTAAACTTCAAAATTACCATTGACTGCTGTCTTGATTAAAAACTCCAGCTAGCTGAAACAGGAAACCACAATTAGTTTTCTGCTGACCCTGCCAGCCAGACCAGGAGAAATTAAAGTGAAGGCACGTACCCCCACCCTTTTCCTCAACTAAGCTGAGGGAAGTAGACAAGGCTGCTTAAGTATCCAGGAAATACCTCAAAAGAGGAAGACACCAGCCTTTAAAATGTGCAGAGTTCATCTAGGTCATAAGTCGTGGAGGAGTGGCCAGCAAAACTGGCCACTTCTCCAATTTGATCTGGACAAACCTCTGGGGGTGGAGTTGAGGGTCCATCAAGAACAGCCTTGGGAAACTGCAACAAATCATCAAAAGGCAGACCCAAGGGTAGATGACCCAGAACGCCAGCAAGTCAAAGACACACTTAAAATCAGTCTCCATCACTCAATTTCGATGTGTCAACTGCTACTCTGTAATTTCCCAGGTCTTACAGTAAAAATGTGTGCACATACATTTGACTCACTCACACAGGCTGTCTTGTACACGTCAGCTCTGTGCACGAACTCCTTCCTGTTTGCAGCAATGGCTATGGTTAACTTTGATCCTCATCCTTCTTGCCAGTGGCAGCCAGAATGTGCTGGGCATTGCCACAGAACACCCTGTCCCTGCCCCCATCAGTCCATCTTCTGCTCCTTCCTTGCCCTGATGATGCCTGTGACTCACAGGATCCTAGCAGAACTGGAAGAAACAGAAAGGCAGGGGGAAAGCTCAGTTGAAAGAATTGCTTGCCTAGCATTCAAGAAGCTATAGGTTCCATCTCCAGCATCATAAAGCAGGCATGATGGCATAGAGCCTCAACATCAGTCAATACTCAGGAGTACCCTTGGCTACACAGCAAGTTAGAGGCCAGACTGGGAGAGATCTATGAGATCTTGACCAAAACAAAAACCAAAACAATAATAACAAAAAAAAAAAAAGGAAGGAAGGAAGGAAGGAAGGCAGGCAGGCACTCTGGATGCAGATCGAGGTGAATCTCTGAATCTAAGACCATCCTGGTCTACAGAGAGAATTCAAGGATAGCCAGGGATACACAGAGAAACATTGTCTCAAACAGCAAAACAACAACATAACAAAAAGAAGAATGGAGAAGTAGGGGGTGGGGAAGAGGAGAGAAAACAGGGCTTCTTTTTACTGCTGTGCTCAGTACAGAAGTAGGATGTGTGGACACGCTTGGGTGTGCACTGGTTAAATTCATCCTGAACTAGGATTATGTAGTGACTTCTTGGTTCCTTATTACTAAGGTGGTGCCCTGAGATCCATCACTCTATCCACTGGTGCTTCTGACTATCACTGCATCCATTGGTGCTTCTTGATACCATCCCACCATAAAAGAGAGCTTTTTGTTTATAAAGAGGACACTCACTCATGTGTGATGACTAGCCAGGGCAAGTGCAATAAAGCAAGTGTCAGCCTAATGGCCACAGAAACACACGTAGCTACACAAACATTTGTAGCTAAGCTCTTGACTCAGTTTCTCTCCCCTACCAGGTTTTCCATTGCCTCAGTTTGTCGGGTTCATTTTCTTTTCCCAAACCCACCTCAAGTCCATGATGTCAAGCCCTGCTGAGCTTTTCCCTCCAGGTTATGTTAAAAACCCAGAGTGCTTTGCTCTCTTCACAGACTCCTTCCAATGATCCTGGCAAGCTGAGATGTCTTTCCAGATATCCTTCTTTCAAGTAACTTCTCTGTGCCTGTCTCTGTGGGGCTGGGGTTAGACAGACAGAGGAAGAGCCTCCTGGTCCACAGTAACAAATGTTCCAGGCATTTTCTTCTGCTTTTTCCTGCCGGCCCTATCCTGTGCCAGTTGCCTCCCTGACAGCTTTCTTGTTTTACTCAATTCTGGTTGAGGAACAATCCTCTGGGGTCCCTTCCCTGGCTTCTGATTTTTGAAAACCGAAGCAAAGATGTTCTCATGGTAAAGTGGGTAACAAGCACATTCAACCTTTTTATTTGTTATTGTTTATTTGTCAAAATCGAACTATTGATTTAATTTGCTTCTGTGACAATTCCTAGTCTGGGGACAGAACTGAGTCCATACAGTGTCTGCCTCATATTCAAGAAACACTGTGTGATCCTCAGCACTGCACAAAACCAGGAGTGCTGAGATGTCTATAATCCCAGCCTAGCACTTGAGAGGGGAAAGCAGGAGAATCAGGAGTTCAAGGCCAGCCTCACCTAGCTATCACGTCACCTAGTATCAAGGCCAGCCTGAACTACAGGGATGAATTTTTAGATGCATTTACCAAAATTAAACTAAGATACATAATTTAAATATTTAAGTAGATCTATAACAATCAATGCTTATGGATTGAATGAGTCAATATTGCCAAAATGTCCATCCTGCCACTGGTAATCTATATCTCCAATGGGATTGCCATCAAAATACTAACGACATTCTTCAAATAAATAGAAAAAATCTTAAAATTCATAAGGGAACACAAAAAGCCATAAATAACCCCATCCAATCTTGATTGAAAGCAATACTGCTGGACGCATCACTGTACCTGATTTCTGGTCATACTAAAAATCCTCAGAAACCAGCACAATATGGTACCCACTCAGAAATAGGCCTGCAGATACATGGGAGGACCTACACACACCTGTGCAGGTACAGACACATAATTTTTACGCAAATTTCAGAAATCACTGGGCATGGTGGCCTGCACCTTTAATCTTAGTACTGAGGAAGGCAGAGGCTGGCAGATCTTTGTGAGTTTGAAGCCAGCCAAGTCTACATAGAGAATTCTAGGTCAGCCAGTTCCACATAGTGAGACTCTGTCTTTAAAAAGGACAGACAGAGACAGAGATAGAGACAGATAGAGACAGAGACAAAGACAGAGAGAGACAGAGACAGAGAGACACAGAAAGACACAGAGAGAGACAGAAAGACACAGAGAGAGACAGAGAGACACAGAGAGACACAGAGAGACAGACATAGAGAGACAGAGAGAGAGAAAGAACCCCAGCACAGCACAGCCCCTCTAAGGTCATCAAAGTTCTGACAAGTGGAAATCAGTCATGTCCGCAGACGAATCACTGGAGAGATCTTACAGTCCTGAGCCACAAGATAGAACTCACTGAGTGTCTCCTACATACTAGGCAAGTCAGTGGATACATGGTGTCCCCACTGTTACCTGTGACACAGATAATATCTTCACCTTTCAGAAAGAAAACTGGGGCTCTCAATGGGAACAGGTTTTCCAGTAAACATCAGTGTCAGGATTGAAGATTCATTCTCCTGACTCAGAAAACGCATGTCTTTTGCAGATCACTGTTCTGTGTCCTTACAGCAGAGCCTGCAATTGGCAAATTCAAAACCAAAAGAAATTAAAAAACAAAAAACAAACAAAACAGAAAAATAAAAAAAAAAACAGCCATGGACACAAGTTGGAAGATTTAGTGTGGAGATATCTATGTTGGGGTTGGTCTGGTGCTGCTAAGGATTCAAATGCTAAAGTCTGTACCCCAAGCTCTGGTTGCCCCAAGATGAGCAAATTCTCATTTACACTAGCTTTTGTTGTACAAACCTTTCTTCCCAAGGTAACTGGTCAATAAGAGGCGAGAGCCTGTGACTGGGCAGTAGAGAGAAGAAGGCAGGACTTCCCAGGAGGGAGAAAGGAACTCTGGGAAGAAGATAGAGGAAGGTCCTTCAGCCAGGAGACATGAAGGGGCACAGAGGTGACTGTAGGCGTTGTGGCTGGCTGGGGCTAGGTGGTCAGGTTAACTTAGATGTGTCTGACCAGCTAAGGATTAAGCTTTAGAATATTAAAAGGTCTCTGTGTGATTATCTGGGGAACTAACTGGTTAGGAGTAATTGCTGTAGTATTAACTTCCAGCATTAACTAATATTTACAGAATATTAATTAGTCATTTTTTTACATATGTATATGACTCAAAGCATATATACAGTCAGTGAAACCCCTATGAAACTCTACAGACATGCAGTACCACGCTCAAAGTATTAGATACTTTGTGCTGCTATGAAAAAACGTGGCGACCAAAGCAACTTAAAAAAGGATTTATTTGGGCTGGAGAGATGGCTCAACAGTTAAGAGCACTGACTGCTCTTCCAGAGGTCTTGAGTTCAATTCCCAGCACCCACATGGTGGCTCACAACCATCTGTAATGGGATCTGATGCCCTCTTCTGGTGTGTCTGAAGACAGCTACAGTGTACTCATATACATAAAATAAATGAATATTTCTTTTAAGGATCCATTTGGCATATGGCTCCAGTGCTGTTTGAATGTGCTTGGCCCAGGGAGTAGCACTCTTAGGAGGTGTGACCTTGTTGGGGGATGGGCTTTGAGAGCTTCCTCCTAGCTGCCTGAGAACGCCACTCCTGTTTGCTTTCAGAACAAAATATAGAACTCTCAGTTCCTCCTGCACCATACCTGCCAAGATGCTACCATACTCCAGCCTTGATGATAATGGACTGAACCTCTGAACCTGTAAGCCAGCCCCAGTTAAATGTTCCTTATAAGGGCTGCCTTGGTCATGGTGTCTGTTCACAGCAGTAAAACTCTAACTAACACAGTTCCAGAGGGATAAGAGTCCATCAGAGAGGGAAAGCATGGCAGCCAGCCGCAGGCATGGTGGCTAGAGCAGATGCTGAGGGCTCACATCTTGAACTACAAACAGAAATCAGAGAGAGCATAATGGAAAGAACAGGTGGCTTTGAAACCTCAAAGCTGGTCTCCAGTGACATACTTCCTCCAGCAAGGCCACACCTCCTAAACCTCCCCAGACGGTGCCACCAACTGAGGACCAAGTACTCAAACTTCTGAGCCTATGGAGGAACTGCCATTCTTGTCCAGCTGCTACACCCAGCAAAACCTGGTTCCAAGACTTTGTTTTTCATGTGACATTAGGGATGGAACCCACACCCTTATGCATGCCAGGCAAGCCCTCTACCAATGAGCTGCAGGTTAGCCCATCTCAAAACCGTCCTGACAGAGAAGAACAGTGTGGAAGTGACATGGAGACAGACACACTGAACAACACATTGGAACACAGAAGTAAACCTGCACATATATAATCAACTGATCTTTGCCCAACAGCACTAAGTGGAGAAAAAGATAGTCTCTAACAAATGGTGTTACAAATATTGAATAACCACATGCAAAAGAATAAAACCAGACTGTCTTCTTATACAATATTGAAAAACCACTTCAAAATGGGTAAAACTCTCAGAAGAAAATAGAAATTTGACGCCTCAGGCCTAGGCAACAATCTCTTGGATGTTATCCTCCAAATACCAGAAACAAAAGCAAAACAAAACAAAAAATGCAAATAAATTTACATTGTGTTAAAATTTTTCTATAGAAGAAACAATGTATGGAGATGTTTCCAATTATACATCTGACAGCAGTTTAGTATGCAAAATAAATACATATGGAAATCCTACAACTCAACTGAATGGCAATTTTTTTAATAAACTTATTTTAAATGAGCAAAGACTAGGACACGTGTTTGTTTAATGCAGACATATAAATAGTAGCAGGCATGTGAAAAGACACTGGCCTCACCAGGAAAACATGCTGTAAAGCCAGGAGGGAATATTGCCTCACACCTCATAAACTGGCAACTAACAAAAGCCAGAGATAAGAATTGGAGAGAGGATGGGGAAACTGGAACCCACAGGCACAGTTAATGGAAGTTGCGCCCCTGTCAAGGTTCCTGGGTTAGGGATACAGCTAGCATCTGCAGCGTTTTCAAGGCTGAGGGTTCAATGCACAAGGCTGAAGGGAAGGAAAATACATACATAAGCTCCACTTTGACTCAGGAGTAGAGACAGATCTGGTCTTTGTCGTTGGATGTAGTAGCTGTTTGGTTTCATTTGCATGTGTGCGTGCGTGCGTGCGTGCGTGTGTGTGTGTGTGTGTGTGTGTGTGCTTGTGAGTTTGCCACAGTGCTCAAGTGGAGCTCTGAGGACAACTTGCAGGAGTCAGCTCTCTTCTTCCACCATGTGAATCCTGCAAAGCAAACTCAGGTTAGCAGGTTTGGCAGTATCTTTATCCTCTGAGTCACGTCGTTGCCTCTCTTGTGTTGTGAGATAGGGTCTCAGAAGCCCCAGTCTGGCCTTGGATTTCTGACCCTTCTGTTTCTACCTCTCTTTGCTGGGATGGCAAATAAAGACCACCATTTTGAGTTTATACAGTACTGAGACTCAGGCTCAGGGCTTGCTGCAT
This sequence comes from Rhynchomys soricoides, assembly GCA_019843965.1. Taxonomy (NCBI): domain Eukaryota; kingdom Metazoa; phylum Chordata; class Mammalia; order Rodentia; family Muridae; genus Rhynchomys; species Rhynchomys soricoides. The sequence goes on from JADRCH010000041.1 coordinate 4,229,294, forward strand.
GCCAAGCATGCATTCTCCCAGCTGAGCCACTTCTCAGCCTGCTGTGTGTTTCACTGAGCCCTATAGATGAATCTAGCAGCCCTTCTATCCTGTCCTTAACAATGGTTTGTCCCGGAACACGAGCAGTCTTTATCTTTCTGAAAGGGAAAACAAAAAGCCTCCCATTGTTTCCTTAGAGAAATGTCTTTTTGTGCCTTGTTGAAATTCATCTCTACTCCCTGCAGGCAGCTTTCCAAGCCTGGGAGAACTGGCTTCGGTCTCTCCCATCATGTGAGCAGATCCATGTCTCCCAGATCTCCAACTCTCACCCTATTATCTCAGTACAGGATATTCACTTTGTTAAAGGAAAAATAAATACAGAAAACCCCAAATGACAATTTCAAACCAACCACAGAGACACTTGGTGTGTGTTTGGACAACATGTGGGTAAACATTTGACATGCTTGCTTTACTGTTTTAGAGCTCAGATTCCGAGCTCTAGAAGCCAGGATCACATGCCGTTTGCCAGCAAATATGCCAAATGTAGCTTTAAGCACTGGGAAATGGTAGACATTCTCGTCCACTGTAGAATTACAGGGCTGGGTTTAATCAGGGTTAGTATCATTGCTTTTTTAAAGTTGATGTTAGACTTCATGTCCCCAATGGTTCGTTAAGCATGGGATGCGATGGGTGAAGGCTGTGATCCACATTCCCATGGCCACTTCCCAGTGGCGCTCTATGCTTCTGGGTTAGCTTTCCCTGGGAAGAAAAACTGCAAACTTTCTTGGTACTGAGCCATGCTCGAGTCTGGGATAAAGATTAAGAAAGGGGAGCTTTTGTTCTGATTACAAATCCCAGATGCTGCCACTTGCACGGCCCTATGGATCCCCGGTGCTTACTTCAAAGGTTTGCTCTTAAAACATCCTCTGTGAAGAATGCTCTGGCATCCATCAGGAGTCCAAGGAGTGGCCCACTGCACTTGCCAGCACTTACTAAAAGATTGCCACTGATAGATTAGAGGGAATTCCTCGGCCTTGGGGTGCTTTATCAACTTTCACAGAGAACAGTTTCCCACATTGAAGACTTCCACTGCCAAGACAGCCATGGGAATTACTAAAGGTCATCATGTGGGCTTCAGGCCAGCAGAGGATAAACCACCAACAACGGAAGACATTTCAGAGTTGGTATTGATTGTCAGAAAACCACTGTTACTGTTAAGTCAAATAACTCTTTGATCATTTTTATTACAGAGTCTGAAATAGAGCGAGCTATTATATCTCAATATATCTCAATATATATCTCAAAGCTGAGAGAAATGAGGGAGAAGCAAGGGATGTAGTGCAGTTGGTAAGATATCCGAAGTCCTGGGTTCAGTCCTTAGCACCTCATATCGGGTGCGGTGGTACATGCCTCTAATCCTAACCCTGGGCTGTAGAGGTAAGAGAAGCGTAAGGTTATCCTTAGTTACACAGTAAGTTTGAAGTCATCCTGGGCTATCTGAGATTCTATCTCAGGGTAGTCGTGGAGGTGAGTACTAACAGAGGAAAGGGGAACAGAGGAGCAGGAGAGGAGGAGGAGGAGGAAGAAGAGAAGGGGAAGAGGAGGGGAAGAGGAGGGGGAGGAGGAGGAGGAAGAGAAGGGGAGAAGGGGAGAAGGAGGGGGGAGGAGGAGGAAGAGAAGGGGAGGAGGAGGGGAGGAGGAGGAGGAAGAGAAGGGGAGGAGGAGGGGAGGAGGAGGAAGAGAAGGGGAGGAGGAGGGGAGGGGAGGAAGAAAGAAGAGTAAGAGCTAAAGAGGGCGAACATTGCTAGGGGCCAGCTGGGCTTCCCAACCTGCTTCTAATTTCCCTGTTAATTCCCGGCAAGCCCCCAAGGGAGAAATACCAAGGAAGAGTCTGAGTCTACTGAGGGTCTACTAGGTCAACACTGCTGATCCTTTCTCTGGCCTTAGGACAATGTAGGCCAGCACTGATCCTGTGTCTGCCTACAACTTCGACATTTTGTTCTTTATGGATTTCCCAGTGTTGCTCTCGGGGCTCTGTAATAGGTAATACTATCTTATTAAATAGACCTGTTCCATAATGTCATATAGATAACTGTCATAAGCATGCAATGCCAGAAACAGAGACAAACACAAAAATGTCAAAATGTATCGAATAAAGATAAAGTTACAAGGTTCAGCAGTTTCAGTGACAGCAATTTGTAATATAATCTGCATATCTTGGTAGCCTGGCTGGGGCAAATGCTTCGTCTTTTATGCTAATCTTAATTACCAACATTTGTTTTGTATGTAAGACAGGGTCTGTCCATATAGCCCTAGGTGTCCTGGAACTTACTATGTAGACCAGACTGGTCTCCATTGATTACTAATCTTAACTCTCACTGCATGTAGCACACACAGCAAAGGTCTATTTATCTATGTGCATATATGTGGCTCAGAGAGTAAATGCAAGTCAAAAAAGCTGTAGAGGTTCAAAAGGTTTCAGAGGCGAGCAGAGTCTAAAGTGATAACGAAGCAGGCCAGCTCCAGGAGGGAGGAGCTTCAGAAGCTGCTAGAGTCAGGGTTGGAGAGAGAAGCTGTGAGGCAAAAGCACCAACCAAGACTGGAGAGCAGGAAATGGGTCCAGAGCAGGAAACAGCACGTCAAGTCCAGACTGGCAAACAAGTGGATGGACAAGCAGTCCAGTAGGCCACATCAACAGCAGAGGATCAAACCAATCCAAGGACAGTCAGGGAGTCCATGCTTGTCAGCCAAGTGTCTGATGAGAGGTTGTGTGGTGCTATGCCATCCTTGTGTTAGGTGTCTGTCACTTGCAGGAATCCAGGGGAGGGAGTTACATGCTTTCCTTGGTCTGGTATGTCTGACAAATTCTTGGGCCTGGTTTGATTTAATGTGCTGCTACAGTTTCAACTCACTAATGGTTCCTTTTCTATTCCCAGGATTGATCCATTTATCAGTATGTACCGGGTGGGTGTGGGTGGTGTCAGACTGATGGTACCACTTCTGGGCCCCTCCCCCCACCAGGGGCTGAGGTCATTTTTCTCCCTCAAAATAAAGTCAAAATCTGGCTGTAAAATGGAATCTTCTATGCTAAGGCTCAGCCTGAAAAGCCACTTAGAGTGGGGTCTAGCCTCATCACGATATAATGCTCTCTAATTATACTCCCCAGCCTCATCACGACGGAATGTATTAATAATATTCCCCTCCATTATCCTCCCTCATGTCTGGGGTTACTTTTGAGTTTCTAAAAAGCATTCCACTACGACGGTATTTACCTTTAGAGTGAGGACTTATATACATGTACACCTGAGCGTAGAGGTCGGATGTCAATCTTGAGCATCTTTCCTCAGGCCACACCCACTTGGTTTTATTGGAGGCAGGGTTTTTCTGGAGATCTGGGCTCCAGAATAAACGGTGTTGACACAAGGCTACTGTGTGAAATAACGTGCTTCATTTCAACACAAGGCGGACTTTGATCACATTCTCTCCCCTGTTAGCCCCACATCTCCAGTTGTCCCCTGATTTCTTTTTTTCTCCAATATTTCCCTTCCAATTTTTATCTTTCTCCCCCACCACAGTCTGTATATGAGAGGAAACATGCCATCCTTATCGTTCGCGATCTAGCTTATTTTACTTGATGTGAAGATCCCTGGTCCCATCAACTTTTCTGTTAAAACATGATTTTGTTCTTTGTAATGACTGGATTACAGTTACACATCATGCTTCCTTCATCGATTGACTGTTGATGAGCACATAAACGGATTCCCTTCTGTGGCTGACTGAGCCGTGCCTCAGTGAGCACTCATGTGCAAGCATCTCTATTACGCGCTGACTCAGGCTCTTCTGGAATGTCATCCCAATGGAAAGTCTAACTTCTGAGTGAACATAGATTTTGAGAATGAATCTTGCCGGGCCTGGTGGCCCACACCTTTAATCCCAGCACTTGGGAGGCAGAGGCAGGTGGATTTCTGACTTCGAGGCCAGACTGGTCTACAGAGTGAGTTCCAGGACATCCAGGGCTACACAGAGAAACCCTGTCTCAAAGAGAGGGAGAGAGAGAGAGAGAAAGAGAATGAATCTCTCTTGAGAAGCCATTCTTGTTTTCAGAAATTTGGGGGCTGAAGAAAGGCTTATGCCTAGAGACTCTGAGTTGGGGGCTTACTCTGGAGTGTTTCTCTGAGTACTTGAGTACACGATCTAATCAAAACCACCAGCCAGCACGCTCATGACCATCTCTTCCTCTGCCCCAGAACAAAACCAAAGAATTTTCCTCGTCCTACTAGCACCAACCAGGAGGGTCACACAACACTCGGGTGTAAACTGCAACTTGAACCTCACAATCTTCTCCCTGGAGCAATGTAAGAGGGTGCGGGAAAAACACGTGTTAACTGATCTGTCCATGTGGGAAGGAGACAAAGACCTGAGTCCTGTAGGAGATTACAAAGACACGTTCAGGTGAAAATGTTCAGGGAGGAAAAAGCTAGTGACCGAGCTGAAGAAAATCTGGCCTACGTCATCTTTAAAGTATTGGACGAAGGTGTGTCACCACTGCAAATCTGAGTCCCATGGAAACAGGTCATAGAGCTAGTAATTTGTGTGTGTGTGTGTGTCTATGTATACACACATACATACACATCTTGTCATCACTTGTTAAAGAAGAGCAGAGCGCAGGCATTTACTTGTACTGTCTTCTCAGTCTACGCATGTGAAGTGTATGCTTTAGCACAACGGTACAAGTGGAGGTCAGAGGTTGACGCCTCTCCAGATCTCCACCTCATCTTTTGAGACCAGGTCTCTACCTGAATCCAGAGATCACCACTGGCTAGACTGCCTGGCCAGAGAGCTCTGCTGGTCCATGTGTCAGGCTGTACAGTTTACAGACAGATGCCTTTGTGAATGACAGGGATCTGAACTCAGGTCCTTAGGCATGTGAGCTGAACCATCTGCAGCATCCTCTCAGGCCCATGTCATCTTTCTAACCTCCATAATAACCGTTCATAGTTATATGCTGCCTCTGTTTCCATGTTAGGGACCTGAAGCTTAACAAAGAAATCCTGCCTCCACTCGAATATAGCAACCTGCTAGAGTAAATAAGAGCAGATTTCTCAGTCTGTCTGACTCAGTACTCACTGTAGTTTCTTTGGTACCAGAGGTCACTAACCAACAGCCCATAGATAAACCTGCTGTGCGACTTCATGGGCATGGCTTTTACAGCTTTAAATTGTTGGAAGGAAAAATGAGGAATGTCATTTGTGCCTTGTGAAAATCAAATAAAATTCGAATGTCAGTGTCCATAATTGTGAGGTTTTTAGTTTGTTTTTTTGTTTTGTTTTGTGTTTTTGAGACAGGGTCTTGTGGCTAGCCTTGAACTCTCTACATAGACAAAGATGATTCTGAACTCCTTTTACTCCTTTTTGTTTCTTTGTTTGTTTGGTTTGTTGGTTTTTCGAGACAGGATTTCTCTGTATAGCTCTGGCTGTCCTGGAACTCACTCTGTAGACCAGGCTGGCCTAGAACTCAGAAATCCGCCTGCCTCTGCCTCCCAAGTGCTGGGATTAAAGCCATGTGCTACCACTGTCTGGCTGACTCTGAACTCCTGATTTACCTGCACCCCTCACCCTAAATGCTGGAATTATAGTCATGTACTACCACACCCAGTTCTTGTCATACTGGGATTGAATCCAGGACATCATGCTGCTAGGCAAGCACTGTACCAACTGAGATACACCCCTGGCCCCACAAATAAAGTTTGATTGGCATACAGCCCATTTGTACTGTCTACAGCAGCTCTCACAGTATGTGAGAGTTTAGCAGTTGCTATAGAGATCAAGTGGCCGGAACTTTGCCTTTTAGAATAAAGTCTGTCAACCTCTGTCACATGCTATGTGGCCTCATAACCAGTTGGTGGCAATTTTTTGAAAAATTTAATAGACATTTACTCCTCCGCCCTGATCAGTCTCTTGAACATCTCTTCAGTCTTCCCTGTAAAGGTTCGATTTGTAGTTAACTCAGTCAGTACAGGGTCTGCCCAGCAAGCTTCAGATCTCAGGTTCAGATCCCGAGCACCCACAGAAAAAATCGTAGTAGTGCCCTGGCATGGCAGAGACGATTGAATTACTGAAGCTCACTGGGCAGAAAGCCAGGACAAATTAAGGAGCTCCAGGTTCATCAAGAGATTCTGTCTCAAAAAGTAAAGATGGCACTCTGTCCGGCCTGTGCTTGGAAGTCTGCTTTCTGGTAGAGCTAAGGTTTGAACGCTGCAGGCCCAATAGGCTGTCTTCAGCCTATAAGGGATGGCAGCTGTTTGCCCAAGCTCCTAGAATACAGCTTCTAACACGTAGCTACATCTCCCCATAGGTCTGTGACATTTTGTCAGGTAAAAAAGGGTCACGCCCCAAGCCCCTTCCCAGGTAGAGGAGTGGCCAAGCAGCCCCAAGCCATCCCCATGTTATGAGACACCTAGAGATTTAGCCACGCCCCTTCCCACTTACTATTTCTACCTTGCCCCTTCCTGAGAGAGCAGGACGATCTCATCCACGCCACTCTCCACAATGAAAATAAACGCCTTAGAATTATGGACTGTCTATTCATCTTGATCAGCTGTGGGAAGCGAGGGATCCGGCCTTCGATTAAGGAGCCACATCTAACCTTTCGCCAAGGGCGTCTCAGCACTTCCAGATGGTACCCATTCACTCAAACCAAAGCAGCTAGCCGGTGCCCAACAGGGTTCCGCAGTGGGATGCCAGCTGTGCTCTGCGGCCCCGTCTGTTCCCAGCTCTCCGCAGTATCCAGCGGCATCTGTGATGTCCAGAGCCTGAGAACTCCAAAGCCGGCATGGGCTGTGTCTCCGCAGAGGCCTCTCACACAGCCTGACCGGACCGGAGGGCTATAGAAGAGCGTATGGCCACTTCTCGTGGGTCCCGTCCCACCCAGAGCCACAGCGCCCGGGGCAGACACTCGGGACTTCACACTCCATCCCACACCGTTTGTTCCCACAGTGCTCCACTGAGAAAAGGCACCCAGCCAGACGTGATGGCACACACCTTTGATCCCAGCACTTGGGAGGCAGAGGCAGGCAAATCTCTGTGAGTTTGAGTTCAGCCTGGTCTACAGAACTCCAGGACAGCAAGAGAGAGCTACACAGAGAAACCATGTCTCAAAAGATAAAATAAAATAAAAAATAAGGAGAGAGAGAGAGAGAGAGAGAGAGAGAGAATGCACCCAACATTGACCTCTGACCTCCACATGCACATACACATGTGTGCACACATAAACACTAGCAAGTACACTCATGACATATAGAATGAATTCCTAAGTTTGTGCCTCAAGAGCTCATTGGTACCTTATCATGCTAGCAAACAAGTCATGATGTATTTATTTTTTTTTTTACTTCAGTCCATTTTTTCATTTATTGACCATGAAAAAGCAAAGTCCAAAGACCTGAGATGTGAGTGCTGACTCCTTGGTCTTCTTGGGTTTTCTGCCATGACTGAGCATAGGGAACAGAAGTTAGGACAGAAAGCACACTTAAATAACAGTGAAAGAATACTTTGCAGGCTGAGTCTAGGGATAAAGTTAGGGCAAAGTGAACACTGCCACACCACGCCACACACACCACCCCACGCCAAAATAGCAGAGTTCTTGCGGAATCCTGTTTGAATAGTTCATTTCTGATGTCTCCTTCTAATGCTTTCTGCTGCTTGCTTTCATTTGACAGTCACTCTGCTGACCTGGCAACCCAACATCATTATGTAAAACGTTCTGGGAATCTAACAGCCAGTTCCCAGCATCCTGAGTCTAGCCTCCAAGCATTCTTCATAATGTTAATGTCATCACTCTGAGCCAATTGTATTCCCATAATGCCCTTCAAGCAGTGGAGAAGAAAAGAAGCCTCGAGGGACATTTATCCTACAGAACTCAAAGGTCGGCAGCCTCGTCGCAGTGGCCAGCTAAGTAGCTTCGGTGTTTCTTGATTCTCAGAGTTATCTCCTTTTTGGCCCAGTGGTATCCTACAGTTCAGGATGCAGTAAGGACACTACAGAGATTTATTAAACTAATGCAGTATAGCTGGGAATAGAATTCAACAGCTCTGTTGGTATTGTGCTTGGCTAGCGTGCAAGAAGCCCTGGATTCAGTCCCAGCCTGGCTTGAACTGGGTGTGGCAGTACACACCTATAATTCCAGCACACAGGAGGTGAATCAGGAATTCAGAGTCATCCTTGGCTATAATCATAGTATGTATGCTGGCCTTGTTCATCGAGCCCTAGGTTCAGTCCCCAGCATCAAAAGTCAGGTGTGGTGGCACACACCTGTAATCCCAGAGAGAGGGAGGCAGGAGGATTGAGTACACAGGCTCATCTTAGACGACACAGCACCTATAAGGCCAGCCTGAGCTACATGAGATCCTGTAAAAGGAAGAAGGAAGGAAGGAAACGAGAAATGGGGGAGAGGAAGGGAGGGAAGAAGAGGGCGAGGGAGAAGGAAAGAGCGGGGGAGAGCTACTATCAACACAGCTGCCAGAATGTTCTTCTGTGGACAGTGAAGGAGAGTTTTCTTAGCCCACATCAGCTTTTGTAGTTCAAAACTCTGCGTCTTCATGTGGTCCTCAGTGGTGGGTTTTCGTTTCCAGTCACCAGCCTTAATCAAATCACTTTTCCACCAGGAAACTATTCTCTACGCTCTAAATATATCACCCACCCCTTAAAATGAATTATGTCTCTCCATTTTCCCAGCCTCCCAGGTTCCCAACCCACATAATAGTTTCTAGTCTCTGTCAAAGTCAAAGGAACTCCTAAAGTACACCACAAAGGGACCTGCTTTTCGGGCCAGAGTGGGATGTGCTTGCATTTTGACAAGCTTAGATGGAGGAAAAAACTTAAATCAGGTTTGAAACTATCTTGTCTGTGTGGCTGGTATTTTTGGTTTTTCGATGCTTCCAGAAACAACAAATACGACTCTTGAGAGTGTCTACTTTGGAAGCTGTTTTAATCTTCAGTTTTCTCTGTATGATCCTGATATGAGAACACTGGGGACTCAGATGTTTTGTTCTAACTTCACATCTGGTTGAGCTGTCAGAACAGCTGATCCTGGAGTCGCAAGATCAGTATGGAACCTTCTTTTTGAGACGCTTTTTGTTTTGTTGTTGTTTTGTGTTTGTTTGTTTCTGTTTTTTGAGACAGGTTTCTGTGTTTCCCTGAGCTGGAACTGGCTTTTGAAAGCAGGCTGGCCTCGAACTCACAGAGATTTGCCTGCCTCTGCCTCCTGAATGCTGGGATTAAAGGTGTGCACCACCACCAGGCGAGACTCTTAATAATATGCTAGAAGTGATCTTTAGTGAGACAGGGCAGGATCAAAGTTTCAAAATTCAAACAACTTGGACTTGTAGTATTCTAATTTCACATCCGGGCTTCATGAGACCTTGTCTTAAAAAAACAAAAACCAAACAGACAAAAAATAAAACAGTATTTGCCACGCAAGCATGAAGGCTTGTGTTCAGAGCCTCGGGACCCACACAGAAGCCAAACATGGTGGTAGGTGACTATAATACAGACAGGCAGATCCCTGGAGCTCCCTGGCCAGCCAGTCTCACTAATCATTAAGTGGAGAGACCCTGTGTCAAAAAATAAGTGGAGAGCAATTGAGGAAGAACTTGACTGTTGCCTTCCCAAGCAGCCACACATGTCTGTACTCACACTCATGTCAACACGTATGTGGGGGGCAGGGCATCTCAAGGGAAAGCAAGGAAAACCATCTGTAAAGTTCAGGAAGGAGCTGAGTCAGCACTTGCCAGTGAGCTTCCCTGAAACCTGAAAGCAAGTAACAACCTGAGTTTTTCTTTTAAAAAAATGCACACAGCAACTTTTATCCGAAGATCTCAAAGTATTCTGCAAAAGCAATTGTCTAACATTCCCTTGGGGGGGCGGGGGTCAACCATCTGGATATTGCCAGTGCCTCCAAGTCATGGCTCTAACCTCTGTATTACTGACACCAGGCTCTGGGAAATTGTTTTGTCATGCCGGTCATGAGGACTGTCCTGTGCAATGAGGGCTGCCTGGTAGCATTCCAGACTTCTCTCCACTAACTGCACATTTTGGTTTGTGATAAACAAAAGTGTCTCCAAATATGGCCGAAGATCCTCAGAGATCTGGCAGGGACAAAAGGAGCCCCATTTGAGAGTCCATGTTCTCTGTTTACACTGGGACATGAAAAGCTATTAATTATTGTATACAACAGACCCTGTTAGATATCAGTGTCAAGACTGCAAAACAAAAACTGTGACTCCCATGTCTGAGTATAATCACTGCTGCTCCCTGCCATGATGAGAGCTCCTCTCTGCAGCCATGCCTGAGCCCTCATTCATTTCTGGAGGCTGGGTAACTCCGAGAAGACAGCCAGGAGGACTTGTCAGCCTGAGTTCACCCTCATGCTGCTGGATACTCAGGCGAGTTGTGTTCTGCTGATCAGTCCTATCCCCTCAGGAATGACTCTGAGCCTACATTCTCTCTAATGGCATGAGGTGGATGAGAAATCACACCATCTTACTCATGGTAAATCCTCTTCAGCTCAAAGCATCCTTTGAAATTGTGCATCTGATTTGCAGGACAGGATGCCACAGGATGAGAGAAGTGGGGTGGGGGAATGACTTCACAGAGCAGGGAGATACTTTTCGATTTTCTTGTCTCTTCACTCTGTCAACCATTATATTTGCTCATCTGTTAATTTGTTTGCAGTACATTTTTGAGAATACTTGCAACATGCTCGCTGTGCTAATTGATTAAACAAAACAGCACATTCCATTTGCAGAGAATTTTTATTGGAAATGTCCATACTTGTCTCTCAATGACTGTCAAGTGCCCGGTCCTCCCTCTCCTTGAGTCTCATCTGCTTGCGAACTTGATGAACCCCCTCCATGAGTCACTGGAAGCCGGCCAAGATTAGCTTGCGCAATAAACCACCTCTAGCATTTTGGTTATAGAGACAGGTGTAATCTCTCTCTCTCTCTCTCTCTCTCTCTCTCTCTCTCTGTGTCTGTCTGTCTGCCTGTCTATCTCTTTCTTTCTCTCCCTCCCTCCCTCCCTCCCTTCCTGGTAGACAGACTAATGCATATGCATTCTGAGGGGTAAAGCAATCAGGGATTTAAAGGGAAGCAGGTGGTTTTGACATTCACAATTTTGGGTCCCAGGATATTTCAAAGAACTAGATTTTCATCTACACTGTCCCCAGGGTGTGTATGTCAGGGTGAGGAGATGATATGTAGCAGAAGGTGCTCTAAATTTAGGATCAAAAATTATGGCTGAAGGGTCTGGAAGATGGCTCTTGCCAACTAAGCATGAGGACCCTTGAGCTGGGATCCCTAGTGAAAAAAAAAAAAAAAAAAAGCCAAGGGTGCTATCACATGTCTGTGATCCCAGCACTAAGCAGATGGGGACAAGAGGATCTCTGGCACATACAAGCCAGCTAGGCTTACCAAATAAGTTCGAAATTCAACGATCTTTCAACAAAGGATGTCTCAAAAAAGAATGATGGGCAAAAACATGGTCTCAACCTCTAGCCTTCAACATCCATGTGCATACACATGCACACGCATAAACACATACACATGCACACACACATATACACACATGTACACACAAACACATTCATATGCACTCATATAACACACACAAACACATACAAGTGCACACACATATGCACATACACATGCACACACATACACAAGCACATATGCATGCCTGTCTCCCCCTCCACACACACACAGACACATACAAATTGGGGCTAAAACCTGGTTGTTTCACTCTCTAGCCATGTATCTTAGAGAAAGTGGTAGCACAGGTGGTATGATTGACCTGGGGCTGTACATCCAACATCTGGCAGATTATTACCTTGCTTTGAGCCACTGAACTCAAAAACATGAACAATTTGCACCACGACAACCTCTGTTTACACAAAGGTGGAGGGGCAGGCATGAGTAAACAAAGTAACAGGGCTCCTACTGAAATACAGCAATTAATAAAAAATAGCCAAAGAAAATGCTGTCGACAGCATTTTTAAAAAAGAACGCACACTATGTGTTCCCAACAGGACTCTTAACAAAGTTAGAATTTGGAATCTGAGACAAGGAGCAGGTGGTGTGAGCTTGTTTGCCGGGCCCTATTCTTTCTTTGTGACTCATAAGTTTCCACAGTGAAAGAGAATGAGAACTTGAAAATCCCAGGATCTAGTGGAATCCCAGGATCTGGTGGAAGCACGTGCTATGACAGAAGGAGAAAAAGATCAAATGATGGTTATCCCAGGGGATGCAGGAAGAGGAGAGAAAAACATGAGTCAACTTCTAAAGAAATGAAGGTGGCCAGGTATGGTAGTGCATGCAATCAACCTAGCATGTGGGAAGCAGAGGCAAGCAGATGTTTGTGAGTCTGAAGCCAGTCTGACTTCCACAGTGAGACCCCGTCTCAAAGAAAGAAAAGAAATGGAGGTGTATTCTTTTGAGCAAGCAATAGCCCAACATATCAGGCAGAAATAATCTATGTTTCTACTTTATAGATTCAAACTTTGCTTTTCCAGAGAGAACATTGGAGACTCGAAGAGAAGTAGCCAAGATCAGCTTAGACTCGCTCGACTGCGCTTAAACCCCTTACAACGCACTGCACTGGACTGGCAGCACACAATTGTTTCTTATTTGTGGGATGATGATGGTTTACAATGCCCAGCTACTTTTAAGATAAGAACACTAATGTGCAGTGGTGCCCTTGCTATTCCCAAGGACCGGTCATCTCTCGATGGGGAGGTGTCCTTCGGGTCCCCTGTGGGTCATCCCACTGAGCGTGCTCTACATTTCTTTGCACATATGCCTCTGTTGCCAGCTGGTCCATAAACTAGCACTGATGTTTGAAATGACCTCTGTGTCACCACCATTTCTCAATGACCTGAAAGGCTTGCACTCTCTTTTACAAAATTATGCTACCAGTATTCACCCAACACATAGGCATCCTTCCCAGGATGTAAGGGACTTTTCATCCCAGCCTAAGCAAAGAATCAACAAGAAAAGTGGGTAAGTCAAAAAGGAATCGCTATAGACTCAAGACTAAGGAGAAACTGCGTTGTGGTTTTTTTTTTGTTTTTTTTTTTTGTTTTTTGTTTTTTTTTTCTTTCTGGATTATCTCTTGCTCTCTTCCATGAAGCCAGATAATTGAGGTTAACCTGGATCTTACAACATTTCTGAAAGCTAGGTATTAGTCTATTTTTATAGATGATGAAGATTTTAAGTCCCAGAGGTTAAGCAACTTGCCTCAGGACATACAGGTAGTTGCTGCCAGGGCTTGGGCTCCTCGACCTCACTTACCCTGAGTAAGACACTCCCCTCCCAGGAAAGCAAACAGTGGCTGGAGATGATGGGAAACCTTCCCTGCCAAAGCATTGAGTAACCAGTGAGATATCTGGGCTCAGCTAAGCTGCCTGTACTGGATCAGCTACCTTATGAAGGCTGCACTTGTTTCTTACCCTTGCGCCTAGCAGCGTTCAGGCCCCTGTCGATGTATGGGCTCATTGCCCAGAGAATAATATTGACATCAGTTCAAACCTCTAGGCATTGCAAAGGCAAAATGAAAACCAGAAAACAAGATATGAGATTCATTCCGTGGCCATTTAAGACCCATGTTTTAATCTTACTCATTACCAATACTAAACGTTACAAGGCAGGGAGAGAGCTCAGTCTGTTTAAAGTGTTTTCCTTGTAAGCACAGGGACCTGGGTCCATCTGTACAAACCATGTATGATAAATGGAGGATGGTTGGTGAGAGAGGAGCCAGTAAAGGCCACCACAGCTGATGACCCGAGTTCAACCTCTAGGATCCACACAGTGGAAGGAGAGGACCAGCTCCCACAGACAGTCTTCCCACCTTTACAGGAATGTCAGTGTGCACACTCGTGAAAATGTATTGTGTCCACTCACAACACACACACACACACACACACACACGTTTTGAAAAAAGAAAGAAAAAGAAAAGTGCAGGCATGATGATCCAAACATGTAATCTCAGCCCAAAGGAACAGATTCCCAGGGCTTACAAGCCAATCCACCTAAGTTAGCAAGTTCCAGGCCCGTCAGAGACCCTCTCTCAAGAAAACAGGATGAATGTCTTTCAAGAATGACAGTGAGGGTGGTCCACTAGGCTTTATACATGTGTATATATGTGCACATGTATGAGTACACACACACACACAATAACAAGAACAATAAAGGTTACTAGTAAGCCCTGATTTCATTAGTTCTGATTCAGAAAATAGAAACTGTTATTCCTATTTTGTTCCCTATCAAGTTGACAAAGTTACAAGTAGTAAGCAGCTTGTTCAAAGGTTACTAACCTGGTAAATTATAGAACCTTGATTCCAACCACAAGCATTCTCTCTAGCTAGCCTTCAGTCTTCCCTCTGCATGAATATCTATAATGGAGGTCAGCTGTCATACATATGTTTCTTTATAAATATTAGATGTCGGTTGGAAAGACGCAGCAAGAAAAATTGGATATGATGCGTAGAAACCTTTACCGCTGTACCTTGTGTTCAATACTGTCCCACTTCATGTGTTAGTCGCACTGCTGGGACAAAATGCTTGAGGTAAGCACCTTGAGGAGAAGTTCATATGTCTCAGTTTCCAAGGTTTAGTTCATGCTCAGCTTCATGTACTGCAGTTCCCAGACAGAACACACTTCTACCCAAGGCAAGGACAGCTGGCAGAGCCCCCTTTCCCAGAGCCCCGACTGCATCCTCCTGGGGATTCTAAAGCTCCAGGGACTCTTTCAGCAGGCAGGAGACTTCAGGCTCATCTCTCAGTCACACAGAAACAAAAACAAGTTTTATTTCCTTCCTGCAGATGTTCTAAGAAATAGGGGAAAATATCATTCAGAACCACCACCACCCCACACACTGGTTTCTTTGGTGGTGCTATTTATTTTATTTGTCTGTTTGTTTTGAAACAGAGCCTTAAACATCCCAGGCTGGCTTTGAACTTAACCTTATGACTTAGGATGCTCTTGAACTTCTGATCCTCCCTTCCCCATCTACTGAGGCCAGATGCCAGGTGTATACCGCCCCATGCAGCTGATGTCATACAGGGCAGGAAAATCAGAGCTTTGTGTAGGCTTGGCACATGCTCTACAGAAGCTACATCTCACCCTGTACTCTTCATTTTGATGACCTAACTTTCAGTGGAAAAGTAGGGTCAGACTGAGATGTGCCCCTCACAAAGTTTGCTGTGTACTTTACAAAACTATTCAGCAGAAAATAAAAGATTTCACTATAAAATAGTATGGAGACTCTTCACATTCCCAGAGAACCATGCACAGAAGTGATCAAAGCACAGACAAGAGCTATTCTCGTTTATGTTTTTCTTGAGACTTATGGGTTTTGAAAGTGCTTTTAACTATGCAACTAAAAGTTAATTCTATAGTATGTTTGATGTTTGAACATTTTCTTTTTAACCTCAAGTGACATCTAACTAAGGAACATATACAAACCATGGCTGCTGTGTGGCAATACATAAAGTTTTAGGTTGAGAATATTTTTAGCTTTGAACCTTTGGGGGAAATATCCAATATCCCCAATGTGATGAATTCTTGCTCCAAGATGCCCTGAGTGATGAACAGAAACTGCCTGAGGAAAACAGGAACCACATCACGTCTGGCAAGACCCAGGCAGGGTTCTTTGGAAAGACCAAAGAAATTTGCCAAGCCCAAAGAAGCCAGGCCTCTTCCATTGACAGCTGGTCCAGTTCCCGGGAAACGCCTTGGGCTTGGGACAGCTCTGGAAAGGCTGTGCTCTAGTTGGCAGCAGACCAAAGGCTATTTCTTCTCATGCAGCTCTAAGGTCCCCTGAGAGATGCAGTCAGCTCCAGAGCGCAGAGGGGAGTATGGGGGGGCTGAGGCTCAGTGGAGGATCCTATCACCAATGCCCCTCCCCTATGTCCCACTCTTCAATGTGAGCCTGTTATTCCAGAATTCAAAGATGTAAATTATGTGACAGAAATAGAATGTTTGCTGAAAGAATTCTTAGCTTGTTGAAACTACAGTATTGCAAACACCAAGACAACTGTGGCTTGATACTGTCATCTGAACAGGACAAGACTGTCACACCCATGAATTCTAAACAATATGGCTGCCTTCACAAGACCACTTGAGTCAAATGGATGAGGAGAAAGTTCACAAGGCTCCACACCTAGATGAAGAGCTACAGGTAAACGGCTGTTTTCCCAGGGACCCTTCCTTAGTGGTCATTCCTAACCACAAGCACACACAGTAACACTAATTGGACTCAATACAGTGTGGAGTGTGTGTGTGTGTGTGTGTGTGTGTGTGTGTGTGTACAATAATTATAGAAGTCATGAGTTTGAAAGGAAGTGATGGGGACACAGGAGGAGTTGAAAGGGGAAGGCAGGGATGGAAATGAAAATACAGTATACTCCAGTATAAAATTCTCAAGTAAATTTCAAAATAAAATGCAGAAAACTACATTATTGGGTTTATTGGAGGGGGGCTTGTTTTAGGAACTGGATCTTATATAGCCCAAAGTGGCCTCGTGTTTGTTTAGAGGGCAACATTGAATGTCTGACCCTCTGCCTCAGTGCTGGCTTTAGTGCACCCCATTGCAATCAGTTTCTGCAGTGCTGTGAGATCAGACCCCAGGCATCATGCATGTCAGCAATTGCTCTACCAATTGAGACACATTCCTGGCCCTCTATTGTTATATTTTGTCTTCACATTCTCACATCCAGAATCGATTATTGCTTCCTCTATAATGGGGAAGGGGATACCTTAGGGAAGCTAAGTCATGTACCCAGCATCACAAGACACCAGCATTGAGCCAGAACCTGTTTCAAATATACAGTTTCACCAGACACACCACATACAGAAAGGCAGGAAATTCAAATCAGAATTCTGAGCAAGCAACAAGTAGCTTGCAGGGTTTTCGTAATAACAAAGGGACACCCAGCATCAGGTCCTTGAGCAGCTTTGAAGAGTCACTGGTATTGAGTTTGCAACCTTCCTCCCTCCCAATCCTGTCTACCAGCCAAGGTCTACACTTCTCTCAGAGCAGTCCACCTGCACTTGAGTTTGCCAGGATCCAGGTGTTCCTTTTGATCAATATAGTAAAGACCACATGGTTATAACAGTGTCTTCTTTTCTGTAAAAAAAAAAAAAGAAGAAGAAGAAATGAAACCAGGTGTGATAGCTCCTACTTATAAATCTCAGCACGTAGGAGGCAGACAGGAAAATCACTGTACGTTCAAGGGCAGCCTGGTTGACACAGCAAGTTCAAGGATGGCTTGTGCTAGTAGCCAGACCATCTCAAATAATCAAATCCCAAGCAAACAAACAACACCAAAACAAAAAACAAACAAACAAACCAGAGGGGAAAAGCCTCATGACTTCCAAAGACTCCCTCCACCTGAACTCACTGTATTGTATGAGCAAATTAACCCATATTTCTTAAGTGTCAGGGTCAGCCCGGTGTGGTGACTGTAACCTCAGCACTGGGGAGGTGGAAGCAGGAGAAGCCAGAACTCAGTGCCAACCTCAACGACATTGTGAGTTTAAGAGCAGCTTGGGATACATGAGAACCCATCTGTCAGAAAGACATACAGACAGAAAGGGGGGGAGGGAAGAATGAGGGAAAGAGAGAAAGGGAGAGAGGGGCGGAAAGAGAGGAGGAGGGGGAGGGAAAGGAGGGGAAACCTCCAATGACATTCGCTCAGTTTTTCGAAGAGATATCTCTATTCTAAAGCGTGAGTCTATAATGAATTCTGAGTCAGGAAAACTCTTCTAGATTTGTGCCTCCAGCTCTACCAACTTTTCTCTCAGTTCCCAACCAGTCAAGGGGGAGGGGCTAACACAAATAGGTCAAATCGAAAGAATTTAATATTTCCATTAGCAATAGTCTACATTGGAATGAAGAAATCTATTTTAACTTTTTTAAATAGTTAGATCTATCCTTTGTCCAAACTTAGTACTTAGAGAGGACTGTTAAATAGCTTGTCGGTTCTGTGGGGTTTTTTAACACTGAAAAGTACTGAGTTATTCTAGCTATGCTAATGAGAAACTGGAAGAAAAGTGTTAGGTACTGTTCTGACTATGTAAGGCTTTTAAGACAGGGTCTTACCCTATGGTACAGGCTGGAACTCACTGTGCACCTGGCTAGCCTCAGACTCCCGGGTTCTAGAATTACAGCCACAAGCCTCATGCTCACCTTAACAGCCACGAGCCTCATGCTCACCTTCAGACACTTCAAAGTAAAGTGCTCAGTACTTCATAGTAAGGGGAAATTGTTCATCTGTGTTTAAAACTACTATACTTTTCAAAGCAGAATATACAGACTCCCTTACCAGTAGAGAAAACCAAGCATGCTTCCTACAGCACGTGGAAGTAGAAGGCAGCAGAAATCCAAATAATGGAAAAAGGGAAAACGTAGGTGAGGACGTAGAAAACCCCGCAGGTCGGCCTCACCTAAATTCTTCCCGATTCCTGTAGCAAAGGGCACCTGCCATGGGGGACAGGCTATGTCAGCAATGGCAGAAGAAATGATTGTTGCAGACTGTTGCTCAAGAACTCAGCCAGTAAATCATTAAAGCTGTTTTTCAGACATAGCCCTGAATCTTCTGTTCCTGGGCCTCCAACTGTTTGGTCTTCCACTCATGTCATAATCGGTTGCTGTTTGTTTCCCAAGGCCAGTTCCAAGCAAGACTTTCTTCAGGTGTCTTTCTGGTCCCATTGGACACATCACATTCTCTTCGTCTGAAGCACTGCCTGCCATCTTCCTGATTCGGTGGGCCCTGGGTTACAGAACGTATGCTCTGTGCCTTCCCTCCTCTCCCTGTTAGGACCCCCATCCCAAGAGAATCCCTGCCTTTCTGCGTTTGTATTTTTCACAGTGTTGGGGCATAGATGTTCAATAAGCAAGCCTCCCGATGGAAGTGAGAAGAAAACTGTAGGCTAGTGAAGAGAAATGACCTCACCCTAGGAGTTCTAGCCTCTTCTTTCCCCCCTGGGAAATGGAGAAAGGCTCATTTTGAAACTTCACCATCTCCTAAGATTCATCCCCACCTTGCTTGGAATGTGCAATTGAGTGTCTTGTTCCCAAGATTTTCCTTCCTCATACCACGGTCCTAGTCTGATACGACAATACCCATCCAGAGGGCTCTGGCTGTGTGGAGCCTGTGACTCATGGGCCGCATGCAGGCAAGTACTACTGTGAATGCAGCCCAGCAGTGTAGTGTCTTAGGGCTTCTGTCGTTGTGAAGAGACACCATGACCATGGCAACTCTTATAAAGGAAATCATTTTATTGGGGCTGGCTTACAGTTTCAGAGGTTTAGTCCATTATCATCATAGCAGGAAGCACGGCAGCATGCAGACAGACATGAGGCTGGAGAAGGAGCTGAGAGTTCTACATCTGGATCTGTAGGCAGCAAGAAGGTAAGAATGAGCCACTGGGTGGGTGGGCCTAGGTTGAACTTCTGAAACTTCAAAGCCCACCCTTGATGACACACTTCCTCCAATAAGGCCCCACCTCCCAAGAGCGCCCCTCCCTGGTGAGCCTATGGGGGCCACCACAACTGTAAACTTACTTAAAAACATTTTAAGGGGTTTTGGTGGTAGTTGTTGTTTTGTAACTCAGTTGTACAATAAAGTTTTTGAGAGTGAACTTTGTAGATGGCAGCATCATCTCACAAAGTTGAAAGGAGGCGTACCCTGGTCGACTGTTGCTCTCTGTGCAGAAAACAGAAGCAACAGGACACCGCAACTGGCGTTTAACAGAAACACAGAATGTTTCCTCCCGTGCTAATTTGCTTGGTGGACTTGAAGGATTCACCTCTGCATTAAGGCCTCTGTCTAGTATTAGCTTTTTATTTTTTCCTCTTACCAAATACCTGACATGGAGCAATTTAAGGGAAGAAGGGCTTGTTTGGGCTTGGGGTTTGAGGAGATGCAATCCATCATAGTGGGCCAGGGAGGGAGGGAGGGAGGGAAGGAGGGAAGGAGGGGAGAGAATGAGGAGAGGAGGAGGGAGGGAGGGAGGGAGGGGAGAGAATGAGGAGAGGAGGAGGGAGGGAGGAAGAGAGGGGAGGGAGGGAGGAACAGAAGGTGGGAGGGAGAGGGAGAGAGAGAGAGAGAGAGAGAGTTTTCTCACATCTGAAGACCTCCAGCTACAGTGTGGGTGATGTAAGTGCTTAGGGGCTTCATAGTCCCTTCTGTGAAATAATGCAGAGTAGCCTATATTTTAATCTTGCCCAAAATGTGTGTTTAAGTAGTAATCAGGAAAGATTTTTCATGCCCTTTTAAATGTTACCCCATCATCAATCATCCTTGGGACATTTTAATTTTATAAAGTGATTTAGTAGTTTACACTATAGTTAGGGAATTTTCTTCCCTATTCAGCCTCATCCAAGTACAGCAGTTAGACTCAGTGTCCATCAGAGCTCAGAGCCCAGTTTCCTGTGCTCCCGAATAGCCTGAGCTGTTGATGAGAAGTCTGTCTGGGCAGAGGCAGTGCAGTTTCCAGGAGATGCTGGCTCCTTCCAGGGGTGATGTGAGGTTGAGAAAAGCCTTTGCCCTTGGCTCCATGATTCTGTCCTGAACATTCCCAGACACTGTGTTCCAAGGCCACTGCCTCCTTCTTTCCCCCAGCATCCTGTGTACCCAGCACACCAAGGCTCAGCCAGGTACCTCTCTTTGTTAGGGCATAAACTCCAAGGTCATTAAAGCGATCCTGCTTCTTTTTCTAAAGTCCATCCAGGTGCTGGGGTTTGAATGTGAATGTCCTCCAGAAACTCCTGTGTTTCACCACTCTGTCCCCAGCTGGTGGCACTGCTTTGAAAGGTTGTGAAAACTTTAGGAGGTGTGGTCTCTCTAGAGGAAGTGGATCACGGAGGGTAGGCTCACTTCCTGTCTGCATAGGCTCACTTCCTGTTTGTTCTCTGCTTCCTGTCTACAGAGTCAATGTGACCAAACACTTCGTACACCCGCTGCCACAACTTGCCTGCCATGAAGGACCATATTCCCTCAAACTGGAAGCCAAAGGAAATGTTTGTTTTTCTATACAGTTGTTTCTTGTCAGGTATCTGGTCACATCAACAAGAAAAGCAACCAGACACACTAAGAATAAAGCCCTCTCTATAATCTATTTTTTCCTCAGCTTCTTTGCTTCACAGTCTGGATTTTCGTTTTCCACAACTTCTTGGTCTGTCCGAAATGGACTGTGGGCAGCTCAGGAAGGGGTGGGGTTTGGGCTTTGTGTCAGAGCACACAGGTAACGCGTGTGAGGTCCTGGACTCAACCTCTAGTACGGAAAAAGAACCAAATAAGGATGATAGCTGGAAAACCTAGATGACATGCTTACTGCTTCCAGCCTAAGAGAGCTGACATTTCTCCAACCAGGAGTTTCCAGGTCTCAGAAAACAGAAAGGAGTTTCCTGTATCTCACTATGTAGCCCTGGTTGTAACCACGGCTTGTAATTCTCCTGCCTCAGTATTTTTTTTGAGTGTGGAGATTACAGGCACAAACCACCATACAAGAACCTACTTTCTGGCTGTCGCTTTCCAGCTGTCATTCTCCAGCACATGCAGACTCCACCCCAAGTCGAGTGGATACACACATGCGCTTGCAGCATGTCCCACACTTCCCAACCTCAGTGCCTTTCCTTGTGCTTACTGCTTTAGTAACTTGACACTGAAAACCAGTTCAGCAGGGGCTGCCACTTTCTTACAGAATAGTGAGAAAATTCCCAAAGTCTCCACCTCGGTGGGTGTTCTGTCACCACTGACAGGGTACTCATTGAGAAAGATGAAGAAGACTCAGGGAGGTGGACGTGGGAGCGGGTGGGTAGACGTCCATCTCCCATTCCCTTCTGCAGTACAAGCTGTGCCAGGAGGGAGGTGCTGTGCCATACACCTCAAAGGGGACAGCAGTTAATATTTGTGAAGGTGTCAATTCCCAGAAGCTTTTCACTCAGGCTTCCCGATAGAAGAAAAATTAATAGACAAATGGATCTCTCTCCTGTTCTCCTTCTCCTCCTCTTCTTCCTCCTCTTCCTCCTCTCCTTCTCCTCTTCTTCCTCCTCTCCTTTTTTTCTTCTCTTCCTCCTTTTGTTTTTTTTTTTTTTCCTGCTTTTTCTACACAGGTTTTCTCTGTGTAGCCCTGGCTGCCCTGGAATTCACTCTGTAGGCCAAGCTGGCCTTGAGCTCAGAGATCCCTCTGCCCCCACCTCCTGAGTGCTGGAATTAAATATGTGTACTACCAAGCTCAGGACCCCCAACCTCACTTTTAAAATTTTTTGTTGTTGTTTTTGCTTTGTTGTTGTTGTTGCTTTGTTGTTGTTTGCTTTGTTTTGTATTTGGTTTTGGTTTTTTGTTGTTGTTTTGTGTGTTTTTGTTTTTGCTGGTTTTTTGAAACAGAGGCTTTACCCTGTAGCCCAGGCTGATGGCAATTCTCCTGTCTTAGCCTACCTAGCATTGAGATTACAAGTGTGAGCTGTCATGTACACCTTTCCTCTTTAATTCCCTGATCTTATTTTATTTGATGAATAATCAATTCATCAATTTGTAATCCATAGATAAAAAGGTAAATGTTGCAGTTAAATACAGGATTAAACCTGAAGAAAAGTCTGGGCCTTGGGTGTAGCTCAGCTGGTAGAGTGTGTTCCTGGTATGTGCAGTGTCCTGGATTTAATCCCCAGAATTGCTTAAATTGGATGTACAGGTTTACAACTGTAATCCCAGGACTGAAAGTCAGAGTCATCCTCTGCTACATGGCAAGTTCAAGGACAGCTAGGTACATGACAGCCTGGCTAAGAAAAAGTAGTAATATGATAGTAAAGCAACATGGTATCAGAGAAGTCCAGGTTCAAACAATGACCCCGCCGCTTACTGAGTATATGGTCATGAGTCCATTCTGCTTTCTTAGCCTCCAAGTCTTCAAGTAAATAATGTAGACAGCATGTGGGTGAGGACTCAGATTTGCAAATATCTGTGTGTGATTGGTGCTCCCTGGAACTGTTAAGTGCAATGTCTTCATGGACCTTTGGTTCTATAGCACTGGTAAGCCATGAGCAGACCATCCACGTGAAGTGGACATTAGCTGGTGTTTGGTGCTACCCAACTGAACATTTGGTGTGGGATGATTCTGAACTAGAGGGGAGCAACTTCATTTATTTTTCTTCCATTAAGGATGTGTAAAGGTATGTTACAGAACCTACTTAGAACAAACACTGGCATTTGTGATCTTGGACATTTTTTTGTTTTGTTTTGTTTTGTTTTTTGTTTTTCGAGACAGGGTTTCTCTGTGTAGCCCTGGCTGTCCTGGAACTCACTCTGTAGACCAGGCTGGCCTCGAACTCAGAAATCCACTGCCTCTGCCTCCCAAGTGCTGGGATTAAAGGCGTGTGCCACCGCTGCCCGGCTGTGATCTTGGACTTTTAAAAAGAACTCTATGACATAATAAAGAGCTTAACACTGTATATTCATGCCAGAAAACATCAACTAAAGTGTGGGGGGGGGAGGAAGAGGAGGAGGAGGAAGAAGAGGAGAAAGAGGAGGAGGAGGTGGAGGAAAAGGAGGAAGAAGAGGAGGAGGAGGAAGAGGTAGAGGAAGAGGAGGAGGAGGAGGAGGGAGAGCACACCCTTTTTCAATTGCTCTCCATGTTACTTTTTGAGACATGATGGGCCCTCACTGAACCTAGAGCTCAAAGACTTAGCTGGCCAGCAAGGCCCTGGAACCCTCCTGTCTCTGCCTTCTCAGCACTGGGGCCATAGGATCTCACTCCCAGCACCTGGTGCAGAAGCACCAGGACTCAAGAATTTGAGACCAGTCCCAGTGTCAAGAATTTAAGGCCAGCTTGAGCTGTATGAAACCATGTATTCAATAATTTTCTACAAAAATAGATTATTTGCAGCCAGCTAATTCTGCCTTCCTCACACTGGTTTGGATAAAGGACAGGCTCAGCTTGCTGAGTTTAAAGATAGGCACTGTCGTTCATTCCTCAGTAAACATTTGAGTTTCTCACAAATTATTCACAAGGCTCAAGCCAAGATTTGTTTCCCTGGGTATTATCCTTTGGCTGCTGAGCTGTGGAGTAATTTACAACCATCTGACTGCAGTGACCCCTCCCCCTGTGTGACTAACAGGAAGGGAAGTTTGGCAGCAACTCTGCTCTAATGAATGAAAAATGCAAACCTTGCAAATCCCTCTGCCTCTCAATCCTGAGAGACCTGATGCAGACACATTTCCAAAAAGCCACATTTCCAAGATGCAATTTCTGCCTTCAGGAGTTCCTTGTAGACCACCCAAAATACACAGGCCTTATGAAAACTGGTTTTATCAGTCAAGCCAACCTACTGATTTTTTTTTTTTAATTACAAACTTGAAGTGAGGAGATGCAGTGAGAAGCTTTGATGGGAAATGGCTAGCACTATATTGTCAGCCCGCACTGCAGTCATAGAGAAGGTCAGAGAACTGACCCTTCTGCCCCCATGTTGCTTCTCCACAGGCACCACAGGATTTTGAAGAACTGAGACTTCATCCTTGCTGATCCCTTAAGTAGTGAATTCCTGAGGGGAAAACTCAGATATTCCCCAAGGAAACACTACCTGTGAATTCTCATCGGTGGTAACTACTTTTGTGTGTGGCTTTTGTTGTTTCTTGTACACTTAAATTCAATAAGCAGAAGGTATGGGAAGATGCTGGATAAAGCCTTCTCTTTTTCTTAATGTATAAAAGATAATCTTTCCTAGAACCTAGGAGACGATTTAACCAAGAATGCAGGACACAAATTACAGCACAAGTCCGGAATCCATAATTCAAAACCCTGTGGGTATATGTTCTTCAGAATGTGCAATCTCTCATGTTTTTGATAAGATTTGGTTCCGTTTTTAAGTTTATGTGTATAAGTGTGTGGGTTTTGTTTTTTGTCGTTGTTGTTTGGGTTTTTGTTTGTTTTTGTTTTTGTTTGATTTGCCCGTTTCACAATGCAGCCCTGACTGGCATAGAATTCACTATGTAGGCCATGTTGGTCTTAAACTTGAAGGAATCATCCTGCCATTGTCTTCTAAATGCTAACATTACAGGCATATACTACCATACTGAGCTTCATTTATATTTTTATTTTTTTGAGATAGTTCTTGGTAGGCAGCTCACAGGCTGGTCTGAAACATTCTATGTAGCCTCAGCTACCCTTGGACTCACTATCTTTAGGAGAGCCTTCTGAGGGCTGGGACTGGGGCGTGCAGCATGATATCTGGGTTCTTTCAGGTTTTCAGAATGTTCATATGGAGCATATGCCCTATATCTAAGAGAAAATGGGTCAGTACCCGTAATCAAATAATCTTTCTGTTAATTATCTTTCTGCTACTATGTGCAAATACCTGAGAAAATCAACTTAAGAGAGGAAAGATTTATTTTGGTTCTGAGTTTTGAGGGTTTTAGCGACCAAACTCTGCTGCCCTCCTACCCAAGGCAGGACAAAACATCGTAGTAGGTTCACCTTGTGGCAGCTGCAAAGAAGAAAGAAAAAGAAGAATCCAGGGTCACGATGACCTACTGTCCTCCAATGGGCTTTACACACTTAAAGTTCCCAAGCCTCTCAACAATGCCATAGGCTGAGGACCAAGCCTTGGACACCTAGAACATTAACCTTACAACGTTAGTCAAGTCTCCTTCAAGGTCCCAAGGTGGGGGAGGCAGAGCAAGTCCTGCAATGATAGTCAGGTGCTGGGGTTGTTTCTCTTCATGATCTTTCTTAGCACAGGTTATAATTCTTTTCCAGTAGCTCTAAGGAGATTTCTTTCAGATTCCATCATCCAGAACTAGATGTCAGACATAATCCAGTTTGCATCCCAGATAAATTTCCTTCCTTTTACCATGGAGTGGGAAGATACATCTCTGTGTCTTGAAGCTAGAACCAAGCAAAAGCCAGGTTCTTTAGCAAGAACTGAGGTAGGAGTAGCATTGGATACAGCAACTGATTTCAAGCAACACATAGACTGTGTCAGAGAGTCATAGCAGGGTCTCATACCTAGAAAAGAAATGGCAGAAGCTACCTAAGTGGCCTGTGATAAAGTAGTAACTGTTTAGGATTTTATTCTATCTAATCGTCTAAGAAGCTCTCACGGACACTTCAGCTCAGCCTCATTGCTCAGCACGCAGATCGATTTTATTACTTCATCCTGTACCTATCAGAACCCTCGGGAAATGAAGAGATGCCTCAGTGGGAAAGAGAACTTGCCAAGCAAGCTCAAGGACCCTGAGTTCAAAACCCACGTGAAAAGCCAGGCCTGGCTGCACCTGAGCCTGTAGCCCTGGAGCTGTGGAAGGCAGGGGTAAGAAGATCTCTGGAGCTTGCTGGCCCCCAGCTTAGCTCCATGTTCAATGAGAGACTCTAGCTCAAGGAAATAAGATGAAAAGAGACATGAAGTCCAGCATCCTCCCCTGGTCTGTTTTGCTCACATGTATGTGCATCTCCCTCCCCAACATGCACACATATAACACACATGCACGCACACACGCACCCACACACGTGAACACATACACAAACATTTGAAGTCCTATCTTGGGGGCTTATATTACGCTGTGGTGTTTTAGCCTCAGCCACATACAGGAAGCCGATGAACTGGAGGAAGTACAAGTCAGAGGTTGGCAAATGAGGCAGTGCAGGAGCTGGTTCCAGATTAGACCAGTGGACACAGCAAATTATAGCCCTGGGGCCAAGTCTAGCCTCCTGCCTATTTCCATAGGTGGATATGGAGTCATATACAATGAACCCCATTATTCTGCACGCTACCGCTGGTTGCTTATGCTACAGCTGCTGAGCTGAGTAACTGCACCAGCACCTCAGGGCTGCAAAGCCTAAGTGCTTGCCCTGCAGCCCTTGCAACTAAAGCCTCTCAGATACCAAGGTGACCCATCCAACCAAGCGGATATCCAAATGTAAGACTACAGTCTCCATCTCCAGATCTCAGTTGTCTGGGTGCCATGAAAAATAAAGACTAGAGCCACTTCAGGCAGGGCGGACTCACCGTGGCTCAAAATCTGATGATACGGTCCACTATAGCACTCCGAGGTGATGGTAGGTCTCGTCAAGTTGGTAGTGTTAACTATCATACAGGTTAAAGAAAGGCCCTAGAGGGGTCAACACTCTGTGTGTATGTGTGTGTGAATGTGTGTGTGAGTGCGTAAATATGTGTAAATATGTACATGTGTATATATGTGTATATATGTGTGTGTATACGCATGCGTATGTGCTTGTATTTGTGTATATATGATGTATGTGTGTGGGTGTAGCTTTGGATATGTATATGTAATGTCTGTGTGTATGCATGTATATATGTATGTATGTGTGCAGGTAGGTATATATGTGTATGTGTGTATACATAAGTGTGTGTACATCATCTGAAGAGAGTAAAGGCATCAAAGATGAGCAAACCACACACCAGGAGATGTGTTCCTCACAGATCTGTAGCACAGAGACAGAGCTTAGAGGTTATATCTGGAATACACCTACAAGGGAACTAATCAGTAACACTTTGGTGATTTGCAGGGAGCCCACAGCAATTGAAATGACTTCTTCCTCCAGTCAGAACTGGAAGTCAGCCAGAACGAAGTCAGATTGGAGATCAGCGCCTCACCCAAGGTCCTCCACAGAAACAGTGGTGTCCCCCTACCTAGACAAGGCGGAATTACTTCATTTGAGATTAGCACTCAGTGTCATGCCCCTGCAGAGGAAAACTGGCGATGTTCCAGCTTGCCTTGTCTAGCTTGTCTACCATTTGTGCAAGGACAATCAGTTACCAGCTCCTTCTCCGCCCCATACTTTAATGATGCTGTAACATGAAGCAAGATTATATTTTAGGTTTATGTTTCCTGATCCTGGCTGGAAGACCTCTTAATATCCATCTTTAAAGGGCTTGGAAATAGCTGTGTGAGACAGGCTTCCTGTGGACCCAAATCCACCCCACTGGGTTAGGATTCTTACAGCTTCATCAAAGAGGGTGTTCCCTTCCGGGAGGCAGTGTCCTTGCCTCTTCCTGTGCTTCTGTATCCCAGACCTCAGAGGAGCGCTTGCTTCCCTGTCCCTTGGAGATTTAGGTGAACTTGGTTTGAACTCCCAGAGTGTGTGAGTAACCAGGCTCCTTAACATGCTTCCAAGAATTCCTGGCCTTTTAACTTTGCAATTCTTTCTATCTATTCTTTCACATCTGTTACTGTAATCTGATTTTTGTCCCATCAAGGGTTGAATTGTGTCCCCTCAAGGATATGTTGGCATTCTAGTCCCCTGTGCCTCAAAACATGACCTTATTTGGAGGAAAAGTTATAATGTGGTCTAATAAAGATGATGTCATTAGGCTGGGCCTTAATCTCATAAAAAGGGAAATTTGGGCACAGAGATAGACACACAGCAAGGAGATAAGGTGAAGACGCACAGGGTAAAGATGACCATATATGAAGACAGAATGCCTGAAGCTGCCAGCTAGGAGAAATTCTTCCCTCAAGTCTCCACACAGGGAACGACCCCACTGCTACCTGGATACTTCAGACTTCTAGCCTCTAGACAGTACATTTCCATTGTTCTAAGCTATCTAGTTGCTGACAATTTGTGATAGCAACACCAAGAAATCAATTCACGTACTCTTTTGGCCTGGGCTTAAAGCTCTGCTCTTGCCTGTGCACAACCAACAAATCTGCACTTGCTGGGTATATTATCTCTTTGTTACTGGTACAAAATCTCAGAGATAATCAACCTGAAAGAAGAAAGTTTCACGGGCTCATAGATTCAGGTGTTTCAAGGTGGCCTAGCCATGTGAGTTTGGCCCTGTGGTAATGGGGAATATCATGGCACAGAGGGTGTGGTAAAATAAAGCTGCTCACCTCGTGATAAACAGGAGGCAGAGAGAGAGAGAGAGAGAGAGAGAGAGAGAGAGAGAGAGAGAGAGAGACAGGCAGAGACTAGGGTCCCAGCATTCCTTCCAGGGGTACTTCTCCAATGGCCTGGCTTCTTTCTCAGCCTGTGTAGCTAGTATTAACTGCTAACTTGACAGAATCTAGAATCACCTGAGAGATGGACCTCTAGACATGTCATGCTGGGCTAATAGTCCCAGCAAGAGCAGAGTGTCTTCATTATGCTCCTAGACAGGAGAAGATCCAATGTAACTGTGGTGGAGTCACTCCCTAGGCAGGCAATTTGGGACTGTACACATGAAGAAAGTGAGCTGAGCATTAGCCCACAGGCATTGTACTCTTCTGACTACTGACACAATGTGACCAGGTGCTTCAGGCTCCTAATACATTTGCAATGATCCATGGGAGATAGTTATTGACAACCATGCTGATAAAGCCACTTAAAAGTTTTAAGACCTTGTGATTGATGGCCAGACCAGAAGCAGGCCTGTGCCTCTAAAATGTCTCTTGGTGCCCAAGTTCTGGGAGACAGAATTTCTAAAGACAAAAACCACAAAAATACATCAAAGTTAGATGAGGGTTGGAGTGGCCTTGAAACTGTTCATTCCTGGCAGAGCATAGTAATTAATTTAGACATACCATGCCAATTATTTTGGTTAATACATCTGGACCATGGTCAAGCCTGTCAAAATCTCAAATGTGTTGCCAAGGCAGATATGCCCATGTGTGGAAGGGGTAGAGGGCAGAGAACTGTCCAAGCAAAAACAAAGTAGAGTCAGAATAGGACGGCATTACCTAGTCATTCACCTTGCCTTCCTTCCCATAAGGGAACTGGGAAATAAAATAGACACTTTCTCCCTTAAATTGCTTTTGTCAGAGCATTTTATCGCAGCAACAGGAAAAGAAACGAAGACAAAGCTCCACCGCTAAAAGTTCTACCACATCCCCAAAATGCCACATGCTTGGGGCTAGAGTCAGTTCCCAGGACCCACATCAGGCAGCGTGCAACCAGCTGCAAGGGAGCACACATCACACACACACACACACACACACACCACACACGTGCGCGCGCGCGCGCGAGAGAGAGAGAGAGAGAGAGAGAGAGAGAGAGAGACAGAGAGAGACAGAGAGAGACAGAGACACAGAGACACAGAGACACAGAGACACAGAGAGAGAGACACAGAGAGAGAGGGGTAGACAGACAGACAGACAGACATATACACATAAGTGAAACAACTAAAATCAATTTGTAAGTGGTACAGGCCTGTGTCCAAATCTTTAGCACCAAAGTCTCTGGAGAACATTTCAGATCTGAACTGTGTCTCCTATATTTTCTACTTACGGCCACCAAGAATAAAAGTGCACAGGCCCCATGGTGCTGCTCTGCCTTCCCCACCCTTGAGTTTGAGTTGCTACAGACAGAAAGCACAAAGATGCAGCATAAGGATCTAGGTGTTCTAGTAGAAATGGAAAGAAAAGAACAGCAGAGTTTTCTTTGGGACTCAGGACTTCTGTCTTAGTTATTTTTCAATTGCTGCAATAGGACACCATGACCAAGACAACCTGTTGAAAGAAAAGAAAACGTTCAGTTTAAGGGCTCATGGTTCCAGAGGTTTGGAGTCCATTACCATCATGGCGAGGAGAAAGGCAGCAGACAAGCAGGCATAGTGCTGGAGCAGTAGTTGAGAGCTTACATCTGATCCACAGGCCTGAGGTGTAGGGGTGGGGGTAGGGAGGGAAAGAAGAGGGAGGGGAGGATGGAGAGAGAGAGAGAGAATATGAGAGAATGAGAGAGCTAACTGGGGATAGTGTGGGCTTTCGGAACCTCCTCAAACAAGGCCAAGCCTCTTAATCCTTCCCAAATAGTTCCACCAATTGAGGACCAAGCATTCAAACATCTGAGCCCATGAGGGCCATTCTCATCCAAACACTACAGTTTCTGAGCCACAGGCCCTTGCTTGGCACAACAGACCCAGAGCTGTTCACAGAGTGAACACCACACCAAGAGGTAAACATAATCTTGACCTGAAGGGCTGCCCCAGATGCTCTACCTGATTCTCAACATGAGATACAGCTGCCAAGCACATGGGAGTGCTCCAGTCATCATCAAAGAAAAGTCTCTGTCTTTTCTCCTCTAAGTACAACTGCAGTGAGAGAAGACTGAGCTGGTGAGGCTGTGGGTGAGCATCCACATCAAGTCAGTCACTGCGGGTGCATAGCGTGAGCTAAGCCAGCCTCAGGCCCTCACTCTGATCCTCACTGCTCTTTGCTCCCGGCTCTTACTCACAATACTTCCTTCCTTCGGGTCCCTTTGTGTGATGGAGCTCCATATGAGGCAAACACAGAATAAAAAAGTGTAATTTAAAATATGGTTTAAAGGTGCTCTATCTTTCAACAGAACAGAAGGGGGCACCTCCCTTTATATTTCCTTAGGTAGAACCCATTGATTGGGCACACCACACACCTCAGCTAGTTGCCCTGAAGTTGGGAGAGCAGGTTTTTTTGAAAGGATACTTGGTTTGTTTTTTTTTTTTAAAAAAAAATTCAAGTTCCTATACCGAGAAGCAAGAGGAGGATGGTATGTTGCTGCTGCTGCTGCTGCTGCTGCTGCTGCTGCTGCTGCTGTTTAAGAACAGAGTTTTGTGTGTGCTTGGCTGAAGTCCCTATGTGGCAGAGAGTGACTTGGAATTCCTTGCCCTCCTGCCTTCTTCTTTGGATGAAGGATGTTGGGGTTACAGACATATACCCCTTGCTCAGTTTTATGGAGCGCTTGGAACTGAACGCAGAGCCAAGCAATGGACAATCTCAGGCCGGGAAGGTGGCTTGGAGAAGCCGCTCTAAAGCCTGGAAGAAGCCTTTGTCCCTTCCCAAACATGTCCTTGCAGCTAAATAGGGCCTGGGATCTCCCAGGCCCAGGGAAAACAAGGGTCCCCGAGAAAAACCCAAGACAACAGATCCAGGAAAGCAGCCAGGGCCTCTCTGGGAGCACACAAGGGAAGACGTGTATCTGCAGAAAATGGGGCTCTGACATGACAAGGGTTCCCCTAATTTCAGAAACTAGAATTGGGACACAGTTCAGTATCACTGTCCACCCTTCACTACCTCTTTTTCAATGGCTCTCAGGTAAGGGTGCTCCTCTGATTAAGATGGAGCTGCATCCTTATAAATTCACCATTGTAAAATCAAAAAGATCATGAGTTCAAAATTTTATACCTTGACCTGCGGCAGAACAGCTGAACTCAGCAGCGCCATGTTCTATAGACTGTAGGACGGCTCCTTGCAGATCTCATGGTTAGCTGGGAGCTAAGGCTTGCTTCTTTTCAGCATGGCTGATATCTACCACATATCCCTAGCCTGGCCACAGACCAAAATCCAACATCTGAAATTGAGTATAGTGGTATACTCCCAGAGTCTCCAAGCTTGAGGAAGCAGGAGGTCAACTCCAACCTCCACGACATAGCAAGTCTGAGGTCATCCTGGGCTACATGAAAGAATTGTATCACTGTGTAGCCCAGGCTATCCTTGAACTTTTGATCCTCCTGCCTCAGTCTCCCAGGCATTAAGATTACAGGCCTGCAGCACCCAGCCTGGGCAGGTCAGGTCCGATAGTACCCACTGGTTTATCTCCTCTCATGCTTCGAAGACCAGAATAAAGCAAAAAATAAAAATAAAAATAAAACCACCCAGATTCACTGAAAATGGAAGAAACCGAGGCCCCACAGAGTCACCGGATTAGGCCACAGCCCAGGAATTTCCTTTCCACGTGGTCACTCTGCGTCCAGTCTTGTTTTCCCACTTGGCTGTTGTCTCTGACACTGTTTTAACTGCTGCCGATAATTATAACTATGCAGTGCCTGATCTCTTGACAATAAGGGTGGGGAGGCCTGGGGAGGTTGCTAGTTAGTTAATGCCACATCAGCACAAGGATCGAAGTTCAGTGCCCACAAACCACCTGAAACCCAAGCGTCATGGCGCATGCTAATGCTTACAAGAATAAAGAATTAGCAAGATTCTGTCTCAAAACAAATCAGCATATTTTGTGTTAACTTCTCATAATGTAAATCCCCATACACAGCACCCACACATCCCCCGTTCCCTTCCGCGCAGCATTTTTTAATCCATCTGCGTCTTTAGTTGCTACCACCGTAACTTGAGTCACCATCAATGTGACTTCCTCTAACTGCCAAGAGAGCAAAGCAGAGCCAGGATGGACAGGTTCCACAGGGCTAGGGTCCAGCCTGGAGTGCCAGAAGTGTTACAGCTCTCAAAAGAGAAGTGAGAAGGTTTAGGGCCTATGCAGGGCAGGCAGCTGAGGGCAGCAACAGCAGAGGCAGCAGCGGTGCCAGCCTGGGTCAGCCCAGTGATGAATGCTTCAGGAGAGTGAACTCTTCCCCAGGTGTTAGATGGTTTAGTAAAACAGCCACTCTCAAATGATCCTTGTGTGCTTTACTCCATGTGGACAGGGACTATATAAACATTGAGGAGTGAGGTGGGATCCAGGGGTACATGTTTCCTATTGGCTCAGATGAGATGTTAGTGATGCTCTATTTGCATGGGGAAGGACTCCAGGTGTTCTCCCTACATTACTGACTGCCATGGTCCTCCCACTGGGGAGTCACGGTTACATGTTCCACAGCAGGTACAGAACTGGGTAGGGAATGGCTCAACTACTGCCAATCTCAAGTCTCTGAGATTTTCAGCATCTGAACTCACTCAGTCTTATCAGTTCTTCTCTCTGGTGGTATGGCCCACTTTCCTCACATCAATGCATATAGTAGCTTAAAAGAAAATGCCCATATCAGAAAAGATCTTTACC
The DNA here is from genome assembly GCA_019843965.1 of Rhynchomys soricoides. Taxonomy (NCBI): domain Eukaryota; kingdom Metazoa; phylum Chordata; class Mammalia; order Rodentia; family Muridae; genus Rhynchomys; species Rhynchomys soricoides. Next base: position 4,263,022 of record JADRCH010000041.1, read on the forward strand.
AATCCTACATCCAACAAAGGGCTAAAATACAAAATATACAAAGAACTCAAGAAGTTAGACTCCAGAGAACCAAATAACCCTATCAAAAAATGGAGTACAGAGCTAAGCAAAGAATTCTCAACTGAGGAATCATGAATGGCCAAGAAGCAACTAAAGAAATGTTCAACATCTTTAGTCATCAAGGAAATGCAAATAAAAACAACTCTGAGATTCTACCTCACACCAATCTGAATGACTAAGATCAAAAACTCAGGTGACAGCAGATGTTGGTGAGGATGCGGAGAAAGAGGAACATTCCTCCATTGTTGGTGGGATTGCAAGCTGGTACAACCACTCTGGAAATTAGTCTGGAGGTTCCTCAGAAAATTGGAAATACTTCTACCTGAGGACCCAGCTGTACCACACCTGGGCGTATACCCAGAAGATGCTCCAACATATAACAAGGACACATGCTCCACTATGGTCATAGCAGCCTTATTTATAATAGCCAGAAGCTGGAAACAGATACAGAAAATGTGGTACATTTACACAATGGAGTACTACTCAGCTATTAAAAACAGTGACTTCAAGAAATTCACAGGCAAATGGACGGAGCTAGAAAATATCATCCTGAGTGAGATAACCCAGTCACAAAAGAATATACACATGGCTGTACTCACTGCTAGGTGGGTATTAGGCAAAGATCGTGGAATACCCGTGATACAACTCATGGGCCACATGAAGCTCAAGAAGAGGGAAGACCAAAGTGTGGATGCTTCAGTCCTACTTAGAAGGGGGAATAAAATAATCACAGGAGGTAGAGGGAGGGAGGGACCTGGGAGGGAGAAGAGAGGGGGAGGTGAAAGGGGGAAAGATCAGGAGTGGGAGGAGATGGAGAAGTACAGAGGGTCAGGAGATTGAGCAGAGGTCTGTAGGAGTGGGGGATGGGGAACTGGAGGTAGCCACTCGAAAGTCCCAGATGCAGGAAAGCAAGAGGTTCCCAGGACCCTACAGAGATGACATTAGCCGAAGTACCCAACAAAGGGGAGACAGAACCTGTAGAGACCATATCCAGAGGTTAGGCACAGGCCCCGGTTGAAGGATGGGGCCACCACCCATCTCAAAAAATTTTAACCCAGAATTGTTCCTATCTACAGGGAAAAAAATAATGGATAAATACAAATAAGGGAACAAATACAGGCAAAGAATGGAGCAGAGACCGAAGGAAAGGCCATCCAGACACCGCCTCACCTGGGGATCCATCCCATCTGCAGACACCACACCCAGACACTATTGTGGATGCCAAGAAGTGCTTGCTGACAGGAGCCTGGTATAGCTGTCCCCTCAGAGGCTGTACCAGAGCCTGACCAATACAGATGTGGATACTCACAGCCAACTATTGGACTGAGCATGGGGTCCCCCAAGGAAGAGTTAGGGGAAGGAATGAAGGAGCTGAAGGAGATTGCAACCCCATAGGAAGAACAACAATGTCCCATATGTAGCAAAGGATGGCTTTGTCTGGCAACAATGGGAGGAGAGCCCCTTGATCCTTTGAAGGATCGATATTCCAGTGTAGGCGGATGCTAAAGCAGTGAAGCAGGAGGGGGTGGGTGGGTGGGTGAGTACCCTCATAGAGAGGGGGGGGGGGGGGGTAGGGGGTTTGCGGAGGGGAAACTGGGAGTGGGGGCAACATTTGAAATGTAAATAAATAAAATAACCAATTTTAAAAATGCCCACATCAGCTCAGATGTTTGAACAGCTTGGTTCCTGGTCTACGGATGCACACTATTTGCTCTCTGCTGCCAGTTGAGGATGTGTGCTCTCAGTTTCTGACTCCAGTCACGTGCTTGCCTGCTGCCATGCCTCCTCACTACGATGGTAATGAATCTGTATCCCTCTGTAACCCAAATAACCCCTTTCTTCCATAAATTGCCTGGCCATGCTATTTTATCACAGCAACCGAAAAGCATCTAAGACAGTGCCCTTCAGTAGCAACCTCTTGACGGGCCTTACCTGCATTGGTTTTGTCCTGTAGTTCTCTCCCCATAACAAGGGTGATCGTCCCATGTGAAAATCACATGACTAAGCAAACCCTTACTAGAAGAAAGTCCCTTCCCTCCAGGCTTTGTCACAAAGGACCTTTGGAGTGACCAGTGTATCAACCGCTCCTTGCTCTGCTTCTGCTTTCTCCTGTTCTCTGGAGAGAAACCAGCGTCCTCTGCTTACCTCACACCTGCTAGTTTCTGTTACAGTGTTGCCTGATTCTAGACCTCCAATGAGGAGAGAAAAGGGAGCTCACTGAGATGGTTAAATCTGTGGTGATTCTGTCTTTTGATGGTGGATAGTGTTGGTCCTGCCTGGCGTACATCCTCTACTTCATCTGCCGTGGTAAACAACTCTCATCTACACTGAAAAGGAGACTGTGGTGACTGGCTCTTACATACCCCGTTCCATTCCTCATGTCACAGTACTCGCTGATGAAAATGAAATCTATAGGAGCTGTGGGTCTTTCCTGAACTCTGGTTTAATGAGAGCCGCCTCCTCCAGCAGAGTAGGATCTTGTTTGCTGCTGAAGACTCCCAGTCCCAACAATAACAAAACAAGTGAACTAAGAAACTCAGTATAGCTTCAATTTTAACAACCATTTGTGGGACAGCAAAATGACTCTGGGTAAAGGCACTTGCCACTAAGATCTGAGTTTGACTCCCATTTCCCCCCCGGGGGGGGGGCGCAATGCGATAGAAGGAGACAGCCAGGTCCTGAAAGCTGTTCTCCACGGCCATGTGCCTGCGCACAAAAATGTAATTTTTTTCTTAATGAATCATAACACACACACACACACACACACACACACACACTGAATGAATCAGTCAATTAATGTGACAATATATTTTTTAAAATTCTGTTGTCACTGAAGCACCTCAGGAGGTGAAGGTACTTGTGTAACCCTGGCAACCTGAGCTCAGGGAACCATGGAACGGTGGACGGAGAGAACGGAGTCCACCGCCTTTTCCTTTACCCTCCACTCGAACGCCTTGGCACGCCCTTAGCCCCTGCCCCTACATCACGCATATACACAGTAACAGTAAATAAAATAAAATGAATTTCTGGAACCATTACTACAGTTTACAGGGCCCGTTGCCTACTGTAGTGAAAGAAAATGACAAAGGTACAGCAGATAAAAGACCTAATCTTTCATATCTAATGCCATCTAATCTTCTCCCCACTGTGTTCACTGGGATTTGGATGAAGTGTGGTCATGGTGCTTCCTGGTGAAGCCGTAGGCACTGTTGACAATAGGCCAGAGCTCCTGGGGTACATCTTCACAGCTCCTCTCACACTTTTGGGGTGACCAGCCCAAAGGAGCCTGTTGCTATGACAGCTCCTCACTCTCACACCTATAAGGACTGCAGTCCTGGGTGCTGGTAGGTTAGCTTAGTTGGTGGGACATCTGCCTAGCATGGACGTGGCAATCTCTATCACCCCATAAACTGAGCATGGAATTCATGCCTGTAAACTCAGCATTCCTGAAGTAGGGACAGGAGCATTGAAGGTTCAAGGTCATTCTTGGTTGCATAGTGAGTTTGAAGCCAGCCTGGGCTACAGGGGACCTTGTCTCAAAACAAAATAAATAAATAAATAAATAAATAAATAATAATAATAAATCCCAGAATTGGCATCCTTTCTCTTTTCTTTCTTAAAAAAAAAAAAAAAAACCAATATCACATTTACTTAGTGTGTACATGTGTGTGCATACACACGTGCCACATGATGAAGGTCAGAGGACAACCTATAGGAGCTGACTATCATGTGGCTTCTAAGGTTCAAACTTAGGTCATCAATCATGATGGTAAATGATTTTCTCACTGAGTCATCTCACTGACTCTGTAATCCTTTTCTGCTTTCTTAGATTATGCTTATTTATTTATTTATTTATTTATTTATTTTATATGTCTGTGGGTATTCACATGTCATGCTATCTGTGTGGCAGTCAGAAGACAAGTTTTATGAGTTGTGTCTCTTCTCCCATCATTTGGGTTTCCGAGATGGAGTTGAGGTTACCAGGAGGAGCACAAAATACCCTTACCCACTGCACCATCTGGCCAGGCCTTACAAGTGATTGCTTTTTTTTAATTTTCAGTTTTTGTGACAGGATTTCTCTGTAAATCTGAGAAACTGGCTGTTCTGGAGCTCTCTGTGTAGAGCAGACTGGCCTCAAGCTCATAGAGATCCACCTGCCTCTGCGTCCTGGGTGCTAAGATTACTGTTACTGTGTGAATGGGGCAGGGGCTGAGGGCGAAGGCGTGCGAGTGGAGGGTAGAGGAAAAGTCTCTCCATCCACCTTCCCGTGGTTCACTAAGGGTTACACAAGTACCTTCACCTGCTGAGCTGACAATAGAATTTAAAAATAGATTATCACTGGGGCTGGAGAGATGGCTCAGCGGTTAGGAGCACTGACTGCTCTTCCAGAGGTCCTGAGTTCAATTCCCAGCAACCACATGGTGGCTCACAACCATCTGTAATGGGATCTGATGCCCTCTTCTGGTGTGTCTGAAGACAGCAATACTGTGCTTACATACATAAAATAAATAAATCTTAAAAAAATAAAATAAAAAATATTATCACATTAATTGATTGATTAATTCAGTGTGTGTGTGTGTGTGTGTGTGTGTGTGTGTGTGTATACGCACACATGCCGCAACACAGATGTGGAGGTCAGAAGACAACTTCTGAGACTCATATCTCTCCTTCCACCATGTGGCCCCAGGGATAGAACTAAGGTGACAAACATTTTTACACAGTGAGCTATATCATCAGCTTGAAATTTTGTAAGCAGGAAGAAAGGTGAGGGGCTGAGCAAGCTCATTACCTCCCCCAAGGGTTTGTTGGCCCTTTCCAGGATAGAACCATAGAGAAGGCCCAACCTTCTAAGGCGTGGAGTTGGAAGGCAATGGTGTCTGCTTACTTGACAGCTCTCCAAGGAGACACTCAGATCCAAGAGAAACTAGAAGATATGTCTAAGCAGGTAAGGGCATGAATAACACAGATGGTCTCCATCTCAGGGAGGAAGCTGAGAGTCCCATGTAGTGGCTCAAAGCTGCATTCCAGACCTCAGGAGGCTCAGGCTGCATGATTGCTGTGAGTTCAAGGCCAGCCTGGCCTACAGAGTAAGACCCTACCTCAAAACAAACAGACAGGGTTCTGGGGGAATGACTCTGAGGGTAAAAGGGCTTGCTGCGCACACATGAAGAACTGCATTTAACTCCTCAGAGCCCATGTAAAGCCAGACATAGTAGAACAAACATACAATCCCAGTGTTCCTATGGTAGCAGACTCCCCAGAAACTGTGGTCCAGCAAGCCTGGTTACATATCAGAAAAACAAACAAGAGACTCGTCTCAAACAAGGGGGCTAGTGGGGACTCATGCTCAAGGCCTCTGATCTCCACATACGTATTGTAGCATACATGTGACCCCCCCACACACACAAATAAAATATAATACACATGCCAGGAGTAGTGGTGTGCATCTTTAATCCCAGAAGTCAGGAGGAAGAGACAGGCAGATCTCCATTAGTTCAAGGCCAGCCTCAGATACACATGGTAAGATTTTGTCTCAAACAAACAAATGAATGAATGAATGTAAAAATTGTGGTAAGAGGGCCACTCCATGGGGAACTGGTTTGTGAAGCCACTGGAATAGCTGAGTTCACCTCTCAAGCAGACAAGAGCAGCTCTGGGCTGAGTCTTCACCACTACTTCCGGGTTCTAAACTGACCCATAATCCCCTCTAACACTGGGCATTTCACTTGCCCTTCAGGCCAACTGTGCTCCTGTCTACAGAATCCCTTCACCTCCTAAGACCCATCTCCAGGTCTCTCAGAAGAACACCTGCTACCAGCTCAGCTGTCTGACTGAAATCCAGATGTTGGGCAAGATCTGATATCCAACAGGACTCTACTAACTCATTAAGTGTAAGTCCAGATGTTCAAACAAGCCTAAGTGAGCATGCGAGTGGGTGACAGAGCAAAGCACTCAACTCCAGCACAAGCTAGAAGAGATGGCTCACTTGATGGAGATTTTTAAAGCTCTCAAGAGTTCTGGAAGCCTGTGCCAAACAGGAGGATGAATCCTCACAGGTATACTAAGATAGTTGATTTGGACTTGATCCTAATAATTGATGCATACCATAAAAGAATCAGCTTTAAGAGTAAGGAAGTCACGTTACTCTGAACTGTGTGTGTGTGTGTGTGTGTGTGTGTGTGTGTGTGTGTGTGTTTGTCTGATCTTTTTACATAAAACAGTTAGGGCATTCTAAGGCATTCACCCTCACAGAGCAGAGCCACAGGCGACCACTCAGAGGTTACTTACCCCTAGTAACCTACTTCTTCCAGAGAGGCCCGGTTCTTAAACATCCCACAGCTTCCAAAACAGGACCACTGGCCAGGGAAAAAGTGCTCAACACATGAGTAAGTGGGAGATACTTCAGATTCAAGCTGTAACATTTGTGTCCTGGCTACATTTCAGTTGCTATGATAAAATACTCTGACAAAAGCAAGCACAGGTTTATCCTGACTCCTTACTCAAGTGGGGAAGTCAAGGCAGCAGGCTCCTGAGGCAGTCAAACACATCCCATCTCTAACCAGGAGACTTAGCTCCCTTCCTCACAGAGTCTCCCAGGGAAGGTCGCCATCTACAATGGGCAGGTCTTGCCACTTTAACACAAGATAAGCTTCGCACAGGCATGCCCAGAGGCCCAGCTTCCAGATGATTCTAGAGTCTGTGAAGTTGATAGTTAACATCAACCATCACAACCAATAATGTAATCACTGATAGTCACAGGAACCGAGGGAGTCAGATCAAGATGGGGAGGTCTGAATTTCCAGGGCAAGTGCTCCACCAGAGTAGTGACTCTACCAACTAAACCTCTTCTGTCTGTACAGATAGCCTAGGTGGCTTAGGCAAGGGTGGGCTTGCGACACCAAGCCAGCCTGCCAGTGAGGTGAGATGTACAGGTAAGTGAGCTGTTGATCTTTGGCGTCTACTTTGACTCTTTGGTTCCCACAGAGTACTGACTTTACTATTCTGACTATCACCCCTGGAAACAGGAGTGTCGCATAGGATCCAAGTTAGACATACGGTGGAATGAGCTTCGTAAGGGAACTGGACCAGCAACAGGGAAACCGGCAGTGGTATTCCTTCGTCTGTGTGACATGGCTTCCTCCAGACCTTTGTCTGCCTTCCAGAAATGGGCGATCCTTCAGTTCCAGCTTTAAATGCCAACAAACTGGATTCTGAGTATCCCAGAATAACATGGCTACTTGAAATCCTTCTCTGCAATTTGAGCAAGCAAAGTTCCTAGACCTCAACATTTTGGCCACTAAGGCCCCTTTGAGAGAAGTTAGACACACACACACACACACAC
>JADRCH010000041.1:4270823-4282537 GCA_019843965.1 Rhynchomys soricoides
CACACACACACACACACTCTCACACACGCACATAAAAGAATGCAATTTAAAAAGTTTGTTTTGTTTTTTAAGCAAAGGCAGTAATGGGCCTGGAGAGATGGCTTAAAGGTTAAAAGCACTTGGTGCTCTCGCAGACCGCCTGAGTTCAGTTCCCAGCACCCAAATCAGGAAGTTCACAACTGCCTATAAATTCCAGCTCCAGGGGATCTTACACCCTCTTCAGGCTTTATTGGGTGTCACATGAATGTTTATGTACATAGAAAGATCCATACATACACACATACACACAAATTAAATGTAAATTAGATAATTTTCAAAAAGGTTAATTCCTAGCTGTTCCAGAGTTTAAGACAAAAACTAGTTATCTTATAAATTACCTAATTATTTGTATTATGTATTCATTTATTAATTAGGAAATATTTATTAGGAAATTCATTGTCTCTGAATATATCCTGGCCCTTCAAAATCTAGTCTCAAAGCAGAAGCCAGTTATGTTAAAACACAGGTCTGTTTGCTTAGAAACCTATGAAGGCTTCTCAGAAAAAGAGCCAAAGACTCCAAATTTTGGCTAAGAGCACTTGCTGCTTTTGTAGAGGACCTGATTTCAGTTCACAGCACCCATGTCATGTCAGGTAGATCACAGTGAGCTGTAACTCCAGCTCCAATGAATCTGACACTCTTTTGTGTACACACACACACACACACACACACACACCCCTGAATTTGACTCAGTAACTCCATATGGGTTGCCTTTCATTAAACCCCAGCCTCTTCTTCAGGTCCCTCTCCAGTAGATTCTGATTCCTCTGTGCTCTTTAAGGTCATGTCTCGCCAAGGGCATGTTCCCAGGGAGGCAGAACCCCTCACACAATACCATGGTCCTTACTCAACTGACTATTTTCCTCAAAGGATTTTATATATGTGATTATGGGACAACAGACATACACCCACTTCCAATCATGTACACACACACCACACACACGCATGCACACACACACAATGATAATAACGATAACAGCAACAATAATAAATGTTCTGCCTTGATGGAGGAATTTTTATGTTTCAGTAAGGGGAATCTTATAAGCAAGAATATTAGAGAATGGTGTATGCTTCTATGTTTCAAGGCGAAAAGTCCCCTTGGTAGAGCTGAGCTGGATCTCACCTTCCACATGTGCGCGTATTCTAGGAAGCAGGTCCTCTGACTTGCATTGTTGAGTAGTAAGCCCCTTTATCCGAGGAGTCACCTCACTGGTCCAATTTATGTGTTTTTGTATTGGGTCGAGGAGCTGGAAAATGAGCCCAGTTAATACAATGCTTGCCTAGCATGCATTAAGTCCTGGGTTCAATATTCAGCACTGCATAAACTGGGAAAGATATACTACTGTCACTTGGTGGAACACCAGTCCTTACATGGCAAATAAAGGCAGGAATATCAGAAGTTTGCCGTCATCCTCAGGTTAAGAGTGAGTTCAAGGACAGTGTTGGCTACATGAGACCTTGTGTCAAAAAATAATACATAAGTAAATGTATTTTTGTCTGATTTGCTTAATGCCAGCACTCAGAATAATGCCTGGCTAATAGAAAACACTTTGTGGATATTTACTGGAGGACAAACAGAAGGAAGAGCAAGAATGCAAAACCGAAGAAAGGAAAGGGGTGGAGAAGTAGGAAAAAAACCTGAGAGCAAAGGAATTTCTAAAATGAGGGCGGAGCGTTGCTTGGATAGCTTTAAGTTTTACAGCAAATCTCAGATCAGTACCGGTAGAGCTCTTGCCCGTCTACCAAAAGCCAGATTTTGGCTTATTTTGAACTCTTTTATTCATTTATTACTTCTGAGGCAGGACCTAACTATGTTGCCCGGAATGACCTTGAACCCCTGAGCTCAGGCTCTCTTGCCTCATCCTGCTGGGTAGCTGGGACTGGAAGCATGTACCGTTGCGGGCTTCATTTTCCACTCGCACACATCAAGGATCTTAGAAAGCATCTGAGGGCACGGGCACCCAAAAGCGCTTTTCAGCATGCGCCATCTCAGGGATTACAACGCCTCCACTGGGGTACCTGAGGAAGCTGAAAGCACGTGGCGCAGTCTTTCTCGTGCTTCATGACACCACCAAACACATCATTGCTCCTTTCTGGAGAGTTACAAGATCTTTCTCTGAGGCCATCAGGATCTAACTGGTGCCTAAGATCTCCCAGCTCCGAGGCCTGTCAGGAACTGATTGAAACCTCTGTTCCAATTCCAAACTCTTCCAGAACAAATCTGATTTTCCCAGCCCAGATTATCAATTGTTCCCCACAGCTCACAGCAGCGTGAGGAGGAAAATCATGACCAAAGAGTCCACCCCGTGGGCTTGGGAAGAGAGACAGTTCCCAGGGAAAGAGGCACAAAGAAGTCTGAACTGGCTAGTGCCAAAGCACCGCCCACTGGAATCTAACTGCATTAGCGTTCTGAACAATCTAATTGCATCTCCCAAGCAATTTCCTGTCTGGAAGAGGTTGCTGATTTCTTTGAAGCTAAAATAGGCACAGCCTTCACTTATAAAAATAATAAACAGCTTTCTGAGAAACTTCTGAGGAAAAAATTTCTACCACCTGGAAAAGCACTGGAAGAGGCTTCACCTCCCAGAACCGGCGAGACCTACCCTGAAACGGAGCTGAGGCCACCCTTGCAGATTTCCACACCAGGAGGACAGATGCAAAAGTGTTGTTTTCGTTAGAAATAAGCTTTTTGGTAGAAAACGTAGATCAAACACGAAAATGTGCACAGATAAGAAGCTGTACGTGTTTCCAAAAGGAAACAACCCCCCCCCCCAAAATCAACTCTGAGCTTCAGACTCCTCCCCTGAAAGCACCCAGTCTCCACCCCACAGAAAAGCTTTGCTGACAATTCCTGTTGAAACCCTCGGCTGTTTTTCCAACCAGTTGGCCACTGTTGTTTTGTTTGTTTGTTTGGCAGGGGCACCTGCCACCACACAAATGTGGAGATCAGAGGCCAACTTGTGTGAGTGGGTTCTCTCCTTCTACCGCATGGGGACAAGAAGGAAGTTCCGGGTGGCAAGCATCTTTAACAGCTGAGCCATCTTACCTTCCCTAGCTTTGGGGGTTTTTTTTGTTTGTTTGTTTTGCTTTGGTTTTGTTTGTTTGTTTAAAGAATTTTGTTGAGGTGCACTTGATGCGGAAGAAGATATAGAATTTGATATATTTTGGCACATGTACACAACATGAAATCATTACCACAGTCAAGAGAGGGAACATGACAGGTGTGGTGACACATGAGTAATCCCAGCATCAGGGAAATGAAGACAGGAGGATGGAGTGTTCAAGGCTAGCCGGGCTCATGTTGTGAGCCCCTGTCTCAGATAAAGGTAGAGACATGAGCGTATCCATCATCCCCAATGCAAGCAACTACTGATGTACCTCTGCCAGAAACGAGTTAAGGTTTTTCTAGAATCACATATGAATGGGATTGCGTGGCATGTCTTTATCTTTGGCTGGCTTCTTCGTTAAGTGTAAAGGCTTGAAGATTTGCCGATGCTATTCTGTATATTGCTAGGTTATTCTGTTTCATTATTGAGCAGAGTCTGTTCTGTAAATGCACCAAAAAAACAATTTACCTCCCTTCTCTTTCTGCTCCTCCTCTCCACCCCTCTTACTTACCATCCTCCTGTTTCTTTTTGAGACAGGGTCTTGTGTAGCCCAGGCTGGCTTCTTGCTATATAGCAGAAGAAGAGCTACAACTTGGATTCTCCTTTCTGAGTGGGTTCCTACCACATGCCCAGCTCTGAATGGATTGCTGGATATCAAAGCTAGGACTTAATACGTGGGAGACAAACACTCCATTAACTGAGATAACTTCCCTAAACCCTCAAACCTTATTTCTTAACCTATTGGTGGATATTTAGATGTTTTCTTCTGGAAGCTTCTTAAGGTAAAAGCCACAAGGCTAGTAAAATTTCTCAGCACTTGCCACCAAACCTGATGACTTGAGTTTGATTCCTGTGACCCACAAGAAGACACAGAGAATCAGCACCTGCAAGATAGCCTTCAACCTGCACATGGTATGGCATGTGTGCGCATGATCATGTGCACACACACACAAATGCATGGCATGGCATCTGTGCACATGCTTGTATGCACACTCACACTAAATAAATGTTTATATATAATCTATGTTATATATATTAATCTATGATATATACTATATAACATAATATATTATATATAATATACATTTTTAGATTTTAAAAAGTTTTTAAAAGATTTTTAAAGGAGAAGACAACAGAGTTCTACAAGTGTTTGTGTAAGCTCAACTTTGGTCGATAGCTGGGAATGGAGTGACGAGGGCGTATGTTTGTAACTTTATAAGAAGCTGACTAAACGCTTCCATTTCACATTCCTACAGGTAGTGGAAACGAGTTTTCATTGTTCAGTCTTCTCATGGACACTTCCCGTGGTTAGTCTGTTCGGACATTCTAATACGTGCACAGCATAGTAAGACCTCGAAGTGACTTCGAATCCTGGCGACTAGAAGTTTGGGGTATATCTTTTAATGTGTTTCTAGTCTGGTTTTGGTGATCTGTACAAATCTTTTGTGTGGGTGGGTGGGTGCAGCGAACTTTATTGATGGTATTCAAGAGAGTAGGGGAGGGCTCCCTAGGCCCCTCCTGTTATTATGGGGGTCTGGGATGGAAATTGTGAGAGAGATGCTCAGTGTTGGGGACTGAGTTGGGACAGGGGCTCCTCAGCAACCGAGGGTCTCTCTCTTGCTCTCAGCGTCCTTGCTGGGGTGGTTGGTCCAGGGTTTCTTACTCCTTGGAGGCCATGTAGGCCATGAGGTCCACGACCCTGTTGCTGTAGCTGTATTCATTGTCAGACCAGGAAATGAGCTTGACAAAATTGTCATTGAGAGCAATGCCAGCCCCAGCATCGAAGGTGGAAGAATGAGAGTTGCTGTTGAAGTTTCAGGAGACAACCTTGTCCTCAGTGTAGCCCAGGATGCCCTTTAGTGGGCCCTCCAATGTCTGCTTCACCACCTTCTTGATGTCATTATACTTGGCAGGTTTCTCCAGGCGGCATGTCAGATCCACAATGGATACATTGGGAATAGGAACACGGAAGGCCATGCCAGTGAGCTTCCCATTCAGCTCTGGGATGACCTTGCCCACAGCCTTGGCTGCACCAGTGAATGCAGGGATGATGTTCTGGGCAGCCCTACGTCTATCAAGCCACATCTTCCCAGAGGGACCATCCACAGTCTTCTGAGTGGCAGTAATGGCATGGACCCTGGTCATGAGCCCTTCCTCGATGCCGAAGTTGTCATGGATGACCTGGACCAGGGGGCCTAAGCAGTTGGTGGTACAGGATGCATTGCTGACAATCTTAAGTGAGTTGTCATATTTTTCATGGTTCACACCTATCACAAACATGGGGGCATCGGCCGAAGGGGTGAGATGATGACCCTTTTGGCCCCACCCTTCAAGTGGGCAGTGGCCTTCTCCATGCTGGTGAAAATGCCAGTAGACTCCACGACATACTCGGCACCAGCATCACCCCATTTGATGTTAGCAGGATCTCGCTCCTGGAAGATGGTGATGGGCTTCCTGTTGATGACAAGCTTCCCATTCTCAGCCTTGACTGTGCCGTTGAATTTGCCATGAATGGAGTCGTACTGGAACATGTAGACAGTGTAGTTGAGGTCAATGAAGGGGTCATTGATGGCAACAATCTCCACTTTACCAAGTGCAGAGCAGAAGGCAGCCCAGGTAACCAGGTGCCCAATACAAGCAAATCTGTTCACACCGACTTCACCATCTTGTCTAGGGGACAAGGCTGGCACTGCACAAGAATATGTAGCTGTCTCTGAGCAGAGAGCCAACCTGGACAAATCTTACCCACTTGAAATTGGCTTGTGTCCCTGTTATTGAGTTCTTGTAGGTCTTTATATATTCTGGGCACAATATTTTTATTAGATGAATTTGTAGATTTATTTTTAGTTTGTGGCCTTACTTTTACATTCTCTCAACAGTTTTATGAAACAAAAAGATTCTTAATTTTTAGACATACCAATTCCCTTCTCTGTGTCTCTCTATCTCTCTGTCTGCCTATCTGTCTGTCTGTCTCCCTCCCTCTCTCTCTCTCTTTCTCTTTCTCTCTCTCTCCACGTGTGTGAATGTGAGTGTGTGTGAGTGTGTGTGTGGTGTGTGTGTGTGTGACTTAGGACCTCTAATATGGGATATCTTTGCCTCATTTCACGTGGTAGATATTTAAATTTGTATCAACCTCTCAAAGGTTGGTTTTTCAACCAAATTTTACACTTAGATCTATGATTGACTGAGAGCACACTCATGCATGTGCTCTGAGGCATGGATCGAAGTTTGCACTTTATGGCTAATTGTTTCAGGATCAATTCTTGAAAAAAATCCTCCATTCTTCCTTTTTAATTGGCTATACACTTTTATCAAAATCAATGGATCCTATTTGTGTGCGTCTGTTTCTTGGCTCTATTCTGTTTCAGCAGTCTATCTGTTCTCATGTCAGCAGTCCTCAGTGCTGTGGCATTCTACTCTTCAGTGCCAGCGGGGTCATGACACACACAGCTTCCTGCGACGGCCATGAGAGTTCTTTCTAGAGACTCAGGTAAAGCTGAATCAAAGAGGAGTTGAAGAATGAGTAAGATGGTACAGGACTATGGCTTGTCAAAAGGGATTCTGAACAGAAACCCTGTGTGAGGAGATGAAAGGGAGGGAGGCCTTCAGGGAGGGAACAGTGTGAGTGTGGACTGCTCAAGGAAAGTCTCACACACACTTTGTCTTTTCAATAGCCATAGATAGGATTTTAAAGTTATTATCTAGTTTTTTTTAAATGTGTTATTTAATTAGTTCTGTGTATGTGTGTATGTATGATATGTGTGTGTGTGTGTGTATGTGTGTGTGTGTGTGTGTGTGTGTGTGTGTGTGTGTTAGAGCACAATGTCAGGCATCAGTCCTTGCCTTCCACATAATTTGAGGCAGGGTCTCTTTTTGTCTATTACTGAGATAGATACTACAGGCTAGGTAGAATGCAGACTTCCAAACTTCCAGAGCATTCTCCTGTCTGTACCTGCCATCTTGTAGAAATTTCCAATACATGCCAGCTAATTTTTGTCTCTTCTTCTGGCTTTCACTTGAGTTCTAGGGTTCTGAATTTAAGTTATCAGGCTTGAGGAGTGAGTCTCTTCAACCTCTTAGTCTTCTCCCAGCCCTGAAATTATTATCTTAAAGGATTGTTAAATTTAAATAAGACCACCCTATAGTTCCTGGGGTGCACCAGACAGGACTACAAACATTGTTCCTGGGGTGCACCAGATAGAATTACAGCTGATAAGGTCATACCCCAGATCCCAGGAGTTCTAGGAAAGGGAGATATTTTCAGTGTAAACAAAACCTGATAGTCTTGTTCTTGAAGTTTCAGAAAGTATTTGGGAAGGAGTAAGACCACACTCAGGGTTATCCGGACTCCAGCCTCCAGCATCGTTCATTGCTGTTGTAACATTCTTAGTTGAAAATACCTTTGCTAAAAGGCATATTGTCTGCATATAGGCAATTTTGAAGTAAACAATGTTAACTATGCTGGTGAATTCTTGATTCCTTCGGACTCTGAGGTGAGTGTCTCCTTTTCTTTTTTGTGTTGCCACAATTTCTCTGTAGTCTCTCCTGCCTCAGTTATCTTATTCCTTACCAAAGATGTTTTAGCCTCTGGAGGTCCTTTCTACTCAGAATCATCCTGTACATTTTTGAGGGTGGGGCTGTGTTTGAGATGGCTGGTGTAATGATTGGGAATGCTTTAAAATTATGGATTGGTTTGGGGAGAAATTGATAACTTGAGAATGCATTTTGATTCACAAACTCTACATTTCTTACTAGAGTCACCTTTAAATTTCTGTAAGCAACACCTCTATGAATGTATAGCTTTGTACTGGCTGCTTTTTTTGTGTGTCAACTTGACACAAGCTAGAGCCATCAGAGAGGAAGGAGCCTCAGTTGAGGAAATGCCTCCATGAGATCCAACTGCAGGGCATTTTATCATTTAGTGATCAGTGGGGGAGGGACAAGCCCATGATGGTGGTACCATCCCTAGGCTGGTCATCTTGGGTCCTATAAGGAAGCAGGTTGAATAAGCTATGAGGAGCAAACCAGTAAGCAGCACCCCTCCATGGCCTCTGCATCAGCTCCTGCCTCCAGGTTGCAGCTATGCTTGAGTTCCTGTCCTGACTTTCTCCACTGATGGACTATGATATCTGGAAGCGTAAACTGAATACACCTTTTCCTTGCCTTTTCATCATCATGCTCCATTGCAGCAATAGAAATCCTAACTGAGACAACTTGTCAGTGAACTGGGATAGATCCTGGGCATTATCTTCTCAAATATATATTTTATGCATACCTCCCCTGCCCCGGGAGACTCCAGTTACACATATACTAGCTGCTGGTGTGGTCCCATTTCCACTAACGCTATGTTCAATCTTTTTTTCAAAGTTCATGTATCAAATTCACTAATCTGACATCCAGTTTGCTGTTAATTGTATTTGTGTGTGTATGTGTATGTCTACCACCACAGTTTTCATATTTAGAGGTTTGATTTTAGTCTTTGTAACATAATTTTCCCTATTTTCTATTCAATTTGATGTCATTCCTAGACCTTTCTGAACATGGGCTGTAGCATACATTTTTGCAATGCTAAGAAGTGAACCTAGGGCCTCACACATGTTAGGCAAGTGTTGGACCATTAAGCAACACCCCCAGACCATAGCAACACTTGTAATGTCTTTGTCCACTAATTTTTATCGTATGCGACACTTCTATTAAACTTTATATATCAGGCATTACCATACAGCTCAGGCTAGCCTTGAACTCACTGTTTAGTCTAGGTTGGCCTCAAAGTCATGGTCCTCCTGCTCTGAGCTTTCCGAGTGCTGACATAATAAGCATAATCTACTATATTCAGCTTTCTTAGTTGGTCCCAAATTATTTTTCTCCTTATTTTGGGTCATATTTCCCTGGTTGTCATTTCTGAATGGACATTTGTATTAGCTACTTGTCTTGTTGCTGTAAAAAAGTCCCTGACAAAGCCTACTTAAGGACTGGATGGGTTTCTTTTGGCTCATGTTGCAGGGGACACAGTGGGTGACGTCAGGGAAGGCACTGCAGCAGGAGCAGAAAATAGCTGGTCACATTGTGTATATTGTCAGGAAGTGGACCCCATGACCTCAGTGGGACACTTCCACCTGTATTTAGGGGGTCTTTTCACCTCAGTTGACCTATTTTAGATAATCCTTCACAGCAATGTAAGAGATTTGTCTTTTCCATGATTCTGTTTTCTGTCAAGTTGACAATATTAATCCTCACAGTATTAGACACTATACATTTTATCTTGTTTATGTTTCGGGGTTGTCTCCTATAAATATATATTTATTTGTATTTGTACATATTCACTTAGAGATAAGTTAAACCCTTAGGATGCTATCACTAAGTTCTCTTAGCTAAGACCACAGTTTACCTAGCTATGGCTATTTTTATATCACTATTGAGACAATGTCCCTTCAGAGAACTTTAGAATGCCCTGTAAATTCTGGAGAACTATTCACATTTCCAATGTACATGGTCTCTGGTAATCTTGAGTCCTCTCTTCCTTTCTGGTGTCTTGTTCCTAGCACAGTGAGTCCCTCCCAGCCCCCTACAGCCCATGTCTTCTGCTGACCACTATTCAGTTGATGAAGAGAGAGGCCACTGAAGAGGAGCTCTCCAGAGCCCTCTCTGTGGCTATTTCCTGTCAGGCAATCTATCCTGCAGCCTTGAAGGGCATTAACCTCCCTGAACCTGAAATTCCATTTCCTCAGCCCTCTAAGCTTCTTGTGTTGTGGCTGTGAATGTCACCAGAAACAGGAAGCTGAGAGCGTCACTGGGCTCTCCCTGGTTTCTACGACTGTCTTCATGGCCTCATACCCATTGTCATAAAATATTTGTTCATGTATGTGGTCCTTCAAAACCTGTTTGAGCTAGGCATTTGGTTTTTTTTCTTCCATCTCTGTTGGGAGCAGATGTTTTGGGTGGCCTGTGCATCTTTATTTGTTCTAGAAGAACTTTGTATATTACAGATGCAGTGGGCCAGGTGTGTGACACACATCTGTGACCTCACCACTTGGGAGGCAGAGACAAAAGGATCTTGAGTTCAAGGTCACTTTTGATTGAGTTTGAGGCTACATAAGACCTGGACTACATAAGACCCAGTCATGAGAGAAAGAAAGGAAGAAAGAAAGAAAGAAAGAGAGAGAGAGAGAGAGAGAAAATAGAAATAAAAAACCAAAACACCTAAACAAATGGGTCTGAAGACTTGGTTCATTGTTCTTTCTGAGAACCTGAACTCAGTTTCAGTATCTACATGCAGAGGGTCACAGCTGACTCTAAGTCCGGTTCCATGGGAGCCGACATCCTTCCGTGGCTTTGTCGGGCACCTTCAGTTACATGCATGTTCCCACACTCATGCATATAATTAAAAATAAGTCTTTAAAAAATTGCAAGTTTTTTGACAAATACATTTATTAAAATATCTAGTATTCTGTGATGTTTACACTGTCTCTTAAAAATTGATGTGTGTGTATGTGTGTGTATATGTGTGTATGTATATATATGTATGTGTGTCTGTATATTTGTGTGTGTCTGTGTGTATGTGGGTGTGGGTGTGTCTGTATATTTGTGTGTGTCTGTGTGTATGTGCGTGTGGGTGTGTCTGTATGTATGAATGTGGGGGTGTGTATGTGTGTGTATGTATGTATGCTTGCATGTGTGGGGTGTGTGTGTGTGTCTGTCTATCTGTCTGTCTGTGTGGATGTGTGAGTGTGCCACAGTGTGCATGTGGAGGTCAAACAACAATTTGGGTGAGTCAGTTCTTGCTTTTCATATAGCTGAGCAGGTTCTCTTGATTCTCTTATTGAGGCCAAGATCAACTCTGGGCAGTCCTGATCTGTCTCCATTTGTGTATGTGCCACGGTAGGAGTGCTGGGAACACAGATCTGCCCAGGTGGCTTTTCAGTTCAGTTCAGGGGATTGCCTCTGGTTGCCAGGCTTGCACACCAATTGCTTTTACATACATATCCCCCTTTCCAGCCCGTGTTCTACTCTCCTGTTTTCTTCTTTCTCTTTTTAAATTATATTATGTATTTGTGTGTATAGTGTGTAAAGTGTGTATAGTGTATGCATGCATATGTCAGCAAGCATCTTTAACCACTGAGTCCTCTCCCCAGCCTTGATTCTGCACCCTCTTAAAGATGGATCTTAGACAGGCATGCCTGCAATCCTAGTACTCGGGAAGCAGAAGTATCAGGATTACTGAAAGTTCTAGGTTAGCTTGGTCTACACAGCAAATTCCAGACTTGCCAGGAGTACAATGGAAAACTCTCTCAGAAAATAAAAATAAACAAATAAATAATAACCAAGAATTTTAAAGTTTTCTTTGACCAAGAGACGTTTTCAATTTTAACTTATCTAACATATAACTTTAAAATTTCAGGGGTCAGTTTTTTCTGTATCTGCTTATCTTTTTCAAAGTTTAAGAGAGAATTTTAAAAGAATCTTTTAGATTAATTTCATTTTTCCCCACTTTTTTGGAACTAACTTTTTGTTACGTGTGTGTGTGTGTGTGTGTGTGTGTGTGTGTGTCTAGGTTAGAGCTCAGATCAT
>JADRCH010000041.1:4282547-4315478 GCA_019843965.1 Rhynchomys soricoides
GTGTGTGTGTGTCTAGGTTAGAGCTCAGATCATCAGGCATGGTGGCCCTTACCCCCAGAGCCCTCTCATTAGCCCTCCTTTTTACTTCTCTGTGACACTGATGATCTGTGGGGCCGTGATAGGCAGTCTGGTTTTTGGTAGAGCTAAGGTTTGAACCCCGCAGGCCCACAAGGCTGTCCCCAGCAGAGGACAGCCTATAAGGGACAGCAGGCGTTTGCCAGGCTCCTAGAAAACAGCTCCTGACACGTGCCTATATCTCTCCATAAGTCTATGACATTTGGTCACGTAAAAGGGTCACATTCCTCAAACCCCGCCACAGATAGAGACCTAGTTACTTAGCCTCAACATCCCCATGTTAATGGGACACCTAGAGGCTTAGCCACACCCCTTCCCAGTTACTATTTTAACCTCGCCCCTCCCTGACAGGGGTGGAGTTGGTACAGTCTCCCCCACATCACTCTCCACAATGATAATAAACACTCTGAAACCCTGGACTGTCTCATCTTGATCTGCCGTGGGCAGCGAGGGAACTGGCTTTCACCTAATGAGCCGCGTGTAGTCTCCCGCTGAAGCCGTGTCAGCGTTCCCAGCTGCAGCTGACTTCCACTCAAGCCAATGCAGCTACCAGGCGTCCAAGTCACCCACCCAGTCCCACGGCGGGGATCCCAGCCGAGCTCTTTCCCTTCTCGCCCCACACTCGGGCTTCCCATTTCATTCCCAGCTCTTCTGTGTGCAATGCTCAGAGCCTGGGAACCCCATGGAGCTGGCTTCAACACGCCTCCCAGGAACGGCCAACACTCTCCCACCCACGGGCTGTGTCTTCCCAGAGGCTTCTCACAGCCTGACTGGCCCGGAGGCCTGTGGGTGAGGTGCGTGGCCACTTCCCACGTCCCATCTCACTCAGGGGCCTCGAGCGCTGGGGCAGATGCGGGACTTACACTCCATACCACACTGGTTGTATCCAACGATCAACAGGAGACTTGTAGAAGCTAAGTAAACACTACCACTGAGCTCCATGGCTCTGGCCTCTACGTTGCTTCTCACACCTACGATCTACCCTTGTATTTTTGTACTTCGGCATTGATGTTTGTCTGTAGCATAAAGTGAGGTCATGGACCGCATCTTTCCTGTATGAATGTTTCATTGGTCTAACATCATTTACTGAAAAGCTGTCACCTCGCACCCTACCTCACTGCCACCTGTGACATGCTTTGTTACATACAGTGTTTACTATGTTGACAAATAACACTGATCTGAAACGGCCATTTAATAACACTGAGATTAAATGACATCAGGGCCCAATAAACATTTTTTTGAATGTATAGGTCACTATTGCCTATCCAAAATAGGGAGAATGTAGTATGGGCTCAATGTGGAGCTATTATTGTGCTAAATGGCAATAGCATGGTTACATGTGATTTCTTTCATGTCATGATCACAAAAGATTCTATTTATGTTTCCAAAGAGGACCCCATTTGTTCCAGTTAGGGACCTAAAATCTGAAATATTAGGTTAGAAAGAAAAGTAGACAATGGCTCAGCATAAGTTTACACTTATCATACCTCATAATGCTTGTATTTGAAATATTCCAAGAGCAAGCAATGCTTTATGTCCTTGTTTAAAAGATCATCTTTTTACAATGTATACTTTTGATTTCAGGAATGCATTTTTAGGGCTGGGTGTAATGCTGTACTTTAGCTCCAGCATTAAGGAGGCAAAGGCCTCCTGGTCGACCTGGCCTTTTCTGTTGCTGTGATAGCACACCCATGGCCAAGGCAACTTATAGAAGGAAGAGTTTGTTCTGATTTATAATTTCTGAGAGATTAAGCCCATGGTAGCAGAGCAGAGGTATGGCAAGCAGCAAGCAAGGCAGCAGGAAGGGGAGCTGAGATCAAAAAGGAGAGAGAGCAAACCGAAATGGCCAGAAAATTTCATTTCAAAGCCTGCCTCCAGTGACTTATCTCCTACAGCAAGGCTATATACTTCCTAAATATCCTCAGATAGTGACACTAACTTTGGACCAAGTATTCAATATAGTCACCTGTTGGGTAAAATGGCTCTGTGAGTGAAGTCCCTGGGAGGGACAGGACGTGGGCAGTTTGACTGTGCACACTCCATAGGATGGCGGGCTATGTGAAGCTGCAGTAACACCACCTGGGGTGTGGGAGAGGGCAGCCGTAGATTCCCCAGGCCACACGTGGCAGCCGGTTCCATGGGGTACCAAGGCTCTTGGGTAATGCAGATGTTGCTGGATGCCGCAGAAGAGCTGAGAACGAAGTGGGACTGCAGATTAGATATAGCCTGGGCTGAGGGGGAGAAGGAGCTTGGCAGGGTCTCTCAGGGATCGAGTCCCTGGCTTTTGGGCACAGGCTAGCTGGGTTGGTTGGTTGGGTGGCAGCTGTGGCTGGGAGCTCTGGGAGGCCTTCTGTGGGAGACTGGACGCAGCTCTTTAAATGAAGGCCTGCTCCATTGTTCCCCACTGTGGATGAAGAGAGACAGTCCAGGGTTCTAGGTGTTTATTGTCATGGTGGAGAGTGGCATGGACCATAGTAACCCCACCACCTCAGGGACGAGTGATGTTGAAATAGTGGCTGGGAAGGGGAGTGGCTAAACCTCTAGGTGCCTCATTAACATGGGGATGGCTTGAGGCTACGTGACCACGCCTCTACCTGTGGTGGGGTTTGTGGCACTCTCTTTACTTGACTAAATATCACAGACCTATGGAGACCTGTGGCCATGTGTCAGGAGCTGGTTCTAGGAACATGGTAAATGCCTGC
Organism: Rhynchomys soricoides; assembly: GCA_019843965.1. Classification (NCBI taxonomy): domain Eukaryota; kingdom Metazoa; phylum Chordata; class Mammalia; order Rodentia; family Muridae; genus Rhynchomys; species Rhynchomys soricoides. The sequence goes on from JADRCH010000041.1 coordinate 4,285,325, forward strand.
CTGTCCTGCGCTACGGTCTCGCCAGCAAGAACGACGCGGCATACATAGGATCCTTCTGCAGTAAAGCTTTAATGCATCTTGAGAGGGAGAGCATAAGCTTGCCACGAGTGGAGACCCCGAACAATAGAACACCCGTCCCTTATATGGGTCACAGCGCTTGCCTGGGACATGGAGCTTCCCCATTGGCTCCTGCACACCAGGCCAGATGCCGCCACGAGAGAGGCTGAGACTCTGAGGTGGAAAATTACCAGGTACATGCGCACTAGCCTGTTTACAACTTGTCCTCGGCCGAATGTAGGTGCCATCTTGTAATGGCGAATGTGGGTGCTCAGGCGGCTCCCTACATCTCCCCCTTTTTATTTCTGTAAGCAAAGTAGGACACTCTTAAGAGGGCGGAGACAGAGGTCAAATCCCCTGACCAAAAGGTTGGGCCTTGTACAGGAGAAGACCCCTAAGCTCATGCGCGCCCGAGGTCTTCCTGACCCGCCCAGTGCCGTTTTTTAGAGGGAGGGAAACTAGGGCACTCAACCCTTATGCAGATGACATATCTCCCAAGGTGGCCCACAATGACCGCCTTGTGCGATGCTTTGCTCGACATCCCTCAAGAGCTGCTCAGACCAAACATTCTACCCAGTGCAATGAGACTAGACTCGCGGGTGTGCAAGAACTGTCTGGCTGGGGACCTACTGCTATTAGCCAAACACCGGCCGAGGTTCCTTGTTCTAAGGCAACAAGCGCCTGCGCAATGACCACCTTGTCTCTTTTAGTCTGGGCCCTGAGTTTGCAGATGAGCCATAGGAGCAACACCAACCCACAGCAGAGCGCTGCTCCAAACAATCCCACCCCCACCCATTCCTTGAAATAAGAAATTGCCGAGGAAATCCATGAAGAGAGGCCCTCGGGTCAAGGACAGGTCAAGACGGGTGGAGTTGATCTGAATAATTGCTGTCCGCAGTTCCCGCAGGGTTTCATCAAATTTAAGGGTCCAATTCTGTAACATATACTGTGAAAGACTTTTAGACAGGTTAGCTGCTTTTGTAAATCTATCATATTGTATGGAAGTAACACAGAGTCCTGGCAATTTTTGTTCACAGCCCAATTGGGCTTGCTGTCAAAGGACATCCAGTTGTTCTTGAATAAGATCAATGTGCTGGTTAACCAGCATTGGGTCCCTCTGGACTTGAGTATTGGCGGATACCTGTCTGTCTAGAGCTAAGGTGGCAGCTGCAGACAACTCATTAATGGTATTGGCGGTCTGCATCGTTCCAGAGAGCACAAGGGCCGACGCAGTGAAGGACCCTGTAACCGCAGCCGCTGCCACCACACCTATGATAATGGCAGAGATACCAAAGTCTCTTTTCTGCCTGAATGCGGTCTGATCCACCGCAAAAGGACCTTGGCCAGTTAACATATCAAAGGTCCAATCTCTCTGTCCAGGGGTCGGTGCCGTAGCATTGGCTCTGGCTTGAGCTTGTGTAGCTTCATGCCATAAAGCCTTCCACTCCATATATTGGCCCATTGTAGGGAGCGCAGCCTTGGCCAGCATCTGCCAATCGGCGGGAGTCATGGACGCCCCGGCAAATCTCTCTAACATTACTATAGTAAAATTAGCATTTACCCCATACTTTCGGACCGCTTCAGCCAGGTCTTTAATTTGGCTGTACTCTACAGGGGCATGAACTCGCCCTCCACCATCTGCCTCGAAAACTGGAAAATCGGCTTGTACCTTTCTCCTAACCTTGTCAGAGAGAAAAGAAAAGGAGTTGGGACACATCTCATAAGGGGGAGGGGCGGAAGGCATGGTCCGAGTAGGGGCCAAAGGCGGCGGCCGCTTCATCTGCCCATTACAGGGCGGCCAATCTTCCTCATACCGCGCCACTTCCTCTTCTAGCTCTGACTCCTCACTAGAGCTAAGGGGGTCAGTGTCTGAAGTTTCCAATGGAAGAGCCTCAAGGTCTTGAACTGGGTAGAGGCTCTCCCCCTTTCTTTTTGCTTTTTTCTTGGGTATGAAAATCATTTTTTTGCCCACAGCCCTGTCAGGGGGACAGTTTCCCATTTTATCTTTAATCTCTCCCTCGTCTTTAGACTCATCAGGAGGTCCGTTTCCATTGCTGAGATCTCTTTCTTTTTGGGTACCCATCCTCTCACTCTGTTCGGTTTCTGACATGGTGTCCTGGACCCTATCAGGGGTGATTTGCCCCTCCCTTACAGCATCTACACAGGCCCCACCTTGTTCGCCGCAATACAAAGACAGTAAAACCAAAATGAGGGCACTTAACACAATTAGCAAAACTTTAAATCCCAAATCAAGATCCAGGGTCAACATGCCTATCCGAACCTACCTCCCTGCAGTTCTGAATCCTCCCTGTTTCCAGGGGGTCTCCAAAGGTGCTTGATGATGACAAAGTTTCCCGGGTTTCGGCACCAGATGTCCCGCGCTACGGTCTCGCCAGCAAGAACGACGCGGCACACATAGGATCCTTCTGCAGTAAAGCTTTAATGCATCTTGAGAGGGAGAGCATAAGCTTGCCACTAGTGGAGACCCCAACAATAGAACACCCGTCCCTTATATGGGTCACAGCGCTTGCCTGGGACATGGAGCTTCCCCATTGGCTCCCGCACATCAGGCCAGATGCCGCCACGAGAGAGGCTGAGACTCTGAGGTGGAAAATTACCAGGTGCATGCGCACTAGCCTGTTTACAACTTGTCCTCGGCCGAATGTAGGCGCCATCTTGTAATGGCGAATGTGGGTGCTCAGGCGGCTCCCTACACCTGCCATCCCTTATAGGGTTTTTACCTCCTAATGGGCCCACGGGGTTTAAACCTTAGCTCAACCAGAAACCAGGCTGCCTTTCATGGCCCCACAGTCCCCAAGACATTTCTCATCAAAACCACTACACACACACACACACACACACACACACACACAGTGCTTGCCTATCCCACACCAAACTCTAGAGTCAACCCCTAGCAATGGAGAGAAGGGGTAATCGACAGAGACCGGGCAAGATCCACCAAGAGGGTAAGAGGGCTTGCAGGGAACTGGGGTTCGCCTGTCTGTGTCTCCCTAAAATCCACATCCCGAAAGCAGTGTCCACCCGGACAATGGGCCCAGCCTTCTGGAGGCCACCAATCTATACTTTATAAAAGAGACCTGAGGGAGCTTGGCCATCTTTGCTATCTCATAAAGTCACTGAAGGCATGTTCTATGAGGAATCAGCCCTCAGTAAAGGCCAAACCTGCTGGATCCATGGTCTTGGATTTCCTGGCGTCTAAGATATGAAGCTCTAATGCTTGCAAATTGTCCACTCTGATGTGTTTCTTTCTAACAGCCTCAATGGAATGGAGCACCAGGAGACATCTACAAAACTGAGGAGGGTTTTGCACAAGGCCTGTTCCTGCACAGGCCCCTGGAGAGAAGGGTAGAGTGCACTGGTGGAGAGGGGATGCCATTGTGTAAGCAGGAAGTTTATGCATTAAAAAGAGTCTAGCTGTCATCTGGAAATCTTAGAAGGTTGCAATACTTTCTTGATGGTGCATTTCCTCATTGTAAATGCAAGCTCATACTAATTGAACTTGGATACCTTTTTTCCTTTCTTTTTGAGGCAGGGTCTCTTGTATTTCAGGCTAGTATTGAACTCCCACCCCACATGACCTTGAACTTCTGATCTTTCTGCATCTACCTCTCAATGCCAGATAACAGGTGGGTACTACTACTATGCCTGGTTTTATATGATGCTAGGGATCACACCCAAGGTTTCATGCATGCTAGTCAAACAGCCTATCAACTGAGCTAGATCCCTTTCTGGGCAGTGGTGGCGCACACCTTTAATCCCAGCACTTGGGAGGCAGAGGCAGGTGGATTTCTGAGTTTGAGACCCGCCTGGTCTACAGAGTGAGTTCTAAGACAGCCAGGGCTACACAGAGAAACCCTGTCTTGAAAAAACAAAAACAAAAACAAAAACTGAGCTAGATCCCTAACTACACTTTTTCTTTCAAAGGACTCTCTGTGCTGTATAAAGTTTAGATCCCATCATAGAAAGATCTAAGAGCTGGGGAGGATCTGAAATCACTCACTGAACATTCTAGAGAGCTGACTGACTGTCACTCATCTAGCTATGACCTGGTTGAAACTGCACAGCTAGGTTCTACTGGAATTGAACTCTTGTGAGGAATGAGCATGCTATCAAAGCCATGGACCACAGCTTAGAGAAGTGAGCATAAAGAATAAAGGGGACATCTGATTTTCTACAAAAAACGTCAGACATATCCATAGACTGTAAAAGCCATCTAGAAACAAGAATGATGTCATAGGGTGACTGGGAAAATCAGGCAGGAGATTGCAGTTAAGGTTGGGGGCTGGAGTAACACTAACTTCACAGAGTTGCTTGACATGATGCAAGGGTCATATGCTTTACGGAAGAGGTCTACATTCAAAAAGATTCTCAAATTGGGCTTGGTGGTGCTCACTAGTAATTCCAGCTCTGATTAGGCGGAGGCAGGAGGATCAAAAGTGCAAGGTCATCCGTGGTGAGGCTAGCAGGGGATTCACAAGAACATGTCTCAAGACAAAACAAGCAAAATGATAAAACAGCTCCCAGGCAAGCACCTGCGTTCAGCTCTGGCTGCCTCAGTGTTCTCACCCGGAGTTAGAGTTGTACTCCCTCACTTTGTTGCTGAGTGTATCCAGTTCTTTCAGAGCTCCCAGCAGCCCCAGCACCTGTGGATCTACAGTGTCTGTGTCTTCTCCAGGCTGCAGGCTGCACCTGCACTTCTGAGAGTTCGGTGTAAAGTCTTTAGCTTAAAAGAGTCATTCTCAACCTACTCCCCTTCCCTCTTGAAGGATGAATTTGCCGGTATGTACCCGATAATTTATATATTTTTCTTCTGTAGCATTTATCAACTAAATTATAAACATTTGGAGGTTAAGTACCTGTAATTTTTTTTCTTTCCAAAAGAGATGAGGACAGAACATGCCTGCCCTTCCTCTCTATGGTACTCCACCTTCTGTAAACCTTTGCTGTGTGAATAAAACCCAGTCTATTTATATGTAATAACGTTGCCAATTATTTACTTATTCATTTTTTTTTGAGACAGGTTCTCATACTACCTCAGCGTCCTAAATGCTGAGATTAGAAGCATGAGTTTCTAATTTACACTAGCAAATCATTTAATGCACATACACAAAATATGATTCAATAGACGATGTGAAAGTGGTATATAGGTAAAAATATAATTTTTCTATAATAATGTGTAGTGGTTTGAATATGTATGGTCCCCATAGACTCATGTGTTTGAATGCTTCGCCCACAGGAAGTGGCACTATTAGGAGGTGTGGCCTTGTTGGAGGAAGTGTGCGTGTGTTTGGAAGGGGTAGGGGGCTCTGAGGTTTCCTATGTTCAGGTTATGCCTGGAGTGGTACATTTCTCCTGCTGCCTGTGTAATATGTAACCTGTAATATTTGGAGGCATGTCTCATGGGCTCAAACATAAATCTAAGGCAATACTTTTTAAATTATTTCTTATTTTGTGTGTATGTGTGTTTTGCTTACAAGTACGTCTGTGAACCATGTGCATACTTGGCACCTATGGAGACTGGAAAAGGATGTCTGATCCTTTGGGACCATGTAGGTACTAAGAATCAAATCCAGATCCTCTGGGAGAGCAGCCAGTGTTCTTAACCCCAGAGCCATTTTCCAGGTCTTAATGCAACACTTTAAATTCGTCTTTTTTTGAGATTGGTTCTTACACTCTATCTAGCCTAGGCTGATCTAGAACTCACAGCAATCCTCCTGCCTCAGTTTCCCAAGTTCAGGGGTTACAGGTATAAGCTGACAAATGCAGGTATAGATTTTTGTATATAGAAATGGAATAACTGAAACTTATTTGGAAAGAAGCTCTATCTGAAATTCCAAAAGTTAAATAATATAAGGTAGCTTACACTCTAACATTTCAAAAGCACTTTGTGGCAAAAACAAAGGGCATTGTCTCTTCTTAATAAGCAAAGGCTTTTGTCTATTATTGACTTAGCACCTAATTTTCTTTCTTTCATTTCTTCATTCCTGCCTCCTTTCTTTCTTTTTCTTTTTCTTTTTCTTTTTCTTTTTCTTTTTCTTTTTCTTTTCTTTCTTTCTTTCTTTCTTTCTTTCTTTTCCCTGGTCCTATATATCTCCTCAGGTCGGGGATTGCAGGCCAGGCTCCCAGTACTTTTTCCTCTCTAAAACCTACAATGTTTCAGACTCAGAACACACATTTAGTAGGAGAGCCCTAGACGCGTACTTCTCAGAAATGCTTGTTCAGCTATTTGTACTTTCACACAACCTCCCTCTTGGAGACAGGGTCTCTCTATGTAGTCCTGGTGGTCCTAGAACTCACTTTGTAGACAAAACTGGCCCTAAACTCACTCACAGAGATCTGCCTGCCTCTGCCTCCCAAGTGCTGGAGTTAAAGACCGGCATCACCACGCCCAACTGTTCAGCATATTTATCTGACTATATTGCCTTCTAAAATTTGTTCCAAAGCTTTGTTTCAAGCACAACCGTAAAGAAGAGCTCTATTACAAGACTGTCAAACTCGGCCCAGGTATAACAACTGTAAAACACACAAGTAGGCAAATAGAATTAGGGTAGCCAGTATGATTTTGTTTCTTGTCCAACATCCCAGCGCAGGTTTGAGGCAAACACAAAGCCAACTGGAAAAAAACAGCCCATGAGTGGAGGTAGTGTGAGACTTGATCCTGTCTCAGAGACACGTGCAGCTGAAAGCTTTGTAAAGGCTAAGCGGTCGCACCCACTCCGCAGAACAGCTCCTGGGTCAGACCCTAGGTATCCAGAGTCCCCCTTGGTCTCTGGATGCACAGTGAGGGTCTTGACGCGCTCCTGGTCCGGGGGACGCAGTCCTTCAGTCTGGAGCAGCCAGGTCCCGCTCGAATGAGTTCTCCTTCCTGGTTGGGTTATTTTTTTTCAGGCTGTCAAGTAGGGAAAAACCTCCGAAACTCTGGATCGCGAGGGCACAGCCGAGTACAAACTCCAGACACCGGGTGTTGTTAAGATAGCAAATACAGTCGGAGAAGGCAAGCGTACCCGGCACTCCCGCGCTCACACTGGGGTGGCGCTGCGTTCCCGGAGACCGCCGCCTTCAACAGCGCCCGGGCCCGGGGCGGCGGGGCGGCGAGGACCCCAGCGCGGCGCTGACTACAGATCCCAGGGTGCCTCTGCCATCTCGCTCCCTCCCAGCGCGGGCCCCGCCTCCCCAGCCCTTGTTGTTTTGGCTGGAAGCGCTCCGAAGGAGTTTCAGAGAAAGTCTGGGCAGAGGCTAGAGGCGACCGATCGTGGGAAGGGGGAGCCAGAAAGGCTAGGAGAAGGAGGGCCGGGACCGGGGCCGCGCCTCCCCGAACCCGCCGCGCGCCCCCGGGGTGGGGGAGGAGCGCAGGGGACAGGACAGAGGGGTCCCTCCCCAGAGCAGAGCCGCCCTGAACCTCGTCCCTGCGCTGATCCCCGCCCTCATCGGAGGCTGGAGCGCAGACCCACCCTCCCACCGCGGACCCGCGACCTCCCCGACGCCCGGCGACGCCCCGCGCCTCGCCGCTGGTCCCCGAACTTCCTAGGCAGATCAGGACCTGCTCCTGCGCCGGCTGCCACCCGGACTCCGCTCGCCTTCCCAGGCGCCCTTTTCCGAGCAGAGGGAAGGAGAAGATCGAGTCCCTCTCAGTGTGAAAGCGCCAGCCGGCCGAACAGAGCGGACGCGGCGCGCGGGCATTGTGTGTGCGCGTGCAGCGTGGGGTCTGCAGCGGGGAGCGCCCGCGGGAGGTCCCGTCCCCAAGGGGCGGAGCGCAAGGCTTCCAGCTCCGGGCTCCCTGTCCGGCAGAGTCCCAGCCGAGCCCGACCGCTGCCTAGGCGGCGGGACGGCGCGCCTGGCGGCCAGGAGGGTGCACTGAAAGAAGGCCGGCGAGCCCTGACCCCACGGTTCCCGATCGGGTTCCTCTTGGGTCCGCGGATCTGCGGAAGAAAGGTTCGATCGCCGACACAGGGCGCGGAGAACCGGGCCGCCCCGTCGGGGGAATCTGAGACGTCCTCTGGGCTGCGTGTGCCCGCCGTGCCCGGAGCACGTCCACTGTGTCCACAGACCCCTTCGGTGTCTGGTCCTCGAGCCCTCACGGCGTGCACCATGAGCGGCGGCGAAGTGGTTTGCTCGGGATGGCTCCGCAAGTCGCCCCCAGAGAAGAAGTTGAAGCGTTATGTAAGTACAGGTCAGGGCACCGTCGGCCGCGGCTACAGCAGCCTGCGCGCCGGGTTGGTTCTTCCACGAATCCCGCCCTCCTCTTCCTCGATACCTCTCTCGGCCGGCGGGCTCCCGACCGGGTGCGGTCCATTCCCACCCTGACGTCCACTCGGCGGCCAAACTTTCTCCCTCCATATTGCAGACCGCCTCCTTGCAGGCCTCGTCGCCTGTTAGAGGAGCCCAGTTTTCCAGCTCAAAACTGGCTGCATACTTTGGTTGTTGTTAATTCCATTTAGCAAGGGTGGGGTGAAACGGAGAGAAAAGGCCTTCTTTTATTATGTGTATCAGATTCTCATGGAGCTGCTAAATCTCCCCTCACCGAGAAACCGCGGAGGTAGTAGTACTCAGGGGTTCTCGATTGGGTTCGCGCCCGCTCTCCTTTGCGCCTCAGAGGGCAGAGGGGAGCGAACCGTGGACAGGAGAAGTGGATAATATAGGCAAACTTCTCAAAATATTCGCTTAAGGGAAAGGAAAAAAAGTTCTTACGAGCCCTACCGTCTGCTTAGCAGGGTTCACATTTTCGTGGTTTTGCTTTGAGGGACACTGAATTTTGGTCCGAGAACCCTGGCGGTTTGATGCGACAGGAGGGCGCTGGGGGGAGCCTGGTGGCTGGTGTTTGGGCGTTTTAGACGCGCTGTCAAGTACCGCAGAAGAGGACAGCTGAAGCCAACAGGAATTTCTTGGTGTTGGTGATTCTTTTCCCAGGCACCAGAACGGCTTAACTAGTATTTGCCCAACTGATTCAAGATGCTGATTGTGAGTTGACTGTGTTCACTGTTAGGGAAACTGTATCTCGAAGGAACCTGTAAGACGTGAGTGGGAATCTGGACCCTCATCAGGAGTCTGGGATCCTAAGTCTTCCTTCAGATCGGCTAATTTTATCATGTCCCCTGCCAGGAAAGAAATGACACTTTGCCCTGGTATTTGAAGCAAATATTTTTAGGGTAAAATGTGTTTTCCAAAAATAAACGTGTACCCACTTAAGTAGAGTTTACTACCTGTTTTGATAAAATCTGTTTCTGGTGGAGGGGAGTCTATACCAAGTACCATCTGATTACTCGCTTGCTCACTTGTGTTTCACAGAGCTCACTAGCAAGTTTCTGGCTTACCTTCTGGTAGAATTTATTACAGTCAAGTAATTTCATTGAAAGATGTGATTCGACAAATTGTCAGAGGTTTCTCAAAGATGTCTCTCCATCTGTCACGGTTTGCCTGGATTTCTTGGTAAAGATGGCAACTTGATTCCAAAAATTTGAGAGTGGCAGTAGCATCTTCAGAATTAGTTCTAAGGAGACGATTGTGTGAAGAGATGAGAGGTGAGGAGACAGAGATAAGGCACTACTTAGGAAACAGGATGCTTGAGGAAACTACAGTACAATATATTTGCTGATAATGCAGTTCAGTGCATTCTTTCACATGAGTTTATGGCACACCAGACATGCTGAGTTCTGTACTCTGCACCAGCCACAAAGTAAGGAAAAAAGCCTGGCAGGAAGGAAAATCGCCACTAGGAAGGGACAAATAAATAAAAACTGGGCAGGTGGTATCTCATCACCCAGCACCCATAACACCCAGAGACAGAAATGGGAGGCCCCGTGGCCAGGCTGGTCTCCATAGTGAATTCCAGGTCAGCCAGGACTATGTCTCAGAACAAAAACCCACAAACACAAAAACAAAGTAGAGTTGATTATTAATAAACATATTAATAATAAGTACACATGTAGAGATAAACTGTGGGAATATATGTCAGATATATATGTGTGTGTGTGTGTGTGTATATATATATATATATATATATATATATATATATATATATATATATGTACTGTGGGTACATATATGTGTATGATTATGTGTATTTACAGCATCAGATGACCTCAGCAGTTCTCTCCCATTTAGACTCCAATCTTGCCAAACCCTGTTAGCTTCTGAATCAGGGAAGAGTGGGTGAATTCAGGGAGGTCTTCGAAATGTGACACTCAGATTAAGTCATAGTCTTTTTCAGTTTATACTCTCTGTGAATTAGCTAAGAACTCAAGGAAGAAGAGCCAATCAGATACACAGGGCCCCAGCCGTTGCTCCTAAGTAGCTTTTAAAGTTTGGGGAACAACTAAGTCTTAAAGTAAGTGCAGAGAAAGTCAGCCAGAATACAAAGTGGTTTTAATCCGCATGTCTACACTGAGTGGTGTTGATTTCTATAGACGCCTTCTGGAGAAAACTTAGTCCCTAAATTGTGTGTCAGTAAGCAGGATGTGGGGGGAAGCCAAGGGTTTTCTTGCTTGTTGGAAAATGAATGGTTTCTTTGCATGCACACGCACGCATGTGTATGTGTGTTGTGTATGAGTATACATGTAGGCATGTATGCACGTGTGTGTGTGTGTGTATGTGCATATGCATGTAGGCATGTATGCACATGTGTGTGTGTGTGTGTGTTATGTGCATATGCATGTAGGCATGTATGCACATGTGTGTCTGTGGTGGCCAGAGGTCAACCTCCTGTGTCATTCCAGTGGGCTGTCCACTTCGCTTTTCTCAGAGGGTCTCCCTGGGATCTGGGGCTGATGGATTAGAGTGGGCGGGTAGGTTAGTGGGATAAGGCATCCTCCAGTGTTGGGATTATAAAGTGCAGCAGCTTGGTTTGTTACAAGGGAGCCGGGGTTGGGCTGAGTTTCTTGTGCTTCTGCGGGAGGCTTTTTATCCCATGAACCATGTCTCCAGCTGACTCGTGTTTCTTTACATCTTAGTGAGTAGGTGACGATGGCCCAGGATGGTAGTAGACAGGTGACTGCCAAGAGGATGACTGAGGACTGCTAAGCGATGCTTATCTGTCAGGTTTAGTCCCCAGATTTGACATCCTCAGAGTATTGAGCCTTTGACTTGGGTATCCATCTGCTTTTGTCTTTGTTAAAGTCATGAATACATGCATTTTCCTATTCTTCTCTTTTTCTTTTCTTTTTCCTTTTTGGTGAAGGGATCCTACAAAGTAGGCAAAAGAATGATTGATAATGGTTTAATTTTTCAGAATTTTGTGTGTGTATCTATGGGGTAGAGCCCAAGGCCTCACACTTCGTTCCAAATGTTCTGCAGCTGAGCTATCTTTCACACCCTTGACATGGTTTTTGTTTTTGTTTTTTGTTGTTGCTGTTGTTTTCTGATAGGATCTCATTGTGTAGTCATGACTGGCCTGGAACCCAGAGAGATCTGTCTGCTTCTGCCTGCCAAGTGCTGGGATAAAAGACATGTGCCACTATGCCTGGCAATATTTTTAAATCTGTCTGCCTGCCTTCCTTCCTTCCTTCCTTCCTTTCTTCCTTCTTTCCTTGTCTTTCATGTGCGTGTATGTTTTTTATTCATGTGCACATGAGCTAGAGTGTGTGCACCCCCATTTGCACTTACTTCCATGCCATGGAGGTCAGTAGACAATTTGTACTTCGGAGTCTGTTCTTTCCTTCCCCATGTAAGTCCTGAGTATCAAACTGTGGTTGCCAGGTGTAGGGACAAGTGCCTTAGCCCTGTGGGCCATCTTTCTGGCCTGATAATGGTTTCTAATGAGCACATTCACCATGAAAAGCTTATCTCGGAGCTTGCACTGTAATTGTTAGATGAGACTTCAGGGAGCTTGAGTATCATGGTTCTTCGGAAAATGTTGCCCATGGGACTTTGACTTTTGTCTTGGTATTTGTTTGCAGTATTTGTAGAGCGGTACAAATAATTGCTATGGTTTGTAAGTGACAAAACAAACCAACCAAAAAACAACAACAAAAACAAAAAAAACCAAACAAACAAGTTTTCAGGTCAGGGAGATGGCTTAATGGACAAATTGTTTTGTCTCCTGTTTGAGAATGTGAGAACTGGGGTTCTGACCTCCAGAACTCGTGTGAAAACCAGGGCAGGCATGGTGGCAGCCTAGCATGCCAGCTGTAGGGAACTGTGCATCCTCAGGGCCAGCTGGACAGTTAGATTAGCTGGAATTAACAAACTCCTACATTGAGGAGAGTTCCTCCAATAAATGATATCTGGTGTCATCGGTGGGCCTACACATGTAACACATGTGCCCCTGCACGTGTGTGTATGTGTCCATACACCTACAGACATGCACACCATACGCACACGCAAAAAAAGTACTGAGTTCATCTTTAAAACCATCTCAAAATCGTGGCCCCTGATAAGTCTGTACAGCTCCAACTTCAGTGTCCGTCGTGTCCACTCGGTCCAGTCACTGTCACAGATTTGTGTTTTCCCTTGTCCTTGTGCTTGTCTGATAGAGGAACTTCTCTCAGTCTCAGAGAAAGCGACAGAAGATAAAGGAAGAGACTCCCGAGTCTGAGTCACTTCTTTCCGGTCTTTCCCATGCAGAAGATGTAAGAACTTTTTCCATGTGCCATCCTCTGGCAGCTTGCTGAGGTTTATTCACAGTCGGGATAAGCATCCTTATGCTTTCTTTCAGTTTTGCTGAGTGACCTCCAGAGCTTAGTTACCAGGGTCATAGAGGGAGCTCTTGCTATTCTGTACTCAGCTCAGCTCAGATTTCTTATTAAAATTTAAATTTGCAGGGCTGAGGATGGAGCTCAGCCTTGCCTAGTATACAGGAAGTCCTGTGTTTGCTATCCAGCACTTCTGAACCAATCACACTGCCTCAAGCCTGTAATCCAGCACTTGGGAGGTGGAAGCAGGAAGATCCAAAGTTCAAGCTCAGTCTTGGCTGAGGGAGATGGGCGCGCTGCGGATGAGAGCACACCTGATGACCTCAAGTTTGGCCCTTGCAAGGAGAGGATCACCTCTTGAACGTTGTCCTCTGACCGCAACCTAAGCTCCATTGCAAAAATACAACACACACACACACACACACACACACACACACACAATTAAATTATTAAGATCATTCTTGCTAGTAGACTTGAGGCTTGCCAAGGCAACATCTAAAAAAAATTGTCTTCACTGCTGTCTAAGCATTTGGGGCTACTGTGTGGTGATTCAGTCCGTGTATGCAAAGCATAATGGTTAGGTCAGCATAGTTAAGCTTGTCATGTCCTCAAACATTTTATCTTTGGGTTGGCAGCCATTGGACATCTCTCCTGATGATTTATAAAATACACATTTTGGCATATTTTCCTAAGTACTTATTTTAGAAAGTAATGGTGGGGGTTATAATATCCAGAATGCACATTACACATACATCAAAACAAATCCATGATGAAAACATCAAAGAACAAATCCAATGAAAAAAATTCTTTAAGGCAGTGGTGGACTTCCCATCAGGATTTGAAATTTTCACAGAGATGAATGTAACTGGATAAATAAAAGCTTGCTTCAATCCAGCTGGCTCTCACTATTGCTCTGCACGGGGAGCTTCCATGTGGCCTGCCTCCAACGTGACACCCAGTGAGGCTCCTACACAGCCGGCTGTCAGTGAGGAGCAGGTGTTCCATCTCAGTAGGAGAACCTGCCTGGGAAGCCAGAGCAAGGTGGCCTGATAGCAGACAGCCCTGGAGCAAGGCCTCAGCCAGTTCTTGGGTGGATAATCTGTCACCCAGCTTGAGCTCTGTCTGCTGCAGCTGTCAATTAACAGGGCAGTTTCTGTCTGGACTTTGGGAGCAGGCCTCTAGTTCAGGAGAGGAGTCTCTCACTGGGTGGGCACCTGGCATCTGACATGGTGGAGGGGAGCCTGGGCAGCATCCCTTTAGTTCAAGGATAACCTTCGGTGTGTGCTAATCTTGAAGGCCACAGTCTAGTTCTCCTGGCCTTTCTCACATTGAGATCCTCCAGCTGCCCGTTGAAGGACATTTTTCCTTGTTGCCTTCATGTTAGTGAACATTCACTTCAGTTTCCTGCCATCTCCGTTCCACCGTTTGAAGTGCGGCAGGACCATTGTCTGTTAACACAGGTCTTTAGTAATTACATTAAGCCTTCCTACTTAATGATAGTTAATTCTTTTGTTGTGCCTGGGCAGAATTATAAGTTGTATAAAGCTTTCCCATTAAGCTTGCTGAATCCCTAAATACAGTTGTTAACCTTTGGGGGACTCAGAATTCCTATTTGGAAGTTATTTCATTTTGGATGGTAATTTTGTGACCACTTTTTAGCCCCCAAACTGCAGCCTTCTTTTCTTTCTAAACTTGTACAACTCAAAACAGGTAGCTTTGCCAAGAACAGAAGTGGGAAGGGAATTTAGAAGCTTTTCAACTTTTCAACTCTCGGGATTGGGAAAGTTATGGATACAGACAAATAAATAAACAAATAAATAAATAAGAGAGAGGAGGGATGGGCCGATGAAGTGGAGGAACATTCATACCTTTTCTGGGAACAAGAGATTGCTTGGAGAATTCAGGTGCCACTTTTCTTTGTCCCTTTTATGGTTCTTTCCAGTATCACCACGCTACTGTAACGGGCACTGACATTGGGAGCTGTGTCATTTGCCACAGAGATTGGATTTTAGTAAGGCTGGAGGCCATCTGGTGGTCTCTTTCTCAGCCAACTTAGATCCAACCAGTTTCCAGCTTGGCCAGCCCACCTGAAGAGGAACCGCTGACATTTAGACACCCTGTTCTTGAAGGCAGACAAGATTAGAGGTAGAAGTTCTGCTCACTCACCTTGGCATCAGTCAGGAATACAGATTTAGAATTCTGCTGGTTTAAAAAAAAAAAAAAAAAAGACCATCATTTTTGGTCTGGGGATGAGGCTTAGTTGAGTGAGTGCCTAGCATGGCAGATGAAGCTCAGGGTCAGTCCTTAGCACTTCCTACAACTGGGCATGGTGGAGTACACCAGTAATCCCTGTCTTTGGGGGGTGGGGGTAGAAGGATCAGAAGTTCAAGGTCACCATAGCTACAAACTTTGAGGCTAGCATTTAAAAAAATTGTTTTTAATTACTTATGAGCAAGGTATTGTGGATCAGACTTGTAAGCAGCTGGGAGGTAGAGGCAGGAGGGCTGAGTTTGAGACTACATAGCAAGACCCATCTCAGAATAGCGAAGGGATGACATGCTCAGGGTTTCAGCATTCGTTCTGCCAGCTGCAGGGATGAAACTCAGGCTGAGGGTCGGGCTTGTGCCTCTGGCCTCCCACCTGATCCTTGGCCGGTCTGATCCTGTTTCCTTATCTGGAGGGGAGGGGACAGGAGGGCAGGAGAGCTCCAGCGGGGGGGGGGGGTGGGGGGGAGGAAGGAGCATCAGGAGGTGGATGGAGAGCTACTTACTTGCTAGGTCTTATTGCTCATCTCTGGTAGTTTCGTGACCGTGGTGGGAATTCTGTGGGCTCCCCAGTGTTTCTCTTAGTGCAGAACACAGACGCACAGTTGGCTTCAGTGTTCGGGTGCTGGGTGCAGCCACAAGCAGTACCTGGCTCAGGATAGAAGTTCCAGAGCTTATCTGCTGGCTGAGTAAATAAACAGGTATTTCTGGAGGAGCTTTGGTCTTGGGCCTTGTGTGGAATGCAGTGGAGGCACCTGTCCACTCCCTGCCTGTGAGGAGTTTCTGATCTGTGAAAACCAGCTTTAGCTGCATGAACATTTAGACAGCTTTACTCAGAGATCCGCTGTGGAGCTCTGTGATTAGTTGCTAAATGAGGGTTGCAGGTTGTAGTTGTCTAAGAGTTCAGACTGGGGGTGGGGGGGGGGAGGGAAGAGGATGACCCCAGAAAACATCCCACCAGAATTTCAAGCTGTTACAGGAAGAACTGAGGTGTAGCCCTCTACCATAGTGAAATCCTAAGGGAAGAAAGGTTTTAAATGAACAAAGAGTTCTCAGTGACAAGAAGTGCCTCAGAATGCTGGAGCATCATGCCTGGAGTTTGGATGTCAGCTGTAACTTCTCCTTGGAGAAGTTTTTGTTTCTGCTATGACTTAATAAGGTTCTCATGGGCACCTAGCCAGTGTGTTCTCTGCAACCAAGAAGACAGAAACACAGCAACCTGTGCGGTCACCTGGGCTTATTAAAATTCCAAGGGATCTGCATTAGCTAAGATTTCTTTATGTCTGTTTTGAGCTAAGTAGTTCATTCTGGCAAGCCTTCAGTTTACAACAGAGAGGGGGCATGTTCCTGTGGGAAGGAGAATAAAGGAGCCGCTGATTCATTTGCTTCTGAGCTGCTAGCGCCTGAACTTGGACTTTGGAGTCCATCTTAGCCCAGCTGTGTGAGGGCCAGCCAGTATTGGAGGGCGGGGATAAGGCCATTGGCTTGCTCTTCTGACTGATGGGGTGTCAGGTCCTCTTATTCACATTCCTGGCATTAACATGGTGGCCCGTTTCCTTCCATCCTGAGCTCCTTCTGAATCTGCTGTTTGAATTTGAAGTCACATTTCTGTGACTCTCTTTATCTCAGCCAGTGTGTTCACTAAGTACAGAGAGCTTAGACTCTCAAGGCTGTCTCTTGTCCCAATGGATTAGAGCACAGATAAAATTAGTATTCTTTAGATTACTGAGGGGAAAGTGGTCCATCGTGATGTGGATTTCCACATTTGTTGCACCCATGGACTCTACTAACCTAACATCCGTAGCCCACTAACCCGGGTGGGGGTGGTTTAGCAACTTTCAGTGATTATTGGCAACAAGTAAGCCTATAGAAATGCTGGGAAAAATCATTTCAGGAGCCAGGGGTTTTTGATAGATTATTGCAGACTTGTTCACATGGCACTGTAAATAATTCAAGGATTCATGAACAGGAAGAATCTTTATATTTTAGACAATTCTTTTATCCTTCTGGGGGAGAACGGGGAATCTCCCTATTTGAAAAGTTCTTTCCAAAATCATAGCGAAGTGGTAACCTGGGCTTTGGCCATCCTGCAGCCTCACGAGAGGAGAGGCAGGGCCTTGTAATGCATATTTGGGCCTTATCTCTGTTACTTAGCTCTTGAAGCTTGCTGATTACAACTTGTAGCCGCCAAGTCCCGTCCTGCACCATTATCTGGAACAAAAACTTTCCATGTGGTTTGCCTCAGCTCTGCCGCAGTAGGCGCAGCACACAGTGGAGGTGGTGGAAGTGTAAGTCTGTAAAGGAGCTGCTAGAAGGGATCATGTGAGTTATTTAACATTTTCCTACTGTTTAAGGAGTCCTTTCCTCGCCTTGGCATGTTTTCCAGAAATGTTTGTCATTCTTCTAAATGGAGTTATCTTTCACTTTTCTGCTCTGGAAAGAATGGCGAATTCACTAACGGTTCTTCCCATGGTCTTCCCCTCTTTTTCTTCACTCCCTCTGTCTTTGCTTCTTGGTTTGAATTCCTCCTTGCCCTAGATATGTGTTTATTCTTCAAACAAAGCCAAAAAAACCCAAACCAAACCAAACCAAAAAACCCAACATCCTAAAAGGGAGGTTGAGGACCAAATTGCCACATTGTTTCTTGGAATTTAAAACAATATACTAAAGTCTAAACATTTCTTTTCAATTTAAAAATCCCCGGTCACTTTTTTTAAAGCAAGAAAAATACTGAACTTTGCTTTAACTGTACTATTAAGTGTGTTTCCTTCCTCCTTTTACTTATTTTCTTTTGCTTTGACTCAGATCAGAAGTCCAGCTTGATGGGTCTTCTGGTCTTCTCTAGAGTATAGAGCACATGGAAACTAACAATGGTAGCTCCGTTGTCTGTTAGGAGAGAGGCCTGGCCTCTGAAGAAAAGGGGGAAAACAACAAAAAGCAGACAAGGTTTTATTACTTACTCTCATGACACTAGTTAAGTTGAGTTTATCTTAGCATTAGGTCACTACATGAAATAAGCAGATAAGTGGAGTTTTATTTCTTTAAAAATTCTTTAGATTTCTTTATTTACTTTCACATGGATGGATGTTTGCTGGAACTGCTTGTCTGTGCCACCAATACATGTGTGCCTAGTGCACAGCAGTGGAGTCTAGAAAAAGCAATCACAGCACCTGGTACTGGAGTCCTGAATAGCTGTGAATCACCTGCCATTAGGTGCTGGAAACGGAACCTGGGACCCCTGAAGAGCAGTAAGTGGTCTTAAATGTTGAACCACCTCTCCAGGTAACTGTAATTTTAGTTAGGAGGCCTGTCTTCTCTGATATATACAGTGGCACTAGGGATTTTTGATAGCTTGGCTTATTTGTTGTGGTTTCTGTTTTATTTAATGCTTTGGCTGGCCTGTTGCTGTGAAATTATTATTATTAGTAGTAGTAGTGGTGGTGGTGGTGGTGGTGGTGGTGGTGGTAGTAGTTTTTTCGAGACAGGGTTTCTCTGTGTAGCCCTGGCTGACCTGGAACTCACTCTGTAGACCAGGCTGGCCTCAAACTCAGAAATCCGCCTGTCTCTGCCTCCCAAGTGCTGGGATTAAAGGTTTGTGCCACTACTGCCCAGCTGTGAAATTATTTTTATTAGAGAAAAGTAGTCTGTCCCTGTTCCCGGAGTCCTCAGTCCTCTGCCCTTAACTTGTTACTACTCTAAGGTAGCCAAGACTGGAACAATGGTGATAACTACTCAGGAAACAGCTTGCTTCATCCCTCCTGCTACACAGCCTTTAGTTACTATAGTGCAGTGGGAAATGTGTCCCCGCTACTTCTGATGAGCAGGACTCCACCCAGAGGTGACGATGGGATTAAAGCATTAGCCATGCTAGTCCATAGCTCAGCCTCCCCATTGGTGCTCTAGCCAGAGTCTAGTAGCCAGGATTTAACTTCTGCTGTTGGCAAAATGCCACTTGATTCACAGTCTACAAGCACTTTAGCATTTTAGTTTGGGATGAGAAATACTTGGGAAGATGCCACCTTCCATAATTTGAGTTCTGATGGTGGTGTGGGGTTTAATGAGAAACGACGGCCTCGTTCAGTTCGGGACATATTACTTGAACCTCCACCCTCAGAAGTTATAATGGACCTAACAAGTTCTTCCTGATACTTTCTGGTTTAAATGGTTTGAAGTGTTGAGAGAAAGTGACAGGGAGTGCTGAGCATTGGCAAAGGCAGTTCCATCTAGTGCTACTGTTACCTAAAAGCCTCCTCGTGGGGTATGTAGGTCATTTGCCTCGAGACAAGGGCCAGAATCAAACACATTTTAGGGAGTAGCATCCTCGTTTCTTGTTCTGTATGCCATCAGCTTTTCAAGGGTCAAACTTATCAGCATACAATGCTCCCAAGAAGAGCAGCAAGTCTTGTGCTCCAGGCAGCACAAGCTGCCTAGTGTAGTTTTCATAATAACTCGCAGGACGCACAGTAAAAAGAGTGTGTGTATTTATGTTACTCATTGCTTCATTTATTCTTCTTTAGTGTTTGTGGCAGGGTATGATGTCCCAGAAGGTGTCTACACTTTGTCTAAAACATAGTGTGGGACCTAATGCGATCTCTTGAACAGTATAACCAAATAGCAATAGACATTTGAGTCCAGAATGCTAAATCACCTTGTCCAGTGCCTCCTCAGCTTTCTGATTCCTTCCTCTTGCTGTGTTCCATGCCCTCTGGCTTTACATTTACTCTGCCTTTGATTAGCATAGAAAAACCATTCACCATTGAATATTCTTTTTTTTCCCAGTTGTCACATCTCTGTCCTCACTGGTGGAGAAGAGTCCAACCCCCTCATTTTACAGGGAATGAAAATGAGCCTCAGGGAGACTAATCAATTTGTCCAAGGTCATACAACATAACCAGCTGTCCCACCAGGGTCAGATGTGTCATGGCTCAGGGCAAATCCTTTAGTCACCCAGTGAGAGCTGAGTGTAAGCAAGGCACAGTGGAAAACTCAAAAGAAGAGGCCACGGGGACATTGCTGTCATCTTCAAGAGGTTGTATGTTAGTAGAGCACATGGGATGCTCACAATCTCATGATGACTCATCCTGAGATGAGTATGAGATGAACTCTCACAGAATTCAGCAACAAAGGATTGATTCAGGAATTCAGGAAGGCTTCGTAAGGGGAACACTTTCTAAAGTGGGAGCAGGACTGCATTACTCAGTTCCATCTCTTCCTTTTCCAGCCACCCTTGAGTTGGTTATGTAGGTGTGGCTGCTGACTCTCTCACCAGTCAGAATCGTTTCCACCAACTTCTACCCTGAACCCCCTTGTTACCACGTTTTGGGGTATACTATAGTTCTTCCATGAGATTGAGAGACACAGGTTTGTAGTCTGCTTAGTCCTGGAATCCCTGAGTGCTACAGTCTGGCTTTTCATCCATTGTGAGATTGTATATTCCTTCAACATTTAATAAAAGTCTTGTGCTCAGGTGTGCCTGCCGGCTCAGCTTTAAAGAAAGACTTCTGCCACCAAGCATGATGATCCATGATCGATCCCCAGAACCCACATAGCTGAAGAAGAGAACAGATTCTGGCCTTCTTCTCATGTTCATGGTGTGGCTTAAGATCTAATAATGTTAAAACAAAACAAAAGGCCCTGAGCACTCAGTTTCAGAAGAACTTTTAGAAACATACAAGTGTTAGAACTTGTATGATTTCTGACCTGTAAAACCCGTCTGTAAGCCTTGATGCATAGTTAAATGCCTTCCAGTTTTATGCTGATAATTTGAGGCTTTTCTCTGCCCAGTCTTATGGGTCTAGCTACTTAGAGGCTCTACAAAAGTATCAAGGTCTCGTGCCAGCATTACCCTTCAGACTTGGTCTCCCTGTTGCGCCCTCAAGTGGACAGCACTGAGCTACCCACCTCCAGCGGCTCAGAGTACAGGTTCCTTATTCAGCACACGTAGTAACCAAAACAAACCCTGTCAGTTTACCACCTCAGTAGCTCTGACGGTTGGCCCTCTGCTGCCTTTGTTTGGAAGGCTGTAGTTGTTAACTGGTCTCTCAGTACAGCCTTGCAAAGATCTCTTTGTGAAGGGAGCCAGGCAGCTTTTCTGAACCGGAAATCTAATGGCGCCATTCCCCCTGGACTGATGTTGGTTCTGCTGTCCTTTGCTCTTGGTAATGCCTAGGCCTTTCCCCTTGGCTCAGTGGGCTTAGTCGCCATGTGGCATTAGCACATCTGTCCAGGAGACGTGTTGCCACATTCCTCAGTCAGCCTTGCTGGACTTTTGTGTTCCCAGTTGCCCCCGAGACCAGTCATTCTGGGTTTTAGCCTCCTCCAGGAATTCTTGGCCTTCTTTTACTATGGACAACGAGACTAACTTCTACTTATTCTCCTCTCTGCCAGCCTCTCCTGGACTCCATCACCAGCACAGACACGGTGTGCAAGACTGTTGTGTTGTTAGTGTAAAAGTGGCCACTCTTGGTTGTATTTACTTATGCAGCTGTTCAGTTCAGACTGTGTGGTATGGGTGGGTAGCATGCACTGTGACTTCTGTGAGCCCCAGCTACTCCCCCTTGTATGGAAAATGTAAGAACCATCACGGTGGCACATGTCTGTAATCTCAGCACTTGGGAAGTCAAGGCAGGATGATTTCACATTTGAGAGCAGTGGGGGACTACAGAACAAGTTCCAGCCTGGCCAGGGATGCATTGTGAAAGCCTTTGCCAACAAACCAAAACCAAACAGAAAATGAAAAATTAGGTTACGGTACTTGCCTAAAGGCTGAAGACCTCAGTGTGATAGGTAGGGAGAACTGACTCTCGAAAATTGGAAAATTGTATGAATGTATACACACATATACAGATGTAAGGGGAAAGCAGAGACCCTATTTTGGGATATAAATATAATCTGAGCTCAATTTGTTAAAGTATCACGGCCACCAAACACTGTTTTTTTTGTCTGTGGTGGGTACATTGATGTTGAATGGACAGAAATACTTTGCAGATAAAGTCGACGGCATATATCAGCTGATGGATCGGGACAAAGGCAAGAAGACCACTCAGCTCTTCAGTTACGTGACACTTTTGTAATCACCCTGGTGGCTCTCAGAATAATTTAAAATGTCATTGTGTAGTCCCTGGGAATAGAACGAGTCTCAGAAAGTTAGACGGACATACCTAAAACACATATAATCACTACCTTATATATATTTAAGAATAAGAATCATTGAGGAGTTCATGATTTCAAAATGATATTCCCTGAGCTGGCTCCCTAACATTTCTTGAGACATTTTGACATAGATTTGTGTGGGACTCGGATGCCTGTTTTACCCATTGCAGGGGACATTTGGCTGTGTCTGAGGACAGATTTCTCTTGCAGCATTTAGTAGACTCAGGACTGAAGCTCCTGGGTAAACCACTGCTTGCCCTCCCCCCGACCCCCATGTGCCTTGGGGAGCCCCTCTGTAGAGAAGCCCTCATCAGACCTTGTTCTTCCACTCCTGATTCGTTTCCCTTTATTTCCCCTGTGCTTCGACTGGAAGCTGTAGCCCAGATGCAGAGTCCTGTTGTATGCCTGGAGTCAAAGCATTTCTTTACTCTGGTCAAGTTGAGAAGAACGGTCACTTAAGAGGCTGGTTTTTTAAACACTACAGGCTGTGAGAGGCTTCATTTGGTAGTCAGAACCTCTCTCCAAAGCTCTGTTGTCCTGTGAGTCGTAACCCAGATACTCATTTTTGCCTCACTCTCCCAGCTAGAGCGCAGCCTATTGTTTGGGGGTGGGGGTGCTGAGTCATGCTTTTATTCATGAGTTTATCCATGCTTTTTATTACCTCTTGGCTGGCAGATCACCACTCATTGTTCATAAGCTGTCCAGCTTGTTTACTTTTTATAAATTACATGTAATCAAGCCCTGTTGCAGGTCTGGCTACTGTAATTGGCAGTCCCCATCCAGCCGGGCTGACCAGTCTGCATTTGTGCTGACTCCCATGTTGGGTGTGTGTTCTGCTCCCCAAGCTCACCTGTCTCCTCCACCTGTACTGCAAATGGAAGACAAGAGACCTGCTCCTGGTGCTCCTTAGAACTCAGTAGAGAGCTTGTTGTCCTTTAGTTTAGGATAAATGAAGGGTTTGAGGGAGTGATCCTCAGACATCCGGGATCATGGCATCACCTGGGTCGCTTCTAAAGGAAGGCTTGCTGTTTTCATTCCCTTTTCTGATGACTTAGCAAATATAGGTAAAAGTCCAGAAACTTTTAAAAACAAAACAAAAGATAAGTGCTATGCTAGAGCGATGGCTGGGCAGGAAGGAGTACTTGCTGCTCTTCCAGAAGACAGATGAGAGTTTTGTTTCCAGCACCCACATCAGTGGTCCATGGCCATCTATGGCTCAGCTCCAGGGCATCTGCCCAACACATGTGGCATATACATACACAGACAAATAGCAGATGCACATAGATAGAAGAACAATTTTAGAAAAACAAATATTTATATATTTTGTGTATATCTGTGGGGTTTGTAAATATACATACTTGTGTATGTGCATACATGTGTACCGTGGAGGAGAGAGGTCTATGCCAATATCTTCCTTTGCTCTCCACTCTATCTATCTATCTATCTATCTATCTATCTATCTATCTGAGGCAGTATCTCTCACTAACCTGGAATACACTAATTGTCTAGACCCGCTAGTCTGTAGGTCCCAGGAATCCCCTTGCCTCTGATTTTCCTGCATTAAAGTTAGTCATGTACACTGCCATACCTGGCTTTTTTAAAATGTGGCTACTGGGGGTGTGAATTCAGGTACTCCACAGCGAGCAACTTACAACCAAGTCCCCGCTCCAGCCCTAGGATCCCACATTAAAACTGAACAACCCTGATGGTTAGATGTAGGTAGGCCTCAGATAATAGTTGGGGAATTACTAATCTTGCAGCAGAGGGGAAAAGAAGAAAGAAAAAAATCTAATAAAAGCAAATATTATTTATATTGGAATGGGAAGACTGAATCAATGCCCAGAAAGTTCCACTTTGGTTTGGTTTGCTTTGCTTTTTGTTGTTGTTGTTGTTGTTCCTCTGAGCTGAGGGAAAATAGAGGATCCTTGGAAATACGGGTGTTTATTTTTGCCTCTTTTGTTCCATTCCGTTTGTTTTGCTGTTTTCTCATTGTGATTAACATCAGCTTATCCTTCCAAAAGGATGTACTTAGATGACAAAAATAAAAGAGAATATTCAGAATGGTTAGTACTAAAAAGTACCTAAGCATTGCTAAGACCTCAAAAGATGTCGAGTCAAAGAAGGAATTAAGTTGACACACATTAGACAAGAATGTGAATCCATTCCAAAGAGAATCCAGACTTTGTGGATGGCTTAGAGGGGAAGAGGAGAGATGAAGGAGGATTAGCTCTTCTTCGTGAGTTTTGGTTATTCTGGTTATAGGCTCTGAAAGCATATTATTAAAGTCAGATTTCCTGGAATAGTTCAGAATTCAAATACCTTCCCCCTGCTTGTTGAAGACAGGACAACTGGCCTTCACTTTTTTTTCGTTTTCTGATTGATTAGTTCAGTTAGGAGCACCAAACTGATTGTACCTAACAACAGAAGTCAAACCTCCTACTTTTTTCAACTTTATATGTGTGTGTGTGTGTATGTGTGTGTGTGTGTGTGTGTGTGTGTGTGTGTGTAGAATCCAAGTCCACACTCAAGAATGAGAGCCAAGAGACACAGTATTATAGGAAATCATCCAGGAAGTGGCCCAGGCAAGAATGACTGTTTAACTGAAGCAGAGGAATGAAGGCATTACTCCTATGTCCTAATGAACCCCCTCTTCATGTGGAAAGCTGGTTTTTGTTGTTGCTGATACAGGACCTCCTTCAGGGAATTTTAATGTTCTGTCCAGTTACCTCACAGAGAGATACTGACCACAAATATTAGTAGTGGCTTGGGAGATATATATAATGTGGTGGGTGTTGCCCACTTTTATTAAACTGTCCATCTGAATATCTCTGTCCATCTTGCACCAACATCTTTGCTTTTCTACGTACGATGTTCCTTACGACTCTTAGGCCTTAGAGTTGTGCTGACTACATTGCCTGCCCGTCTTTCTTCTCTTTTCTACCTTTTTCGCCCCCACCCCCCACCCCCGTGCCTTATTTACTCAGGAGTACTCCATCCTCCTAAACACCCTGCCCATCTGTCTACAAGATCTCCGAGCATCTTCCTATCTGCTTTGTAAGTGTTGAGGATCATTAATGTCATTATGGGAAGTGGAGGCCACACCCGTGTACTGCTCAGAGCCCAAGTGAGTTGGATCAGTAGATCCTTAGCGGCTGAAGCAAACCGGAGGGTTATGGCTTCGTGCTGGTGGTGACATAGAGCCAGCTTCTCCCACTGACGCTGGCAATCCAGGAAGATGCTCTCCATGGCTGCCACTCCACTCTAGGCACTGAAGACCAAGCACAGGAGTGTAACTTTTCCAGGTAACTTCATACCCTTGCTGTTTGGTGCTGCCTTACTCATATGCTTGTTAGATGCTTCTTACTGGCCTTAATATTCCTGGTTTAGTTTTTGGAACCTACTCTATTGCATATATATTTAACTGAGAGGTGGAGGTTTCCAGTGATCCCTTATGTTTACAGGAAATGAGTCTTAGTGTTTCTGATGGGGCTGTGAGGGGATGCTAATCAGGAAGTCATCCAAGTACAACTTAAAATGCCCATAAACCATCAATCAAAGTGCTGCCACTCATAGTATTCTTTCGAGGGTGTAGCACATTTTTTTAAAGAAAGGTTATAAGACATTAAGTTAGTGGATTTACTGACAATGACATTATAAGCTACTAAAGGGAAAAACCCCCACCCCCAGGCCTACCCTATCCCTCTAAGTCCCCCTCCCAAACCCCCATCCTCCCTTCAGGCAGGGTCTTGTGTAGCCCATGGGGAAATGTTTCTTTATTAGACTTATTCTTTAATTATTTTGTATTTATATTTATGTTTTATAACTACCTATTTAAGTAGAATATGCACATAGATTGATATACTGTGTTGGTATTAAATTTTAGGTTAATACTATTATTAATTTTGAGACAGAGCCATGATCTCGCCTGGGACTCTGTGTAGACTAGGCGGCCTTGAATTCCACAAAGATCTGTTTCTGTCTCCCTAGTGCTGGGATTAAAGGTGTGCTCCACTGTGCCTGGCTTAGGTCATAAATCTTTAATATTCACAGTATATTTAAAACCCTATAACCGAGGAACTTTTTATTTTGCTTCAAGGTTATTTTATTTGGTTGTTTATCCATCTGCCCATTTGCATCAGGGTTTAAATGAAATTAGTTTGTCTTGTTGCTGGTCCATTCCTAAAGCTTGAATTCAAGTCTACATGAAAAAGTGACACAGGCCAACAGCAGGGATATCAAAGTAACTTTTAAACAACCTGAAGATACTGATTTTTTTTTTTAAAGCAAATGTATATTGCTCCAATTTGGAAAGTTAGTTGTTTGGTGAGAAGCCTGCTCACTGGCTCTTTAAATACTTCACATCTTTGAAGTAAGTTCTTGCCTAGAACACAGTCCTGTTTACACACATGAGTTCTTGGTTTTTTGTTTTTTTTTTTTTGAACCACGTGTCTTCTAACTCTGAGGTGTTTATTGAAACACTTAAGTAAAGAAAGAGATCGGAGAAAGATAAGAAGTGCCCAGACCAGGTGAACGTACTGTTGGCAAAGGACCTTACATGCAAGAGGACCCCTTCAGGACCCGTGTATAAAGGCCGCCTATGGTGGTGCATTTTGTAATCCCAACATGGAGGTGGCAGAGACTGATGGCTCTCTAAGGCTTGCCGGCCATAGAGAGCCGCTGTCTCGGAAACAAAATGGAGGATGACCGAGGAATGACGCCTGAGCGCATGCGTGCACGTGCGCACACGCGCACAGATAACGGCCGTTTTTCTTATTTTAATGAACGGAGGAAAAAAAATATTGTTCTTACTTACCCTTTTTTGTTTTCTTTTGAGACAGGGTCTCATTCGGTAGTGCTGGTTGGCACGGAACTCTAGGTGGATCAAGTTGACCTAAGACTTTGAGAGAATGTCTTGTATCTGTATGGATGTGACAGCTGTCAGTAATACATGAGCTGGCCTATAGCTTAGGCAGGAAATAGGAGGTGGGACATCTGGCAGGCAGAAAGGATTCTGGGATAATGACAGGCGCGGGAGAATCGCCGAGAAGATTTGAGGAAGCGGACGCGTGGTACCTGAGCTCAGGTAACCAGCCACATGGCAGGGTATAGGTTAGAATAAATGGGTTAAGTTATATAAACTAGTTATAGAAGAGCCTAGCTATATGTCCAAGGTATTTGTAATTTGTAATATTGTAAATGTATTTTGGGA
Source organism: Rhynchomys soricoides (assembly GCA_019843965.1). Lineage (NCBI taxonomy): Eukaryota > Metazoa > Chordata > Mammalia > Rodentia > Muridae > Rhynchomys > Rhynchomys soricoides. The sequence goes on from JADRCH010000041.1 coordinate 4,312,654, forward strand.
CTGAATCTTATTCCTGGGAGCATGGGGCTGGGAGGAAGAACCACCAAACTAACTCACTCAGACTTTTGGGAGTCCTTCTGTAGATGTCCGGCAGCGTTTTTTCTGAGACAAAAGTTTAAACTGTTGTGAAATTGGCCTCCAACCCCCTTCGGAGTCTCATTGACTCCAGGTAGACCCTCCAAAATGCTGGGGCTGTAATTGTGGACCACCACGGCCAGCTTTCTCCCCACACATTTTTCTTGGGCCTTGCGTTTCAGGACAAGCACTGAGCCTTCTCCCCACCCCCAACCCTCTTCCTATTCTTAATGAGAAAAATGAGGCTTATTGGAAACGGAAGCCTATGAAATACTCTGAAAATAAGACCACTTGTTCAACCAGGCAGAGTTGGTCTAGAATTCGAATTCAGTTTCTGGACAGAGTGCTTCTTGGACAGCCCGAGGCTCCTTCCAGCCGCAAAGTCTTCCATCCTAAGAAACTGGTTACTGCTAATCTTTATACACCAAAAGAGCCAGCCTTTTAGGGGCCCCCAAAGCAGTGGCAATATACATTCATCCAGGTTGCCTCTTTAATTTGTTAAATGTGGTTAAAAACCATTTTATATTATTTTGATATAGGGCCTCCTGTAGCCCAGGCCTTAAGTCTCAGCAGTTGAGAGACTCAGTCTACCGATCTTGCACCCCCACCCCCACCCCCACCCTACCCCTAGGCTGGGCTTGCAGGCATGAGTCACCATTGCTCTGCTCTTCGGCCATTTGGTAGTTGGTAGAGTTAGTGCTCCTCATTGTTCTCAGCTCATCCCTGGCATCTCCAGCCAGCCTCCAGAGGCAGTGCCCAGCAAATCCGAGGGGCTCGGTCCCGACACCTCTCATGAAGGTCTATTCCTGCTCTTACAGCAGGAAGAAGGTAATTTTATGTAAGATTTGCACAGCTGATCTACGCACATGATCTTACTGTTGTATACTTCTGGAAATCCCACACACCTTTCCTGCCCCCGAGGAAAAATTTCTTCCTGATGCTGAATTCAGAGCTGTGTTTAATCCCGAGCATATGAGAGTGAGTCACCTTGGAGTGGTGAGCAATCCTGCTCACACCTTCCACCTTCACGTCAGCTTTTGAAACTGTAGGCCTTGGCGCATGATTAGTCTGACATGGAGACTGTTTTCAAAGCTGAGAACAGTAGTGAAGCTTCCTTTCCTCCCTCCTCCCCTCCTCTCCTTCTCCCTCCTCCCTCCCTCCTTCTTTTCTTTTCTTTTCTTTTCTTTTCTTTTCTTTTCTTTTCTTTCCCAGTGTGTTTTAGTTCAGCTGCAAACGAAACTGCATAACTCCAGCTCTGAAATGTGGGCTATGACTGGAATGTCTGTTCAGACAGGAAAGCAAATGTTTCTCTGAGAAGGCAGGGAACAGGGATAGACAATTTTAGGGCAGTCTGAGTTTTCGAATTCAGACTAATTGAGCTGAGTGACTAGTCGTTTTATGATGTCACTGTGTCCCCAAAAGACAGACTTTCGGGGTTCAGGAGGTAGTGTTGAGCATGTGTATCACTGTGATATTCCTGTCATTCCCTGCACAGTGGCTAACCTCTACTATTTATTTATTCATACAGTGCAACTCACTGCACTGGAAATTATTTTTAAAGCTTGCAGTCCTTGTCAGGAGCCTTGAAATCTCTAGGATAATTTCAAAGAATGTTAACCGTTAATGATCCTTTTTATACCAATAGAGCAAAGTATGAAGGCCAGTGACTGATTCCCAAAAACCCCTGTGCTGCCCCTCCTAAGAGCTTGTCTTAAACTGGCAGTTCCCAGTCAGCCTTAGCCTTCTGTTTTAGCCAGTGCTGGGCACGCCTGTTTTAACCTGCACAGGTTCACTTCCCACAGAGTGAAGAGGGGGCCGTGTGCTATGCATGCATGCGGGCCCTGGGTTAGCCTTATTAACATAGTTTGAATAACTGTATTGGAATGTGTGCCAGCTTTGCCAGGCAGCAGTTTCTAAGAGTAGTGTAGAGATGTGAGCCTGCAATCGTTTTTCTTTTTGTTCTTGGAAAAGAAAGATTTTACAACATGCCGTTAGGCTGTTGTCCTTACTTTCCCAACGACCTCTTTGGTTTTGTTTTGTTTTAATTTTGTGTAAATTTGGATCTTCTTTTTCTACCACCTTTTTTTTTTTTAAAGATGAGGTGTCACTCTAGCTGGGGCTGGCTTGGAATTCATTGTGTAGACCAGGCCAGACTTGAACTTTTGAGTGATCCACCTGTTTTGCCTCCTCCCGAGTGAGTGCTGGGATTACAGGTGTGAACTACCACACCCAGATTTTAAATTTAATTTTTAAAAAGTATCATGAGAGGTATTTGGTAAGCTGACATTTGTCCAGTGGTTTTGAAGCTTTTTCTGAGAGGAAGACCTTCTTCTAGGAGTGTGCGTGTGTGCGGGTGCTTGTGTGCTCGCACAAGCACATGTAAACCCATAAATGCTTGTACCAGGACAGACAGGATAAACTATGGTCCCTGTAGAATGATGCCTACGTTATAAAGATCCCATATCTGTGGCCTGGGATCTGTGTCTGTCCAGATACTTGACGCTCCCTCGACACACAATCAAGACCAAACTTTGGGTTCTACTATTAGAATTGAAAGAGAAAACCTCTGGATGTTTTCATTTATACTTTTTTTTTGGTGTCTGTGTGTGGGCGTGGGTGGGTGATGACATACAGGTGCTCACTTCTCATTTTGGGAGGCAGGTCTGAGGAGCGCTGCTCATCGGAGAGTTAGAGTGAAGGGTATGCGGGGTAGATGACTGTGATGAGGCATCTTTAGTCTGTACCCAGTG
>JADRCH010000041.1:4315488-4317988 GCA_019843965.1 Rhynchomys soricoides
GGGTAGATGACTGTGATGAGGCATCTTTAGTCTGTTCCCAGTGTGGTGCGGGGTAGATGACTGTGATGAGGCATCTTTAGTCTGTTCCCAGTGTGGTGCGGGATAGATGACTGTGATGAGGCATCTTTAGTCTGTTCCCAGTGTGGTGCGGGATAGATGACTGTGATGAGGCATCTTTAGTCTGTTCCCAGTGTGGTGTGGGGTAGATGACTGTGATGAGGCATCTTTAGTCTGTACCCAGTGTGGTGCTTTCTTACCACGTACCCACTCCGTTCATTTTGTCTTTTTTTCTGTCTGGTGCTAGGGATTGGATCCAGGGTTTCACACATGTGAGGCAGGCGTTGTGGCTGCATTCCCAGCTCATGCTTGCTCTTTGGGATGGAGTGTGCCCTTAGAGACAGCCACTTTGGCCTATGGAAGACTATGAAGTGAAGCTGGGTGCCTGTGATCCTAGCCCTTAGGCAGGCGAGGCGGGAGGACTGGGTAGGGGTTTCTGGATAGCCTGGACTATCTAGACAGACCTTGTTAATTATAATAATAAGAATTATTATTATTATTCAGCAATGGAGGTATATTTACTAGGCTCACCAAGGAGCTATAGAGGTGGCTAAGCACTTGCTGTTCTTGCAGAGGACCTGGGTTCAGTTCCCAGCACCCACCTGGTTGTTTACAGCCATATGATCCAGGAGATCCAATCCCTTTTCTGAGCTCTGTAACACTATGTGTTCCACATACGTGCAGGCAGAAACACTCATACACATAAAATAAAACATAATTTAAAAAGTAGGCTCACCAGGAATGGGGTTCGCCTACACACTTGGCTTTACTTTTTCTTTTATCTCTTCAAAACCTGTTTTTAATACTTGTTTTTCAGTATAGGGTCTCATGGTGCCCAGGATGGCCTTAAACTCTCTGTTTTTATTTTAAGGCTCATTTTGTTTTGGTTTTTAACATTTATTTTATTTATGAGTCCACTGTTGCTGTCCTCAGACACCAGAAGAGGGCATCGGATCCCATTACAGATGGTTGTGAGCCACCATGGGGTTGCTGGGATTTGAACTCAGAACCTCTGGAAGAGCAGTCAGTGCTCTTAACCGCTGAGCCATCTGTCTAGCCCCTAGCCTTGAACTCTTGATTCTCCTGACTTAGCCTTCTGATTTGCCTTGTGTATACCAATGTGAGACTTAATTTTTTTAAATCGTGTAATATGGCCTATCAGAAATAGGAAAGAATGAGCCGGGCAGTGGTGGCTCACGCCTTTAATCCCAGCACTCCGGAGGCAGAGGCAGGCGGATTTCTGAGTTCAAGGCCAGCCTGGTCTACAGAGTAAGTTCCAGGACAGCCAAGACTACACAGAGAAACCCTGTCTGGAAAAACCAAAAAAAAAAAAAAAAAAAAAGGAAAGATTACATTTGATTATTGTTATTATAAAAGGCTTTTTAATTGAAATTTAGTTTATTGGACTATCCTGCAGAAAACCCTGAGTTCAAATCCTAGCCCCTATAGATTGAACATGGTGGTAAATACATGTAATCCTAACACTCAGGATGTTGAGGTATAAAGACCCCAAAGTTTGGGGTTATCCTCAGCTATGTAAAGAGTTTAAAGTTATCTTTGGCTACATGAAACCTCATCATCTGCCCCCTGCCCCTTAAAATTTTTTTTTTTTTTTAGAATTGAGCATCTAGAGAATAATTCTGGCCCTATAAATGAAGCTGTACCTCTGTTTATTTATTTACTTTGAAACCAGGAATTTGAAGTTGGAAAGCTACGTGTCCAAGGCTGACATAGCACTCCTAGTAGCCCAGGCTAGCCTCTGTCATTCCTCCTCTCACTTCACTTTCCCAAATGCTGGGGTTACAGATGTCAGCCACTGTACCCAGAAGCCCACAATCTTTAATAGATATTTTAATGAGCCATATGTACTTACATTTCAATCCCCTTTTTATCCGGTACACTTTTAAGTTTCTAGATTAGAATTATTGTATGTCGGGCTCTTTTGCTGAAGCTCTGTATCTGACTTTCAGTATTGTCAGTAGGGCCTGTGATTCGTATGTGTATATGGCCACCATTTACAATTAAGAGGGGAAACATAACTTTGGTTTTTCCTAACTTTTTCCCAGTTGATTTATAACCAACTGTTTAAAAAACAAAACAAAAAACCCAAAACATTGTGAGTCTCCAGGAAGCACTGTGCGTTGTTGGTGAACACCTGCGAATACTGTTTCAGAAAGCCTTTCTCCTCTTGGTATAGAATGTTATTATTTGCTGAGCTTCTTCCTTGGCTTGCACAGGGCTATTTACGAAGCGTTATGAGTTTCACTGTTTTGCTGTGCTCTCCAACACCCATGAAGGTGGTAGATGTAAAATCTTCTCTTTAACAAGTACATGCATGAAACTAAAACAGTTTATTCAAGTCATAAAACAGCGCTGGCTCTCAGCCCATGTTTAAGCTGATAGCATGCTCTGGGAAGCGGGGGAGGGGGGCCGAAGACAGGGC
>JADRCH010000041.1:4322988-4403474 GCA_019843965.1 Rhynchomys soricoides
CTTCCTGGCAGAGATAGTTTCCAGGGTGCCTTCCGCATGACGCATGACGTCCCTTAATCCATGAAAGATGTCCCCAGAAAGTGGCAGGGGCCAGCACCGTAGGCTCTGGAGTCACAGGTTGAAAAAGTCCCTCTGCTTTGGGTCTAGAGGAGATTTCATAGGAAAAATCCAACCTCCCAGAAGAGGAGAGAACCCAGCAGGCTCAGGAGCCACCTTAGAGAAGGAGAGACTATCAAAAGATTGTTTCTAGCTTTGTAGGAGGCAAGCCAGAAGAGCCAGAACCAGAATGGGAACTTCCGCAGGAGCCAGAACACACTTTTAAAAGGAAAGTGGACCCCAGCCAGGTGCTCCAGAGAAGGTGGGGGAACTGGCCAAGCAGGAAGTTGCGCTGATGTTGTGTAATTTGCAGTTGCCTTCTCTGCCTACCTTCTCTGTCTAAATTAGCCTAGAGGTACAGTGATCTTAACAAAGCCTACCCTGCTCTGGGACAGGTGCAATTTTGTTTGTGCATCTGTTTTTTAGTTGTTTTTCAGTGTGGCCACTCATCTGCTTTGGCCTTGGGGGCTGAATCTCTTGAATACTCTCTGTGTTTTCCCATGCCCCGTGCTAGAGCTGCACCTGTTGCTTTAGGCTGTCCTGTAAGAATAACTGGTCTCTTAGACTCTGAGGCTCCTCTGCCACCTCCCTTCTGACTGCCAGGCCTTATGATGACTTCCATCCAGTCTGACCTCTGCTTTGTCTCCTTTCCTGATATTACCTTGGCAGGATCATTGCAATTCACTTTCCAAAAGGTGAGGATTTAAATGTGGCTTCTGGGCTGGAGCCATGCATGGCTCTTCCAGAGGACCAGATTTGATTCCCAGCTTCCCCGTAACAGCTCACAACCATTTGTAACTCCAGCCCTCTGCAGACTTCCAGGGCCACCAGCCATGTACATGGTAAAAAATACAGACATTAAAGTGAAACACCCATAAATAGAAAACTAAAAAAATAAATAAAACACAAATGTGGCTAGCTAGAGTATTCTAATCATCCTTCCAGAGAGAACTGTGCAGTGCTTGGGCATGGGATAAAAATACATGTCCTCATGGCTTCTGTATTTCTTGGATTCGAATAATCATAGGTAAACATACTTGGAAAACATTTCGTGTGTGCTATATATGCACAGGCTCTAGTACTTTATAGAATATTTACAGGTATTAGTTATTAGAACGGACAGGAAGATGCTTTAGCAGTATGAGAGAATGTGGGTAGGTTTTATGCAAATCCTCTGGCAATTGTGGAAGGGACTTGAACCTCGAACCAGTTCCCCACCCACACGTGCCCACACCCAGGAAAATACCAAGGTACAGTCCTAGTGCAGAAAACAACGAGCATGTCCTTGAAAACCACTGGTGCGCTTGGATCGACGGTGGAGCGGACTTGGTGACCGCAAGGTAAAGTACCTAGAGTGGTGTCTTTCTCTGCTGGGCTGAGTAGGTGGGCTACTTCTTGCTTCTCGGTACAGCCTCAACCTGTGATTCCAGGTTCTCTCTATTGTTCTAGGGTCCCAAGGAGCCCTTCCTCAAATCCAGCACGCAGCTTCAGTGTTTGCTTGTCCTCTGCCCCGCCCCACATCTGTGAGGATGGCTACTTCCCCTTGCTCCTTGTCGTGAAGCTCTGTTCAAAGAGGTGGAAAGAGGGAAGGGACTTAAATAAAACCTCCCGCGTCTACTTTTGCTGTTCTGTTCTGTTCTGTTCTCCATCTCCCTTCACTCCAGTGGCGGGACAGACACAAATGGAGAAGAGGAACCCGATGGTTGGCTTTTCTAATTGATTGCCTTGTTCTTTCTACTTTTCACACCCCTCTGGTCTCACCCCTCTTGTTTCTTACCCTTCAGGGTTGGTTGGTTTATGTTTTGTTTTGTTTGTTTGTTTTCCCCCAGTTAGAAACCATGCCTAGGTCTGGAGAGATGGCTTGGTAGTTAAGAGCACTGACTGCCCTTCCAGAGGTCCCGAGTTCAATTCCCAGCAACCATGTGGTAGCTTACAACCATCTGTAATGTGTTCTGATGCCCTCTTCTGGCATGCAGGTGTACATGCAGATAGTGCACTCACACACATTAAATAAATAAATCTTTAAAAAGAGAAAAAAAGAAGCCATGTCTAGCAGGGTGTGTGACACATAGGAGGCACTCAAAATGCGGGGCTTAGGAGCTAGCTCTGTGATAGAATCTGTGTAGACCATGTGAGGCCCTGGGCTCCTCCTTTGCCAGCACCACCAATAAATAAACAAGTAATTCTGCTTGTCTGTCTATCTACTGTCTGTCTGTCTGTCTGTCTATCAATCTATCATCTGTGTGTCTTGTTATCTGTTTATCTTGAGTGAGCAAGGATCAGAAGGAGAGATGGAGCCCAGCTGTTTCTCTTTGTCCTTGCCCATGCAGCCCCTAGACTCTGACTTGACCGAGTCTTTCTTCTGGAGAGCATTGGAAGTGGTTCCTGATCTGGGGCTCCGAGTAGTTTCTGTGTGGAGCATTTTTATATCTGTGGTATTTAGTGTCTCTCAGCTGCTGGTCAAAGCAATAAACCATAGCGGACATCGTTTCTATGGGAACATGCATTCTGAGTTCATCCAAGCCCTGTGTGAGAACTTGTCAGTCAGTGTGGGGACCTCTAGCACGTCTCCTGTTTAGCTTTTTAATCACTTTTTGTATAAATGAACAATGGGCCATTTCTTTGCTGAAGGACCAGAGTGAAAGAAGTCTTGTCTTCTTAGAATATTAATTATTACATTAAAATGAATCTCCTTCATCCAACAAACATGGGTAGTTAATGTCAAGTGTATTTGTAGTGTGCCTAGCACATGCTGCATGATGGTGTATGAAGGGTTCACACACGAATAAGACTATACCCTGTAGTGGTCAGAATCAGCTTTCACTTAAAGAAGACTTGAACTCAGCCTAGAAGGTCGTTTGCAGGTGTCACACAGTGATTCTGTGGCTTTGAAACTGTTTATCCATTTGCCTGTTTTCCTTGACTTATGTGGTTATGTTACCAAATTTATTTTTAGACACAGTGACATTCTCAAGTAGCCAATAGCAGTGTCACCCTTTCAAGACCTGAAAATGTTCCTGCTGTCACGATGCCAAACCTAGAAGCAAACAGTGTGACGCTGTTTTATTTCCTTTCACTGTATTGTGGGGCGTAACCAATTATTAACTTTTAAGTGGTTTAGCCTTCCAAATTTATTTTATTGTGTATAAAATATGCATGTATGCTTGCAGACACATAGGTCAGAAGTCTGTTTTGAGAGTCAGTTCTGTCTGTCCACCCTGTGGGTCTGGGTACTTTTGCTCACTGAGCCATCTTGTTGACCCACATAGTGGATTTTTATTCCAGCTTTTTTTTTTAATCATAAAAAGGATAATGACACATCAAGAAAATAACAGAAGTAACATGATAAAGACTTAAAAGTCCAGATGCTTTCACTTTAAAAGTCTATGTGATGCCAGTTGGTGGTGGTGCACACCTTTAATCCCAGCACTGGGGAAGCAGAGGCAGTTAGATCTTTGAGTCTGAGACCATCCTGGTCTACAAAGTGAGTTCCAGGAAAGCCAGGGCTACACAGAGGAGCCATGTATTGAAAAACCAAAAATAAATATAGTAGTAATAATAATAATAATAATAATAATAATAATAATAATAATAATAAATACATAAGGAAAGGAAGAAAAAGTCTATGTGATATCCCACGAGGATAATATGTGCATGTTATGAATATTTACTTTTGGCTGGTGTCTGTTTGGTTTGTTTTTTGAGACAGGGTTTCTCTGTATAACAACCCTGACTGTCCTGGAACTCTCTTTGTAGACCAGGCTGGCCTCAAACACACAGAGATTCTCTTGCCTCTGTCTCCCAAGTGCTGGGATTGAAGGTGTCTGCCACCCTTCCCCCAAATGAAAAAGAAAAAAAGATATGTCTTTTTTAATGTTTTCTTTAGTCTGTGTACTTTTTGCAACAGTTGTTTAATTCTTCTGTGCCCACCATCACATGCATACATGCACTCATGCACATAGCAAGAGTTCTCTTCAGTATCTCAGTGGCTCAGGCTTCTTGAGGTCAGTTACCCATGAACCCTTCGTCCCCGGGCATCTCTGGAGCTGGGATGTGGGCATCTGTGTTTTTATGGAGAAAGCTCTGATGGCATTTGCAAAGTGTACTTAAGAGTCCCTGAAGCAAGTTTACTTTTTATTTTTTGAGTTTATGAATTACAACTTTATTTTAGTCCTTCTCACCCCTGCCTCTCCCCCCCCCTGTAGTGTGCCTTTTCCTACTCAGTGCTGTGGGTCATGTCTTTGAACAGCAGACTCCTTATTGGTAGGATCTTTTATGTTAAATAAAGCCTGTAACTCAAATAGCAGGATGGTTACCGATGGGTGGATTGCCTGCTTCTTCCCAGAAACTGCAGAGTAGCAGTCACTATTTCCAAGTTAGAAGATTTCCCTCATTCAGTGGTCAGCGTCTGTGAGTGTTGGGCTTGCATACGTGTTTGCTTTCTGTGTTTTCCCGTGCTTACCTGTGTTTGCAGCACTTCTGTGTTCTTACTTACACCGCTATGTTCTTAATGCTCACTCAGGCACGCATCTCTGTATTCGAGCCATTTTACTTCTCTACAACAACCACTGATAAACTACGGATTTGTTGCTGTGTGAATTTCTCATCCAACATCAGAGCAGCTTCTGTTAACGTGAAACTTGATCCTTGGAATCTGGTTCCCATAATTATGAGAAATTGAAACCTGAGTCATGAGAGATTAGTTCTGCTGGAGGGAGAGAACAACCCTCAGTTGTATGCAGTAACCTGCTTTGGTGAGGCTGAAAGTGCCTGAATCACTGGGGTAAAAGACAGACAGTACCACAGTAGGCTGGTCTGTCACTCAGGCCTGCATGCTTGTGCTGCAAGCATTTTATTGGCTGAGCCACCTCCACAGCTGTAAATGCATTTTTTTCATAACTGGCATATAACAGCTAAGTAATAGTTTCATTGGTGGGAAAGAAAATCAACAACCAGATTTAGAAAATTAAGATTATTTAACAGACACTGACATCTGCAAATTGCTGGTCTTTTTCCTATGGCAGCAGAGGTATGGACGGTGGAGCACCACTCGTGGTGTTGTTAGCCTGATTCTTGGGGAGGGTATTAGTCTTACGTTGAGAACATGCATTCGCATGTCAATCTTCCTGTTAACTTTGTTAGTTTATCATTTATTTTGGAATATCCAACTCAAACTTGGTCTAGGGACTTAAAGGACAGCAAATTCATTTTTCTTTCTCAGTGTTGTTTTTTTGTTTTTGTTTTTGTTTTTTTTTTTTTTTTTTTTTTAGGGCAGTCAATCTTTTTTTTTTTTTAAACTTTGTATTGATTCTCTGTGAGTTTTACATCATGTGTCCCAGTCCCACTCATCTCCCTGTCCCCTCATATCTGCCCTTCACCTTTGCAACCTCCCCTCAACACACACACACACACACACCCCTCATCATGAAAGCTGTTGTGTGTCAAAGTGTGTCCCACAGTGTATCCTCTGTCCACACATCTTCATTTGCAAATGTTCATTGCAGTGAGTCATTGGTCTGGTTCCAGATCTCTGGTTCTGTGACACCATCAATACTGGATCCTCACCGGGACTCCTCCTGGTTCTCCTGTGGTTGCCCTGTGTCATGGAGACCCTGCAGCTTTGGATCAGCAAGACCGCCCCTTATTCATCCCAACCATTTGCAGATGAGACAGATTTTTGGGTGGGCCAGTTCAGAGCCCTGGATCTGGGCCTGGGTGGTAGCTGAGCTAGTCAGCCCACTGGCGGTCTGTTATCTGCATCACCAGAGCAAGCTCTGACTAAGCTGCCACTCGCCCGCACCCATACCTCCAGAGCCAGCTCTACTATGCTGCCCATTCAAGGTGCAGGGCCCACTTTCCCAAGTAACCTTGAGGGGCTGGGCCAGCTCTGCTCTCACACCCTCAGGCTGGCCCACCCCTGTCTCCTCAATCAGGTTCAAATGTGCTGCCCAGGCAAAGTGCAGATCTGCTCTCCTGAGTGCTGTAGCTGGTAAGGACAGGGACAGCTCACCTGCTCTCATGGCCCCTGGGGCCAGCTCTCCTGATTGCCACCGGTAGTGAAGGGCAAAGTGGGGAGGGTATCACCCCGCCACCTCATGGAATAATAGTGGGGCCAACTCTTCCTTACTCTGACCTTGAAGTTGGCTCACACACTGCCTGGCCCAGCTCTACTGTGCTGTCTAGGTGAGGCACGGGGCCTGCTCTCCAGAGTAGTGCATCCAGTGAGGTCAAGGCCAATTATTCATATCTCTTAGATATCCACGTGATCCCCTCAACCAGGTACAGCCCTCTTCCACTGCCCAGGCAAAGTGTAGGACCTGCTCTCCTGAGTTCTGCAACTGGCAAGGAGCAGCTACAGTGACTGCCTTGACCAGGGACATCTCTAAGTTCTCTAGTGGTAATATGAACTCTGGACATTGACATTTACCCTGCTGCTGCATACCCATGGACTCAGACATGGCCTTCAGTGGCAACTCAGGCTGGGACCTCATGGTGACTCCAGGTGACAGGACTGCCCACTTAAAACAGGAGCCTCCATGAGTCTCCAGTTCCATCTCTCTTCACAGTGCTCAAGCTGCCCCACTTCTTTCTCTCCTATCCGACCACCACACAACACACACTGTGGTGGCTCCTGCTGCAGGCTGGACACAAAGCTGGTGGGCCCCTGGGTGAGTCCTCCATCTGTGTTGCATTGCGTGGTGCTAAGCACTATGACATGCCTGTGTTGTGTGCTGGTGTTGTGTGCTGGAAGGCAGATCTATGGATGTCATGGTGCTCCACAGGTCTCTGTCTGTCCTCCTCCTGAGCTGTGCTGCCTGAATTTGTTTTGATTTTTATGAGTCCTAGGCATAATGCAGCTTTGACCACCAAGCCAGACACCAAGCTAGGATTCACAAAGGACTGCTATCTACTCTGCCCCTGACTGATAATGGGAACAACACTGGGGTGGGCACAGTCAATGCTAAACTCTTCAAGGTTTCCTGCTTTGCATTCTACACTCTGTGCACGTTGTAGTCTTCACTTGTAGTTTTCAAGTGCAAGGGAAGAGAACCTGCTTTTATGCTAGCTAGCATTTTGTATCCACAAGGTGGGTTTTTATGTTTGTTTGTTTTTTTAGAACAATAAGATGATTTATTCTAGTTTTGAAGAAACCAAGAAAAATATGGGCTCCTGTCAGCATGGCAAAGCATCTCTTGTGTTTTAGTACTGAATTGCTTTCTGCGAAGAGAAATTGGTTTCCAGAATTGGTCCCATGGGCAGGACCACAGCTCATTTGGGAAGAGGGGAAAAACTTGACTCTTGGTGTGTCTTAGTTTTTGTTTTCCCTATAGCTGATGTCAAGTTTCTTGGACTCTGCTGTTCTTGGAGTAGATGTTGGTTGTGATTGTTTAAAGCTTGGATAGTGAGGTGGTTGTAGAAAGGGCTGCTTTGCAGGAGCTCTGTAAAGCCAAACCTTGAGACCATACAAACAGGTCTGCCTGGAGCCATCCCCTTCACCTCCCCTCCTTCCCTCACCTCCCGCCATTATTGCCTCTGGGCCAATCCCATCTAACTGGTACTTTGTCAGGAAGCAGGGTAGGGCTCAATGCAGTGTACACAGGTGAGAAGGTGGAAACTGTCTAGCACAGATGTCTTCCACATTGACATCATGGAACTCTGTGTGAGGATTCGTTGACTCAAAGATGTGTGAAGTTACCCTGTCAAGTATCCTAAAATTGTATTTACTCAACATCTAGCTTAGGATGTTCCGCTAAGGGGAACAAGCTTGTGCTCCAAGGGGCATGTCTACCTGTATCGCTGAACGATCCCTATAGAAAGAGTTTTCTCTGCATTGACATCTGTTTCTTGTTTTCCTAAACATGTTGTTTGTTTGTTTGTTTGTTTTTGGTGCAGGGGAGGATGGTATGGGCTACAGTGTGCCGTCCACGACACTCCTATGGAGGTCAGAAAATGTCTTGCGGGAGTCAGTTGTTCCTTCTACGATGTAGAATCTGGGCATCCAATTCAGGTTGTCGGTCTTGTCAACAAGTGCCTTCATCCCGAGCCATCTCACCTGGCCACCTGTCTCTCCTTTTCTCTCTTTTGGAACTCTACAAGACAAAGCTACTTTCTTGCCTTTTCTATCCATACAGCTTCAGTGTTATTTCCTTAACAGTCATTCATTGACTCAGCTCATACTTATGGAACAGCTAGTGTGGACATGATTTGTTCTTGGTGTCCACAGTCAGACGCATCTTCAAGGATAATGACTGACATGGAGCCAATGAATATAAAACATGCTGTCTGTTGGCACTAACAATGGAGACAAAGAGCAGTTAACCCTGGTCATGAGAAAACTGTGGTTTAAATCAGGTTTTAATTCCATGTGGCTCAACCTTGCCAAGAAGTCCAGCCTGGGCTGCGTCATCATCCTGCCAATGAGTGCCAAGAGGTCCCACTTGCTTTCTTCCTGTCTAGCAAGCCTTGGAGTGCTGGACATTTGGGACAGACAGCAACAAACTAGGATGTGTTTAGAAGGTCTCTCCATTGCAGCCTTTAAATCGATGAAGAAAGCCACCGTGTGCCTGGTTCTGGGCTCAGCCTTTCCATTTAGATCAATGCTTTTAGTCCCTTAACTGTTCGAGTCTTTCTATGGATAATTAATATCCTCCCTTAAATTGCTGCTCCCAGAATGCACCTGGTGTCTCCAGGTGTGGTTTCTTTCTGGTTAATGCCTTTTGACTTTCTTTCCTTGAGCTAGGGTTTTGTTTTGTTTTGTTTTGTAATGCAGTTGAAGATTGAAGTACCTGTAAAAGAATAAAAAAGAATGCTCTGGTTGATTCTCACTGTCAAAGTATTGGTAAGCCACTTCCCTAGTGTTTTCTGTCTGTACAGTTTATTCATGCGTGCAGTGTAGTAACCTATATTTCTCTCTCCTGAAGTGTAAGTTCATTGCTATCCATGCTTTATTTTCTGTCAGGATTCTATTTTTTGTTTGTTTAGTTTTATGTGTGTGCGTGTTTAGCTTTTATGTATGTATTGCTTCATGTGTGTGCTTGTTACTGGTGGAGGTGGAGGACAGAAGAATGTGTCATAGCTCCTGGATGGGAGGTGCATGTGGTCATGGTAGTTACTAAGTTAACTAACTCAGTGAGCTGTTGAGTGGGTGCTGGGAATTGAACCAGGGTCCTTGGGAAAAGCAGTCAGTGTTCTTAACTGCTGAGCCATTTTTCCAGCCTGAGATCCTTTTGAATATTTTCTCTCAGCTAACTTTGTCATCTGCAGAAATGACGTGCACATTAGCAAACGTTATCTAGGTGATTAATTGTTTCATTAAATGGTTCGTTCCCAGGCTCTAAGTGATTTTTCTTTTAAGATGCCATTGCAGGGAGCTGGAGAGGTGGCTCTGTGGCTAAGGGCATTTGCTGCCCTTGCTACATGGTGGCACACAGAAACAGTTGTAACTCCTGCTCCAGGGGATCCAACACCCTCTTCTGGCTGCTGTGGGCAGCAAGTATGCATGTGGTGCACAGACATGCATGCAGGCAAACACATGCATAAAATAAAAATAAGTAAGTCTGTTTTTAAAACCATAAACAACAACTGAAAAAAAATCCTTTTCAAGATGGCATTGCAGTTAACTGTGAACACTCTTGACTCCGCCATCCACAGTCTCATTTTATCAAGCATCAGCTGCAGTGGCTTCTTGGTCCCTAAAGATGAGACATGGCCACAATTTAAAGTAGCTGCTTAACTCTTCTCTGACTCGATCATTATCTAGAAGTTAGGTAGAAATGGAAGCTGAATCACTTGTCTACAGTGTGTGAAGCACACCACCCTTTCTTCTGGTATTTTCCTGTTGCTTCTGGTAAATCTTAAAGTGTGAGACTAGACTCTGCCCTGTGGGCCCTGTTGCTGCGTCAGCCGTTGTTGGGCTCTGTCCAGTTCATCTGGCCTCTGTTCGAGAGCCACATTCCTTCTTGCATTCAGTCTTAGTTAACTGCCAAAGCACTGGGGAATGTGTTTGGTTTAGTTTTTAACTTATGAGCTCTGTAGAAGACTACATTGTTCTCAGGTCAGTTCAATCCCTGGGACCTACATGGTAGAAAGAGATAACTGATTCCTGTGAGCTGTCCTTGGACCTCTGCCCAAGTGCCACAGCATCTGTCCCCCCCCCCACACACACACACAAATAAGTAAATGTGATTGAAATGTTTGTTTTGTTTCTTTTGTTTATGTTTTTCAAGATAGGGTTTCTCTGTGTAGCCCTGGTAATCCTAGAATTCTCTCTGTAGACCAGGTTGACCTGGAACTCACAGAGATCCACCTGTCTCTGCCCCCTGAGTGCTGGGATTAAAGGCGTGCACGACCACTGCCTGGTTTATATCACATAACAACTCTGCATAGTGGCTAATTGTAACTTTCTTTCATTTGTTTGAAAGTTAAGTCCATACAGCTCAGGCTAACCTTAAGCTCACTAGTAGCTGAGGCTGGCCTTTAACTGCCTCAGTTACAGATGTGCCTCACCATTCATGGCTGACAATGTGACTTTCAAAGGAGAGTTATTAAAGCCATCTCTTGCTTAATAAAGAAGTCCACTGAGGGTGGTTCTTATGCTGACCCTACTGAGGTCAGGGTTTTTGTTGTTGTTTTGCTTTTTGGGGTTTTGTTTTGTTGTTTTGTTTTTAT
Source organism: Rhynchomys soricoides (assembly GCA_019843965.1). Taxonomy (NCBI): domain Eukaryota; kingdom Metazoa; phylum Chordata; class Mammalia; order Rodentia; family Muridae; genus Rhynchomys; species Rhynchomys soricoides. Next base: position 4,333,753 of record JADRCH010000041.1, read on the forward strand.
CTACATTTAAAAGAAGGAGCTACTTAATGTTTTTGTGTATCCTGAAGAACAGGCAAAGGTTCATCAACAGTGTGTGAAATGTGTGGACTTTACACCAAGTGTCCTATGTCTGTCTTTTAGCTATAAATGATTTTCAGCTGACAAGAAGATATAGTAACTATGCCCATTGTTGTTCATCATGGCTGACACAGAACAGAGTACATGTGGACACCATTGTCCAAATGGGTCGATTGTGAAATGCCACCATTGGGGTAGTGGCTTTGGCGGACTCTCTGGTCTTGCTTCACCTGGACAGACTCATTTTCAGAAGTGTCTGAGTTTGCGGGGACAGTGCAGAATGTCCTAGGAAGCAGCCAGGCACTGCTCCCTTTCCTGTCCCTTTAAGGGAGACTCCTAGTTCAGGTGATTTCCTTGAACTAGCACTCAGTGGCCATTGCAATGCTTTTATTTCTGTCCTTGGAATATTGGGTCATAGCCTTAGAAGGTGGCTCCGGAACAACTGGCATGATTTTGTTAGATTGAAAACAGTTGAATATGACCAAGCTTTTCAGTTGAATGTATCTATGTAATCTTGATTGATGAGGGCTGGAGAGATGGCTTAGAGGTTAAGCTCGCTGGCTGCTCTTCCAACGGACCTGGGTTCAATTCCCAGCACCTACATGGCAGTGCACAATTGTCTGTGACTTCTGGCCTCTGTGGGCACCAGACACACACGGAATACAGATATACATGCAAACAAAACTCATACATATAAAAGAGATTAATTTAAAAAATAAAATTCACTGATGAAAGCACCTTAGTAATAGCTGAAAATTAAATTCCATTTAGATTCCCTTTAAAGAGCCTGTGGATTTCTGTAATGCTTCCTACTTCATACCCTTGTTGTTCTGGTGGCTTTGTCTCCTTTGCTAGTTGGTGGCCCCTGCAAGGCAAGAATCACCACTTATCTTGGCGCTCAGCAATAATCACCCACTTATGGGGAGTGAGAGTAGGATCTGACTCTGAGCTTTCTTGCTTTCTGCTTCCCTTTGCTGCTTATGTCTCAGAATAGGAGATGTAGGGAATAGCTCTTGACTGTTTAATTTCTCCTTTCCTCTGCAATGGGTTTTGGCCTTGGCATGGCTGCTATTTTAGCCCGTGAGACTATTGTGGGATGCCTGTGTTATAGGATGTGTGGTTAATTGTTTATTTGGTCTCTAACCATTGAGTGCTATGCTCCCTGCCCCTCAAAAAAAATCTGTGACAACCAAAATATCTTCAGCCATTGCCAAATGTCCCCTGGAGACAAAATAGCCATAAGCTCTCTGGTAAATACTGAGCAGGGCCGCCAGCAAATGACAGAAGTTCAACTTTGGAAGCGACTGAAAACTATAGAGTTATTTCCCTGTGGGGCACTCCTCCCCATCCCAGCTCTGAACTAGTGAATATTTGAAGAAAAAAAAGCGAATGTATATGTATGTTTAAACTGTGTTGGAGCAGTATGCTATTTGGTTCAAGTTTATTTACAAAAGATGAACTTGTTTTATTTTAAACAGTTTTACCTTTATTAATGGTGGCATGAGTGGATGCATGGGAATCATGGCATATGTGTAGAAGTCACAGGACAATTTACAGGAGCTGATTCTCTCCTCCACCATGTGGGTCCCAAGGATCAAACTCAGGTCAGCAGGCTTGTTGGTGAAGCACTCTTACCTCCTGAGCTGTCTCACCAGCCCTAAGAAAGTATTGGCTTTTGTGGACGTATTAACATCCCAGGAAAACTAGTATCTAGACCCATTATTCTTTAAATGCAAGATACATAGTAAGCATTTCTCAAGTTTAAATAAACTGAGGAAACTCTATGGACTCATTGGAACCTGACTTCTGGTGTACCCTAGCTTCTTGAGAGATATTTAAGTACTCATGTCAAGAAGAGACAATGATTTGCCTCCTCTTCTCCTCTGCCAAAAAAAACAACTTTGTTTTTCTCTCTTGAAAATTGCGATGAGGCTTATTGTAGAAGCCTGCGTGTGTGACTCCTACCGTAGGTTGTTATGTTTTATAAGGGGTGTTTTGTGTCTCACTAGGTTTCCTCACATGAAGGTAAGAACACCAAATTAAATATTAGCTGCTTGTGGTTATTTTAAGACTCATCTCAATAACCTAGAGAATATGGTTCTCACACTTTGTACTTTTGGATTGCAAACAACTTTTAAATGGGTTTATGTTGTTTTTCCATCAGAACTTACAGAGGGTGGGCAGCGGGGGACGCTTTGGGACGACATGAGGCAATTCAGAGTCTCTCTTGCGTGTCAGCTCTTTCTGCTTTGATCTCTATTATTCTTACTCTATCTTTTCAAAGATTCTGTTTGGAGGGCCTTTCTTTAGTGAGATCCCAAGAGAAAATGGCAGGACGCTGCGCCATGGAGTCATCCACCTATTTCTGAGGTAGGGTGAAATCTCACTGACATATGCTTTCACAGCCCATTGGTGTCCTGTGCTCTATTTAGATGGTTCTTTCTTCTTTTGTTTGATTTTATGTAGACCTTAGACAGTCACACCTAGACATAACAAAAATGTTTCTAAAACGTTGTGGATACATGTTTCCGTGTAACTAAGAAGGTATCAGGAGGCTTTGCTAGCTGAATTTCTCATGTTCTTGTTGCTTCATAGGCACCATCAGGCTTTGAGTTTTCGTTGTTCTGGTTTTTCCTAACCTCTTTTAAATATTAAACTTGATATAATCTCTCTGGAAAAACTTCTATGTATGTTGGTGATTTACTTGTTCAAAATTAACTGCAAAGCCTGCCTCTCTGCACTTTGTATTTGGAATCTCTTAGCAGGGAAACATTTTTCTCAGAACAAATCTTTTGGCAAACATCAAGAAGTTAATTATTCCTGCAAGAAATGCTACTTGGAACTTTTTGAAACATTGCAGTATCTATGCTGATTTAACCAGAAAAAAAGAGGGGTGGGGGTTCTGGGTTGAAGAACTGCAGAATCCTGGCAAACATGACCATGTCAGATGCCTTGGCACGGCCTCAGGGCAGAGGGGACTTTCCCACTTCTTATTGTAATCTCCCGTCTGAATATGTGGGAGTTTTGTGAAGGTTCTTGTGTTACGCTGAAGTGCTCCGCTTTCTACGCTCCACATACTGTTCTGTGAGCACGGGCTCTGCGTGTGTCTGCAAATGTTTAAAGGAGAAGGCAAAGGAATGGTGGAGAAGGGTGTTGGTGGTTATTAGTAGCTCACAGAATCAAGTGAGCCTTAACTTTGTAGTGGGTCGGTCAGAATGTGAAGTGGAGTACTCTGTAGCAACGGTACATCACGTGTGGTGGGGAAGCTGGCAGGCCCTCAGAGTTTATTTGACCCATCATCTCAATGTATGTTGTTGTGCAGGCCAGCAATATGTTCATCCAAACAGGGTCAGTGGTAATTTGCCATCAACTTTATGTTCAGGAGGCAAAATTGAAAATCCAGCTCAAAACAAATGGAGTCTGTTTCTTGGAAAAGGTGGCTTTTAAGGATCAACATACCCAGCCCCTGAGTGCCTTTGTCCATCACCTCCAGTTTCAGGTTTCGCACAGGTCTCACAGGTCCAGCTCTGGCCACTCTCTGACCCTGGTGCCAAGGTGGAGGTGAGAAAAGGAGTTACAGGCAATTCTGAGCCACCATGTGGGTTCTGGGAATAAAACCTGGGTTTTCTGCAAGAGCAGACCACTGAGCTACCTAGAAGTCGCTAAAGTATTGATGTTTGTGTCAAGGCTTTACCATTCAAGGAGAAGACAGAATGACAGTGTTAGTGACTAGAAGGTACATTTTCATTTTGGGGGTAAAAGGATCTCCTACCTGCCAACCTTGAGTCATTTTAGAGGACCTCAGGGTCTTGTCACACCTTCTAGCCACTGTAAGATTGTCACCAACTGTACACAAGTAGATGTTGAGATCCTAGACTAGATTGAAGCCAGATGTTATCTCCTCTCACCTGTTCTTCTGACCATGGGGTATTTAATGAACAGGACAATCATAAGAAGTAAGGTGTCAATAAGGACAGGTTCCTTCTCCTTCATAGTTTACATTAGTGTCGCGTTAGCATTGCAGAGCATGTATTGGGGACCCTGTGTGAACAGCATTACAATGGAGCTAGTGTTTCTTTCACTGACTGTAGTTAAGACTTAGAAAACATCATTTACTTAACTCCTGGACTTACAATTCTCAACTCCCAATCTATCTTGATCCCTATGTGTTAATATATCATACTCTATCATCTGTCTGCCTGCTTGTCTGTCTGTCTGTCTGTCTATGTATCTGTCAGTCACCTGTTTGTCTATCATCTGCCTGTCTTGAACATACTTCCCATCTTATCCCCCTCCGCCTCTTTTCTCACCCCTCATCCTTGCTCTTACTCCCTGGCCTTCCTCTCCACAATAGAAGATTAAATCTCGAAGCCCTCTTACCTTTGAGTCCCAGTCTAGCCATGCTTTTATAATTATAATCATCAGACCTTTGATGCCTACTCTTGTTAATTCAAGATAGTCTTAGCCAAGCTGTTAAATGCAGATTAATTTATATGCCATCATGATAGGCAATTTAGCAATCCACAGAGATGCAGACAGACACAGAGGGGGACTGTAGAGTGGCCCATTCTTCTAGTTTAAGGCAAACCCACCTAGCAAGCTCAGGTAAAACAATTTGGGTGATTATATATTATACCTTAAGAGATCTGTGTAAAATAGACTATCACTGCTTCTGAAGATTCAAGGAGTAAGAAAGTTAGATATTATAAAGGAACTGTAGCCTTTACAGAGGAAATTAACCCCAGAATCCTCTCCAGTTCCCTTAAACCGTAAAAATGAATTGCTTCTTAGCATTTTGGCTAGTGTAAATGCACCCTGACTTATAGAGGTTTATTTGTGTTGTAGTGGAGCCTGGTGGCATGCATTTCCCTCTCCTGGGTCCCTGCCCACGACCAAAGAAGTACCATTAAAGTAAGGAAGATTGACCTCAGCTGTTGGCTGAGGGAGCCACTCCTTTGTAGAATTAACCTTTCTGTGGAAATAGGAACATGGTTCTTATGCCAGCACTACCTCTCAGTGATTTTAAACAAGGTACCCAACTCCCCAGAGTCTTATTTTTGACCCATTACATGACGGGCATCTTCATCAGAGTACTTGTGTTCTGTTATAGACATCAGCATGTGTCATTTCTTCTGCTTCATGTGTGTGTGTGTGTGTTAACACACACATGCACATGCCTTAGAGGGGAGTGCTGTATCCCCAGGAGCTGGAGTTCTCAGGTGGTTGTGCTTGGGTACCAGAGAGTGAACTTGTGTCCACAGGGAGAGCAGGAAGTACTCTTAACTGCTGAGCTATGTCTCCATCACCACCACCCTGCCCCCAGCCTTAAAGGGACTGTGCTAGGTTTTGGGGGTTTTTTGTTTGTTTGTTTTTTGTTTTGTTTTGTTTTTGTCAACTTGACATGAACTGGGGTTATTTGGGAAGAGGGAACCTCAACTGAGGAAATGCCTCCATTACATTGGCCTGTAGGCATGTCTGTGGGGCGTTTTTCTTGATTAATCATTGATGTGGAAGAGTCCAGCCCACTGTGAGTGGCGCCACCCTGAGCAGGTGGCCGTGGGTCGTATAAATAACAAGCTGAGCAAGTCAGTAAGTGGAGTTCCACTATGAGGTCTTGCCTTGACGACTTCCTAGGATGGGCTTCGGTCAGATGTGTAAGCCAATTAAATGTTTTCCTTCCTTAGGACAGCAATAGAAAGCAAAACAGGACAGCATCTGACACACAGTGGGCACTCAGCAAAAGTCAACTTCTTGCCCTCTTTCTGTGTGGCCAGCTCATCTGCAGTGCCCCGTAAGGGTTGAACTGTGAGCCTCGAGCACTCAGTCTCTGAGAGCCGGGTACAGTGGCTCTTCCCATAGCCTCTGGAGCCAGACAACCTACATTTGCATCCGCTAACACAGTGCTCTCAAAGAGTATCTCAAAGAGTTAGTGCTTCACTTTCCTGATCTGCAGTCAGGGGCTAATGGCATCTACTCGACTGGGCTATTGGCAGCCCAGCAGCCTGTAAGTTGTGTAAGAGTGCAGAGAACATGCCTACAGTGTTGTGCAGTGAAGATCTTTGTGTTAGAGCTCAGTGTGGACTGGGCTTTAAGATCTTGGGGGCGACTGCAGGCTTTTTAGCAGCTGATAGCTCATTGGAGGAAACTCTTCTGACACTCAGGCCCTGGCTGCCTCTTTAACAAGAGGTAGCTGTCCACTTAGGAGCTGCTCTGCTCTTTCATCTCTTCCCTGCTCCCTGCATCCACTCTGGCTGGCTTTTGTTATTAATGTGGAGCAGTTGAAGTCATTGACTTGGGTGAAGGCCAGGCAGCATTACTGAAGTCATATATTACTTTCCCGGACTGGCCATGAGCAGGATGATGGAAGTCGGGGGGCCAGGGAAGCTGCTTCTCTAGGCAGCCCACATGAAAGGTGTGTTTGTTTTCTACATAGTATTTGTGTAAGTAGATCTGAATCCCGCTCACTGTCTCCAGCTTTCCCCCCACTGGGCTGCTCTTCTCTACTTAGGCTGACTACTGCCCTGTGTGTCACATCTTTCTTTGTTCTTTGTGATGTCATTGCACAAACTCCTGTCTACCTAATGCAGGTCGAATTGTTCAGTGAGACTGGCTGTCTCCATAGGCACTTTATGATATGCTAGGTCAGGTTGGGGTTATTGGGTCTGTGGTGTTGGTGGTGGCTTTTGTTTTTCCCGTGTTACTGAAATAATGATGGGAGAGAATTCTTACTGAAAGAGTCAGTGAAAGTCTTCGTCTGAGAAGTGTGGTTGAAGAACACACTTGTTTTTCTGTCCTGCTGTGGTATTTGAGGCTTGGGAAACTGTGTTTTGGGACAAGGCAGAGGAATTTTATTAGGCATTTTCCTGAACTTTCTACCTGCTCTTTCCTGGAATACTCCTTATTTGGCTCTGGAAAGATTCCATGCTTTGAAGAGCACAGACGCTCGGAGAATGGAGGTTGTTTTGATGATCTGTTGGCATCATGAAAAGAGACACTGTCTGCCAGGGAAGATACAGTCTGGGAAAGAGTGCTTGAGGATTGCGTGACCTGCAGAGTGAGACAGGACAGTGGTGTTCGTTCGTCTGTGCAGTTGAGCTTTTAAAAAAATTGTAATTATTAATAACTGAATATAACTATGTAGCCTCAGGTTCTGTTTTGGGTTTGGTGGGAATGGGAAAGATAACATTGTCCAGACTTAAACTTTCTTTTAACTTACGTTCCTAAATGGTTGGGGGTGGTTTTCCACTGTGAAGTAAAAACTGATTTCTACTTGACATTAGCCACTGCTAAATTGTAGTATGCATTCACTACATTATTATTTCAACAGTTTTGGTGGGTGTTTTTTGTACTGTATCAATTTCAGAACAGTAATTGTGAATCATAATTCCTAGGAAAATTCTACATCATAATGACCACAGATACATGAGAGCTACGCCCATCCCCTCTATTTTTGCTGTCAATTTAATAAAATTTGGACATCATTCAGGTGTGTTGTGGTGTCTAGACCCTGTATTTTGACGTGTTGTGGTAGCTGCTGATTTGTCCTGAGAGTGCCACTGTTGCATCCCTGAGCCTTCACTTGGAGTTTAATTTGTGAGCGTTCCATATTCCAGTGATTCAGAGAGACGGGCTTGTTCTATCCCTCAGACTACTTTATCCTCTTAATACAACGAAAGGAGAAATCTGTTCTTTTAGCGCTGTGGTGGTTTTTATATACTGAGTTCTCTTAAAATATATATGAATGAGCCGGGCAGTGGTGGCGCACGCCTTTAATCCCAGCACTCGGGAGGCAGAGGCAGGTGGATTTCTGAGTTCGAGGCCAACCTGGTCTACAGAGTGAGTTCCAGGACAGCCAGGGCTATAGAGAAACCCTGTCTTGAAAAACAAAAACAATATATATATATATATATATATATATATATATATATATATATATATATATGAAGGAAGGAAGGACTGGGCATAGTGGTACGTCTTTAATTCCAGCAGTTGGAAGGCTGAGGCAGGAGAGTCTAGAATTCAGGTAAAAATTAAATACACAGTGAGACTTTGTCTTAAAAAAATTGTGTGTGTGTTTGTGTGTGTGTGTATGTACCTGTAGGTACATGTGTGTGTCCATATGTGCATGTGTGTAGGCTATATGTGTAATTAAGTAGATACTTGCCTGTCATATATGAAGCCCTGAGTTAAACTCTAGGCATACTAAATAACAAAACCATATTTTTACAATGTTTTATAGAAAGAAATTCAAATTCTTAAGTTATAAAGAAGAAAACAATTATTGAACCAATCATAGAAATCCTGTTAAAATGTTGAGATAGTTACTTTCAAAAAAATATATCTTTTTTCCCCCTGGCTTTTTGTGATAGAATATCAGGCTAGCCTTGAACTCCTAATTCTCCTGTCTCTCTTTCTGTGGGCACCACTGCATCCAACAGCCCTGATCATTTGCTTTGGAAAAATACTTTAAATGGTTTGGAAACCCGGGTTTATAAAGCATAATATGTGAGCATATTTACCACATCCCAGATTATTCTTGGCAAATGTTATTTAAATAGCTGCATAGTTTTGTATCTGGTATGTTTTTTCTTATAAAGAGTTAGGAAAAGTACGCACTAAAATTAAAAAACAGAGTTTGAAGATGATGCTTTCCTTCTCTTCCATTTTAAAGACTATTTTGTTCATACGTGTGCTTGTGTGTGTATATTTATATGTCAGAGGCTGACATGGGTACCTTTCTCATTGCTCCCCACCTTATTCTCTGAGAGAGTATCTCATTGAACCTGGAACTCAACAGATTTCATTAAGCTGGCTGGGAAGGATCCCCAGGTCCTGTCTCTGCCTCCTCAGAGGTGTGATTACAGGTGTTACTGGTGCTGAGCATTAGACTGAGATCTTCGTACTTGTATGGTAAATATTTTACTGACTGTAAAATTTCCCAAACACCTCTGTGCCTTTTAAATAACAAATTTAAGACATTTTCTCGTGGAACATAGGCTGCCCCTGAACTCCTGATCTCCCTGTCTACACGTCCCTAATGATGGTTATGCTGCTGGTTTTGTCACCTTGACACAAGCTATAGTCACTGTGTAAGAGAGAACCTCAGTTGAGTAAATGTCCTCACTACATTGGCCAGTGTTTTGCTTTTTTGACTGATAATTGATGTGGGATGCTCCAGCTCTCTGTGGATGGTGCCGATCTAGGCTGATGGTCCTGTGTGCTATAAAAGAAAGCAGGCTGAGAGCAAGCCATGAGCAGCAAGCCAGTGAGCAACATCCCCTCATGGTCTCTACATCCTTTCCTACGTCCAGGTTTCTGCCCTGTTTGAGTTCCTGTCCTGACTTCTTCAACAATGAACTATGATTTGGAAGTGTAAGCGAAGTAAATCCTTTCCTCCCCAAGTTGCTTTTGGTTGTGGTGTTTGAGCACAGCCATGGAAACCCTAAGACACTGGGATTCCTCACCTAGAAAACCACACTTAACTGGTGGCTCTGTTCTAATTTTAAAAATAGTTAATTTCAAAGTTTAATTGAGACTATGCAAACCTTGTTTATATACAAAAGACTTACCCTTTGTAAAAGTAACAAAATGAATATATATATATTATGTGAACATATAAAATATATGTAATAGAAGTTTTTGTTAGCAACAATTCATTAGAATAATTAATTTTAATTGACTATTATTCATAGCTATTGAATCAGTAAAATTTTCAAATAATCAACTTTTATCCCCACTTTAAAAACAAAAACAAAAACCTGTGAAAGCAGTCTTCCCTTTTTATTTGAAGTGAGGTCAACTGTTTTTGCAACTAACTTGAGTTTATCTACTTGTGATGTAGATTGAGGGTGTACTTGATTGTCCTTGATCCCCCGGCTGCATAGGACAAGAAAGGCTGTGGCGGTGAAGGAAACTGAGCCAGATGGCCCCCATCAAGGGTGCCAAACCTCCAGCAGGGATGGATGGCACACCAGACAGACAGGGCAGGAAAATCACTTCTCCTAGTGGATTTTGCCACTGCTTAGCAGGCTCCGCTCCCCCTGGTGCAGTGAGTGAGTGTATAGATTGTTAAGGTTCACTGGGCAAGCGAGAAGGAGGTAAGGGCACTATCCAGGCCTGGGGGTTGGCCGTCCTTGGGGCTCTCTGATGAAATCCACTTGGCATTCTCATAGTTTTTCAAAGGAATCTGGGTAAGGCATTTAACCTTGTATTATTGGTTTAGTTGGCTCTTAAAGGAGAGTCATAATTAAACCAGAGCCATCTGCCAGTGGATCTTAGTGGTGCTTTTCAGTTTGAAAATTGAAACCCAGAGTCACAAAGCCATCTCTTAAGTATCTCCCTACAATTGACTAAATGTTACTGTGGTTTGTTTTCCCCCAAGGGAGTTGATTTGGGAGAAAGAATGTGGAAAAGAACTCTATGTCCCCAAGACATCTGTGCAACTACTCCCAAACTTCAATTCTAAAAGTGACAATAATAATTGTTTTAAAGGGTAAGAGAAAGGCTGTATATAAAAGCATAGCACTGAGTTAGCTTCTGCAAGATATTAGAACTTTGGTATTAGTAGACTGGGGTGAGTCACTATATTCCACTGTGTGGAAGTGTGCTTGAAACATTGGGTTTTTGTAAAATAAAGTTACTTTTCCTTTCTGAATCAATTATACTCTTGTGCTCAGAACTAAGCACGGAACTGCAAATCTTTATGAAAGATCTCCAAAGTCCATTGAACTAAACAACAAAACCCACTTTGGTTTGTTTTCTCTCCCTCTCTCTCCCTCCCTCTCTCTGTCCCTCCCCCTCCTTCCTCTAGCCCAGAAGATTCCTTCTAGTTTGTTTCTCTGTAAGCTGCTCCGACCTTCACAATCAAACATAGTTTCTCCTAATTTCAGCTCAAGAAAAGAGGAACGGTCTAGATTTGTGTGGCCATTTTCGTTCACATCCATTTATACAGAGCAGTCATTTGACCATAGCTAGCTGCAAGGGAGGCTGTGAAATACACACGTTAGCACACTTGTTCTGTTAGCATAGAGTAGAGATGAGGAATCAGTGGTACAAATGGTGTCACCTGTACTTGCAAATGAATTATGTTGAGATATAACCATGCCCTTGGCCTGTGGAGGGTCTGTGTCTCCTGTCATAGCACAGTGGCTGAGCTGAGTTACCTGAGACCATGTAGACTTCAAAGAGCCACATGTTTACTATCTTGCCCTTCTCAGAAGCTTGCTGACATCTGCTAGGGAAAATGGAGAAAAAAATTATATGAGTCACCAGTAGTTTGTGCCACAGTTTGCAGCTTGGTAAACTGTGAGCCATTGCCTTGAAAAGACATAGCGGGGACTTTGTGCTTCAGAAGACTGGTAGCCAACAGAAAGGACTGTTGATGTGCAAGTGATTGTTGAAGAAGCAGTGTTCAGAGACAGATTTTTGGAGCATGGCAGGAAGTTAAAAAGTTGTTTAGGGGAGCTAGAGAGATGAGCACTTGCTGCTCTTCCAGAGACCGAGTTCAGTTCCCAGCACCCACACCAGGCAGCTTACAATTGATCGAATTTCTAGGAATCCAATGCCTTTCCCTAGCCACTGTGGGTAAACACACACACACACACACACACACACACACACACACGCACGCACTCGCGCGCACACACACGATTTATTGTTAAAGTTCTCATGTGAATCTCTGCTTTCAAGACGACATGTCATATTTCAGCGGTGTTCCCATCCCCTGCACCCCACACATTGTGCTGTGTTTTTTCCCTTGCTTTTTTCATGACTGAGGCAGAAGAGGATGCTGATGGCTTGTGAATGGATCCATAGGAGGGTAGAAATGGTACCTCCACTCTGCAACTGGGTTCATTTTTCCAGCTTCAGGGTGTGCCAGGGAGAGACATAAGGAGGAGCATAGAGTTCCCTGTGAGTGACCGAGTGCTGCCTAGGCCACTTGGAAAGACGGGACCTTACCCACAGCCACTAGTCAAGGGTACGGGGAACTTTTATTTGGATAGAAATGATTGTGGGCTGCCTCTTCCTTCCTTAGTCTGTATAACCAAGCACACAACGAGGAGACTAATAGATAATGAAAGACTTGCTCCTGCTGGCAAAGAGCTCTCATCCTTCACTCACCCCTTATTAATTAAAACCTGGTGAGCTTGGCCACAGCATTGGAAAGGCAAGTGGATAACCAGGAACTTGTAAAAGGAACAGCAGGAAAGATAGTCCCGGGGGGGGGGGGGGGGGTCGGCTGAGTCCAGTGCTGCTTGAAGCACAAACACAACAGGGCTTCCAGGCCCCTGTTGACGGAGGGACACCTGGCTGTTAAAGGAAAGCAAAGGAGTCTTGTTCCTTACGCTTTGTGACTGCAGTTGTTGAAGAACAAAAGCAAATTCATGGAGAGTTTTCCTCAAGCTTAAGTTAGGATAACAACCAAGATGGACGGATAAAAGTTTCTGCTCTGCCTTCTCCGTCCACTTGCTAATGTGCATCCAGTGCCTGACAGAGCACTCTGCAGACAGTCAGTGCTCAGTACGTTTGTTGAGTGAATAAATTAGGTGGATTTTGACACTTAATTATCAGAGCTTTCTAGAAGATGAAAGGATTCCCTAGCAGAAGGATTTTTTTTTTTTTTTAATGAGGAAAAGACAAAAGGTTGTTATCCTCCAGGCACTCCTCCTTCACTCTGTGGTCTTCCAGATGTTCATGTCTCTCTGGCATCTATCCTGCTTCAGGAGTTTCGGAGAGTAATAGCATGCAGTCTCCTTTTTTTTTCAGGAGAGCCATGTTGTGTAACCACACTTCACTGCCCTTTTGTACTCAACACAGATGGCAGAATGAATTCATTTTTAATAACCTAGGTTTTACAGGAATGAACAGTGGTGCAGAGCTTGGCCTTACATGAAACACAGTAGAATCTTACTGTCTGTCTGTCTGTCTGTCTATCTATCTATCGATCAGTCGATCAGATTTTTTTGAGACAGGGTTTTTCTGTATAGCCCTGGCTGTCCTGGAACTTGCTCTGTAGACCAGGCTGGCCTTGAACTCAGAGATCTGCCTACATCTGTCTCCTCAGTGCTGGAGTTAAAGGCATGTACAACCACCACTCAGTAACCTCCATTGAATTTATGAACAGTAAAAAAGCTTCCTCTGAAGCTCTTTCTGTTTGGTCTGCTTCCTTCAAAGTTTTGAGTTTTACATAAGTCTGGACCTTAATAGATTAGGGAGCTAGTGCAATGACTTAGCAGGCAAAGGTGCTTGCCACTGTGTGCAGCAAGGCTCGAGTGCACGCGCGCAAATACACATTCTTATAATGTAATAACAAGTAAACAGTACATTAAGTGTATTTGTGAATAAATCAAATATAAACCCCTTAATTCTGAGCTAATGTTTCTGGTCCAGATACATGAGAGTCCACAGAGGTAAAATCTCAGAGAGAGACTCTGTGTGACAAGGAGCTTTCCCTGAGGACACACCATCTGTAGTCGTTAGCTGTTTGCACTCTCTACCACGCAGGCTTGCAGTTGATCATTGTACCAGCCCAAACCACGTTTGAGAGAACAATAAGACATCTAACCCACCATGTCTGTTTCTTTATTTCAAAGTAGAGAATAATAACAGGGCTTATGCCCAAAACTCACGCATGAGTTAGTCCACAGGACACACCTGGGACAGTCTGACCTGTAGTAAGTGCTGCTACCAGCCATGATGGCTGGCACCTGTGTTGCTACACAGAGACCTCAAAATCTGACCCTAAGCTGCTAACGCTGCACTGCCTGCTGCCCTGGTGGGGAGGACGCTGCAGGCATGCACCACAGCATGCTGTGCTGCTGACAGAACTGAATTCAAGGATTCTGGTTTCTCCCACCTGTTGCTCCACCTCCCAGCCTCTGGTAGAGCTGACTTCATGGTAGGAGCTAGGGTATGCAATGCCTATGTCTCAGCTGGAGGCAGAGGGAGGCCTGGGAAGTCAGCCTGCCTGGTGACTGACAGTCGGCCTGGACCTAGAAAAGGTACATTTTTGCCATGCTGTGTCTGTTGAGAGATTCAAGTCATCTGTCCACAACTGACTGCCAGAGTGTCTGGGAAGTGTCCCTTCTACCTGGGTTTCTGTATATGCAGTTATTGCTCACTCACAGTGGAGGACTGTTTATTAACAGTCAGGATTTAAATGTCAGGTCAAGGAATTGCAGAGCTGTGCTACAGGCCCCGTATCTCCCATGAGATAGATCTTTCAAATACTGAATTTAAACTTGGGGGACATCTTGGATTACAGAGACTAGTGACTCAGCATGCTTTTCATCCTGGGAGATGGAGGCGAGATGCAAAATTCTAGGGCAGCCTCAATTGCATAGGGAATATAAGACTAGCCTGGGCTACATGAGACCCTGCTTCCGAAAGGATAAAACCCAAAAGGACTAAGGATGGCTGTGTGAGCACACTGGCAAGCACTGATTAGCCAGGCCCTCTTCCCTCTCTCCCAGCCGCGCTGACAGAAAGGACTGCTTCTCATTGTATTGTGTTCAGAGCCTTCCAGGTCCTTTCCTAAAGTCATGTCTAAAATATTTCTTAGCTGTTATAGCCTGTATCATCTCCACTGTGCTCTGGCCTTCTAGAATGTTTTAATTCGCTCTGACTATGATTGGCTGCTAGCCAGCGCCCTTAGCCTCTTAAAATCACTGCTTACATGTCATGGACTCTTTGGCATCCCCATGTAAGAGAGGACATGTGACACTTACCTTCCCATGCCTGACTAACTAGACTTAACATTAGCTAACTAATTAATTAACTAACTTCCAGCTCCATCAGTTTTGGTTCTTATCATAGGATATCATTTTAATGACTGAATAATATTTCAATACATAATCCATGAAATTGATATGTCGTTGTTTATATCTGTCACACTGATGGTCATCTAGATTGATTCCACATCTTGTGAATTGTGCTGCCGCAAACACAAAATAACAATAAGGATGGGAACTGTAATGACCCTGATTGTGTCAGTAAACATTGTATGCCTGTGTTGAAACGTTTACTGTGTCCTGGACCCTGATTGTGTCAGTAAACATTGTATGCCTGTGTTGAAACGTTTACTGTGTCCTGGACCCTGATTGTGTCAGTAAACATTGTATGCCTGTGTTGAAACATTTACTGTGTCCTACAAACGCATATGATTATTACATTATTTGACAGAAGTGTAATGCTTAAGGAGCACATATGTTTACTACTAGGATTTGATCCTTATGTGCTGTCTCCAGCTATCAAATTGTAGCTCTGAGTATGTACAATTAACGTACTAACTAGCAGAATGAAAACACTTAGGAAGGCCTGCTCTGGAGTAAGCCTCACCCGATATCTGACCTGGCAAGGGCAAAGTACATTGACTTCTAAAAGAAACTTTAGAAACTTTATAGAAGCGGTGTAGTTACTTCAAAGTACTTGAGGGAAGATGGGGACCCAGCAAGGAATGGGGCTGTGTGTCTTGACTTTTCTTGCTCAGACCACAGTTGTGTACGAGAAGGAGACAATCATACACGTATTTACTGTGGTTTCTTTTCCCATGTCACTGTCTCTCAGGAGACACGGGGTTGAACAAGACACAGGATTCTGTATCTAGAAGGAATTCCAGGTAGACATTAAGTAAGGAGTAAACAGCTTGCCTCATCAGAGACACACAAACTCTTAAAAACAGACAACTTGTGCCATGAGCGCTGTCAACAGATACTGTCACATGCCAGTAAAGACCTCAGGTTCCTTCCTCTTCCATGCTTAGAAACCGCTGAAAACAGAAGGACGGGGAGAAGATGATTCTTGACCTGCTGCATGGGGTTGTAGAGCCGTCTGTAAGTGTGTGTGGCAGTAACACCCTGGGAGCTCCGTGTGAGCATGAAACCCTCGCAGGGTAAGGGGGGATGTTGAGGAAGAGGTGACTTTCTGATGTTTACAAGTACACTCTTATAACTGAAAAATATCTGCTTTTACCTTAAACAGATGACCCCAATTTAATAGGAAAGAAAGTAAAAGTGAGGCGGTTTTTTAGTGTCTAAGAACACTCCCCCCCCCCCCCCCCGCCGCCACTGGCTAAAATTAGCCAAATTTTATATAAGACTTACTTATGGGAAACAACTTCTGAGGGCAGGGTTTGCAGATGGAGCTGAGTGTCTTGGTAGATTAAGAGCCGGTATAAATGACTTAATTCAGAACAGAACGTTGGCTCCTTGGCTTCAAGATAATTACCATTTTGAGGTGGGTGCACATGTGTGGCGATCAGAGGACACCTTCACATGGGTCTCTGAGATCAAGATGAGGTCACCAGCCTTGTGTAGCAAGTGTGTGTCTTCATCCACGGAGCGCTCTCCTCAGTCTAGGACTTTTGATTTTTAAAAGACATTTAAGTTGTTATAAACTATATGTAACCTAAGAAAATTAATGTCAAAGTTTGTAATGCACTGAGAAGGAGAGTGCATGGCAAGGTTATTGTTTTACATAAGTAGGTCCTCTCCAGTGGCCAAGAGAACACAAGCTGGTGGGGTTCAAATCTAGGAGCACGGAGACATTAGTTAGTGTACTACTATACTTCATTTCTGACATTATAGATAATATTTTGATAAGGAAACAACAAGCCAGCATTTATAAGAGACTTCGACTAAAGACTAATTCTTAAGTGTTCAGACACTGGTCTATGTCAGCGAGTGATGCCAACACAGTATTAAGTCCACCGGGTAGAGAAGCTAAGTTTCATTGAGAAACTCGAGGTCATTGGTTTTTATTATCGCTCTTGCTGTTCATTTGTGATTATTGCACCTGGGTCTTCTGGGGGGGGAGGGGTGCTGTCTGTCCTGTGTGCTTCGTGGACCACAGATGGTACTTGGATTTGGATATTTGCATTTCCTCACCTGGTCTGTACCTGCCCAGTTGTTTGCTGCTGGATCCTGAGTTGTGGACTCTAAGACTGCCCAGAATCTCATCTGTAAACTTGTTTCCGCCTCAACTTGTCTCTGTAAAAGGAGTAGACTGACTCATAGAAAATTAAACTGGGGCTGAGAAGATGGCTCTATGTGTAAGGTGTCAGCTGCACAAGTGTGAGAATCCGAATGTATATCCCCAGAATGCTTGTACAAAGGCCAGGCTTTGCTGAGGGAGCCAGGGACCCTGGGGAGGTGAGGTGGGGCAGGATATGGAGTTAGGTTGGATCCCTGTACCTAGTTGGCCAGCTCTTACCTTTCCAACTGCATGGGCCTCAGCTTTAGTGATTGATACATCCTGTCTCAAAACGAAAGGAGAGCCCCCCAACTTCTGGACTGTGAATGCACTGGCATGTGTATGCACATGCACCAACACGTGCACATATTCATATTAACAAGTGCTTACCCTAGAATATACACAGCACCACCACATGTGTACACGTATATACACTAACACAAATTGTAGACCAGAGATCATCAGAGTGGACTGCTGGGCTGGTTTGTCGAAGAAAATTTTTTGTTTTGAAGGGGCTGTATAAAAAAAGAACAGGAGACAGATATTCTCGGTAGTTAGCCTTTACAAAATGTTTACTACCCCTCAAGGACAAAATGCTTGTGGTTAGAGGCATAGGCTCATGGGCTGACACTGGTTCAGATCTTGGTTTTGCCATTTCCAGTTTGACTTGGGCAAATGATTTAATCTCTCTGTGACTTGTTTTCGCATCTGTAATTGGGAATAATTACAACCTGCCTCATTGGGTTGTGGTGAGGATTAACTTAATGTATAAAGTGCTCAGGACAATGTCTGGGATTAATGAGTGTCAGTGAATGTTAGTCAGTGTTCCCATGCTGGAGAGAGCCCTGAGAGAGCTTCTGGGCCCGTTCTTGGTTTCAGCTAGTACATATCCAAATTATCTAACCCATTTGGTGGTTCCTGCATTGAGAAGGAAAGATTATTTTGTTGTTTTAAAATAGTGAATGCTCTCCTGAAAAACAAAATCAAGTTGAGTCTACACTCAAACGTGATACATATGCTTGAAAAAAACAAGGAGACATAAGCAGAGAGCAGAGATGCTTTCTAAGTTAAGGGAAGTCAAAGGTCACTTGTGCTGGGCGTGTTGACACATGCATGGTTTATCACCTCAGCACTCTGGAGGTTGAGGCGAGAGATTAATACATTCCAGGCCTGCTTTGCCTACTTAGTAAAGACCCTGCCTCAGAAAAAGCAAACACCATAAAAGTCCTTTGATGTACTTTGAGAAGCAAAAGAAGAACTTATGTGATTTTGAGAGCTGGAGAAGAGGCAGTGGGAGAGAGAGAGGGTATCTCGGGAAGCTGAAGGCTTCCCAAGGGTGTCCGGTGTCAGCCTCCACATGGCCATACAGTGGCCCGTGTGATCACGCCACTGCTTTCTATGGAAGAGAGACATTTTCAGCATCAAGTCAAGTAACCATAGGTTGTAAAGGTCACCTCAGACCCCCTGCCTACGCAATCTTTGTATTTTGCATATTTAGTTTTTAAGACACCTGGCCAGTCACTCACAGTTGCTGTTGTCTTCTGGGTACCTTTGTCCTCTCTGCTACCGTTCCCTCACTTGGGCTTTCCAGTAGGGAAAGGGCAAATGGTTATTTCGATTTTTTAAATTTAATAAATTCATATTCTCTCCCTCTCTCCCACCCTCCCTTTCCTTCCCTCTCTCCCTCCTTCCCTCCTTCCTTCTTCCCACCCTCCCTCCTTCTCTTTCTCCCTTCCCCCTCTCCCTCCCTCCTTCCTTCCCTCCCTCCCTCCTTTCTTCCTTCCCTCCCTCTCTCCCTCTCTCTCTCTCTCTCTCTCTCCTTCCATCCCTGCCTCCTTCCGTCTCTCCCTCCTCCCTCCCTTCCCTCCCTCCTTCTTCCTCCCTCCTCCCCTCCCTCCTCCCTCCTCCCCTCCCTTCTCCCTCCTTCCCTTCCTCCTCCTTTTCACTCTAGTTGTATGGTGCTCTGTTGATGGATATTGGAGTGGAGTGATGAGTGGCCAGGGATGGGTGTTTGATGATGTCAGGGGACTAGAGTAATGGCCTTTTGTGAGGATTACACCATGAAGCTGCACTTTGATTGCCTCATCTTATTAGCTGACGAGGCTGCAGAGCTTTTAAACCTATGCCGCTCCCAGGATCTGAGCCTAAGAGCTTGCTAATTGTCATCTCCCAGAGGGACCATGTCAATGTTTGGCTCTGCTGAAATACATTCAGGGACCCTGTTGGGGCCTTTCTCCCTGCTCTTAGGATGGTTTGGGGAACGTTGGACTTATAGGCCAGCTTGAGTTTTTTCCTGCGGCAATTGTAGACTTACCTTAAAAGATGAATTGTTTTCTGTTGGTTTGTGTTCTCCTATGCTAGAGTTTGGGTTTGCTGACGCAGATTCACGCTGCTCCATTAAAGCATCTCCCTTCCAGTCATGACCACAGTGCCACCCATCAGCACTCAATACATATTGTTGGAATAAGTGAGCGGATGAATGGAGTAAATAAATATAACCCATTATTCCCAATAAAATACCTCTCCCACGTGGAGGTAAGTTGCCAGTTGGCATTATTTTAGATCCATTGTTGCTAAAAAGAACGTTGTAAGTTTTGAACGATCTCCATGCTCAACGATCTTGAGCAAATAAGCAGTTGAGTAAGGCAGAGGGAGCTCAACTCTGGCTTCCATGCTTTCCCAGGCAAGTGGTGACTTGGCGAGATGGTTAGAACACAGCAACCCAGGCAGCGAAGGCTTCCGTCAGAACTCTTCAGCTCTAAGACTATACACATGAGAGCTTGGAAGAGCTTGCTGCTCTCTCTGTTCTAAAACGATAATGCAGCAAGAACTAAAACAGCTTCTCTTCCAGACAGAGGGAATTGTAAAACACAATAACCATTACGTCATAGTCCTTTAAGACCTGACTTCCTTCAGAGGCCCTGGATAGAACAAGATGAACATACAAGGTGGAAGGCATGCTGGAGGGATCTGCTGGCTCAGGGCTCAGGCTTCTGAGCTCCCTTTCCTCAGTGGGGAAGGGGACAAAAGGTAGATTCCAGCAGAACCTACCTGCACAAAATTGCTAAGTGTGAGCATGCTTTAGAGGGGGTGCATATTAGTTCTCTGTTGCTGTTATAAAATACCCTGACCAACGAAACAGCTTACAGGAAAACAAGTTTATTTCAGTTTATAGTTCTAAAGGGTCAGAGTCCACTGTGGTGGGGAAGAGATGGTTCCTGGGGTCAACAACAAGAAACTGGGTGACCACACAGCATCTGCAGTTAGAAAGCTCGCACAGAGACAGCGGGAAGTGAGGTCAGAGTATAACATGGACAAGCTGGGTGCCAGTGGCACATTTCCTCCAGCAAGGCTTTGCCTCCTCAAGGTTCCATAACCTTGCCGAACAGTGCCACCAGCTAGGGACCAAGTGTTCAAGCACACGAGCCTATGGGGAACCTTTCATGTTCAAACCCCAGCAGCCTGACTCTGAGAGCAATCGCCCTTGATTGACGTGCGAAATGACAAGGACACTAGGCTAGCAGAGAAGCAAATATAATCCTAGACCTTCTTGGGACCTAGGGAAAGTGTACCCTGTGACTGCACTGTTGATTTAAAACTGATGTGGACTTTAGAATTAAAAGGTGAAATGTCCAGCTGGTGGTCAACCAGTTTTGATGGTTAAAAGTTTAGGCACAGCGGATGGGCCTGCGGGCAGACCAAGGGCATGAGGAAGAACAGGGGGAGAGAGGGGGAGAGTAGATAAAGCTGATGCTGCCAGAGAATTAGGCATCCTAAGACTGAGGAAATAAAGAGAAGCAGATTAAGGTGGGTTACAAAGCCTCAAAAAGGTCTAGTGTGATAGATTGCAGGTAAGCATGCTATTCAACTTGTAAATACATACTCGCCTGTCTTCCTCCCCTCCCTTCCTAGCATATTCACCATAAACTGAATTTGCCCCAGATATTTCAAATACCCCTTTGGTTTTAGGTGACTTGAAGGACACAGGAAAGAAAAATGCAGACAATAAATGGCAGTTTGAAAACCTATTTTTAAGTCCGGTGGGCATCAGAGCGGTGGAAGAGCAGGAGCCTGGGAGCACTCTGGTGACACAGGTGACACCTTTGGGAGGAAGGGAATTAGTCTGCCTACCCCTCCTCGCAACAGATGGGCAGAGGTTGGCAGGTGAGGTGAAGAGAGGAGGGGTAAACCCAGGCTAACCAGATGGGAGATGGATATCCACAAAGAGAAATCAAAGCCTAGGCACACTTGTGTAGGACTGGGAACCAGGATGCCTGCGACAGGGGTTATGGTACTGCCTCGGAAGCCCTCTTCTTATACTACTTGATGCTGTGTGTATGTATAGATTTTATAGAGCAATTAAGGTAAACAGTTACATTCGGTACATGTTTAATATTAATATTTAATAGTTTGTGCCCTTAATTTGTTTGCAAATTATGATTGATGAAAGAAGTTTAATCAGAATCTATAAAAACACTACTAACACTCTATGTAAAAAAAAAGTAAAATTAATTCTTGGGGGTCAGAGAAATGATAACCTGGGTTTGATTCCTAGAACTCATATAAAAAAGCTAGATGTGTTAGTGATTATTTATAATTCCAGCCCTCCTAGTGTGAGATAGGAGAGACAGGAGACTCCAGGCTCTGGAGCCAGCTAGCCTGGAGTACAGCACTTCAGCAGAAGCAAGAGAGACCCTGTCTGGAAACAAAGATAAGGTGAGAACAGACTCTCAAAGTTGCCCTCTGACCTCCACACTTGTGCACAAACACACTTATAAAACTTAATTCTTGAATAAATGATTTTTTGCATGACTTTTTGCAGTATAACTCCCCAGGAGTGACAAGGGCTTCCCGCCTAGCCCAGTTTGCTGTTTAACTATAAATACATCACTTGCTACAAATCAGAGGTCCAAATGCAGCAGCTGTTGCTTCTGTGTTTTGTTCTTTGTTACTCATTTTAATGAATAATTTGAACTGACTCCAGAACACGAAGTTAGACATAGAAGCATGCTTTCAGACTTATATCATGTGTTTCAAACTGTGTGGTGACATCATTCTCTAAATATAGTGAATTTTAAGAAAGCGAATTATTTGAGCTGTTTTCCCCCACCATAAATAATTTGGCAGGAAGACAGAGAGAGACAAGGGATAAAAATCAAGTCAGGGAGTTATATCTAAGAATAGAGAGCTGGGGAAATTCTCCCACCCCCTTCCTTCCAACACATGAGCCTCTTTTACTGAAACAAATCTTTTGGGGGGGGGTCTTGGCTGAGATTTGCTTTTCTGGTAGAGATCCCAAGTGATGACAGGGGTATCCTTCTGTCTCCCATAGTGTGTCCCATTGCTGAAGTATTTAGGTTCAAATGCAGTAGAGAGGAAGATGGGTTCAGAACTTCTTGACTCCCAAATATCTCTTGTGGCTTTCACAACAGTTGAAAAGCAGGAAAACCCCGCTTCTATCTTCCTATATCCTGGGCATTTGCTTGGCATATATATAAGCTTTGTGTACTCTTCACTGATTTCAGCTCTTCCTTCAGAAAAGCTGTAGGATCTTTCATGCTAATACTGCATCCATGCAAGGTGTGGTCGAAGATCAGTACGGCTGATCACCTTTAGAACCTGCTGAAGTGACTGGTCCAGTGTACTTCGGTAGCAGGTGATTCAATAGTTAATTAAGTAAGCACTGTTCTGTGCTTTGATTAGAATATTGTTGTATGCCTTTTCTCACTTGACTGCTGTACAGTTCTGAGAAATAGAATTCCTACTGATGCAGGAGTTTTATGTGCCCTTAAATATGGGAAGAAATTTAGATTCGCCTCTGGAGACAAGTTGCTTAGGAACAAAGAAATTGAACCACCGGTCATTTAGGGCCAGAAACTATATATATCTTGTACTTGTGTTTTACCTTAGGCATAGTTTTTCTGTTTTATTCTATACATGCCTCTCTGTGCATTTTGTTCTGTACATGCCTCTTATATAGCTGTGGCTGTCTGTCTTGGAAACCCATGTCACAAGTCCCTGGGGGAGGAGTGTCCAGATGGGCTGTGTACGTCGGCCAGCAGCCCTGCCTGCCATCCTGTCCATCAGGAACTGTGTGTGTATTAGTGAGGAACTCTAATATAAAAGGAGCTGCTGTTTCAGTAGGCAGCTGTGGTTGAGGATGAGGTCATAGGCAAACCATGCACCCCCTTCTCCACAGAAAGATCCCCACAGAGATAAATGTGCTTCTGGAGGAGCCATACCACTTCGCCTGCACCTGTGGAAAGCAAGCCTGAGACCTCCAGAGCCCCCTATGCAAATGTTTTTATTTTTAATTATTTACCTTTAGGACATACAAAAAAACAAAAATAGAGGGTCCAGCCTCTGTAGGCTCAGATGGCAGCATGCCAGTGACTTGTTATCTGTAGAGAAATCCACATAGTAACTAGATGCAATCTAAAGATGAGGGGTTTTCTTTAGAAGGTAATGATCACTGTCCAAAGGTGCGTGAGGAAGTGGCTTGCCCAAGGTGTAGACGAGTTAAGTCTTTGGGTCAAAGGTGCTTACCACAGTTACCTTCCTTTTCTCTTGTGGCCGATCTGTGGAAGATGAAAGCTCCCTCTGGCTTTATGTTTCGTTTTCTGCCACTGTTCTGCTTGTTTTTCAGATTCATTTGTTTTGATTTTTTTTTTTTTTTTTTCAGTGCAAGCCTGTTGTAAGCAGTCCCTGCTTATAGGCACTCCACTAGGGGGCAGACATGTCCTCATTCACTATGCCCCAGACACTTGGGGCAAGTCTTCCTGCATAGCTATGCTTCATATAATGGTATTCAGTGTGCTTATCCTATATTTAAGGTATATTACTATCTATACATGTTCAGTGGGAATTTCTCAGTTCGTTGACACAGTGTCCCCTGCTTTTCTAGTATATGCATCCTCCTAAAGATTTATTGGAGCTTAGATGATCTTGGTGCTTAGCGTTCTTCTGTGCATGGCGATATTAAATTCTCTCATTCACACTCCATTTTGTTGGATTATTGTATGTTGGGGTGAATAAAAATGATCTGAGAACAGCTGTGAGTGAGGGCAAGAGCCTGAGTCACACACATGGTAGGTACGGTGGCCATGGAGGCCATTTGCTGAGAGGACCAAGCTGTGAGGGGGTTCTTGATAAGGACAGGGCTTCGAACTTCCTAATTCTGATTATTCTTTACAAACTGCTTAGAAGAACAGTACTTGCTAGTGCACCTGCAACCCCAGGAAGCTAAGACTGAGGGCTGGGGTGTAGTTCAGTATAGAGTACCCACCTAGCATCCACAAAGCTCTGTCTTCAGAATAGGTGTGCACGAACAAACGCAGATCAGAATATAGAAAATGTTATTGCAATATTATTTATATTCGCCCCATAACTTATCAGTATTGCAATTCATTTCTTCAAAGTAAACCTGATAAAGAAAACAATACTACTTGCACAATGGTAACTCAGAATGCTTTCCCGAAGCGTTGGGCAACCTTCAGAAATGAAAATTCTACCATAGTCATTTAAGAGATGCAGATATTTGCAGACTATCATTTGGAAGTATAGGGCTGAGCTGTGACAAAAGATTCTCTCTCTCTCTCCCTCCCTCCCCCTCTCTCTCCCTCCCTCCCTCTCTCTCTCTCTCTCTCTCTCTCTCTCTTTCTCTCTTTCTAACAACTGCTAAATTTTTAAGGTTTCTTAAAATTATAGAGGGATACAATTTAAGTCAACAGTGTCTGACCGTGTATCTCACAGTAGCTCACTGATGAAATGTCCTGTTGGGTCTGCCTTAGCAAGGCTCCTCTTGAGATCCCCCTGAGAACAGTGTTAGGATTTTTATTGGAAATATTTTTCCCGATTCAGTTGAGAACATCCTGCTTCTCAAGAACAGAACTAGAAGCTTGACATGGTGGTGCATGCTTTTAATCCCAACATTCAGGAGGCAGGCAAATCTCTGAGTCTGAGGCCAGCCTGGTCTACATAGGGAATTCCAGGCCAACCAGGGCTACGTATTAAGACCCTATATAGAAAAACAAAAGCAAACAAACAAAATTACAGGATTAGAGTTCAAATTGCTGACTTTCACATGCCTGTGCTCACTGTGTCAGATGGTGTGTGGGAACTTCATGTGTCCATTCTCCATTGCTTATCTGTGTGTCTCTCTGAATCTTCTATGTGAGGAATGAAGATCAGGAAGGGGCAGGAGGCGCTGGGATGGGGAGTGCTGAGCAGTAAAATACAAGCAGGACGCCCCCTAGAGGTCAGGCTCCTCCACCGAGTCCTGAGACCTGGGGTTCCCTAATGTTAGTTAAAGGCGGGCAAAGTGGCATTCTTCCTCTTTGCTGCCCCTCTCTCTTGTCCCCAATCCACTCCTCCTTCATTCTAGTTAAACATCTACGATGTTAAAGTAAAACTGCAAGGTCTGTGGTGTCCTGTGGGATGTCCGGGAGACATGTCCACCAACCCAAAGCCAGCCCCTGCAGTCTGAACTCGGGCTATATTTAGGTGGCTGTGTGGATCCTGTATTTTTTAACTGCTGTAAACATGTTGATGTGGTTATTTTTAGCTTTCACAGACCTTCTAAGTTGGCCTGTACACAGAGGCAGTTGTGGCTGGTGCCTACACCTCAAATACTCCACTCTGTCAACGGCTCTGATTGGCTCCCAGGGTTTCCAACTGCTTTCAGAGCTTGTCTGTGTGTAGGCTGTCTAGCATTAACTCCCAGTGTGGTTTCGTGTAGGTGCCTGTACTATTGTCTGGTGGGGCTCGTTTTGTTTCTAGTGCTCAAGTGCTAGATATCAAGTGCTGCCACTTGGCAGAAGACGTACCCCTTTTCTCATGACACTGGCTGTGCCCTGACCCTCCAACATTGTCATGTACACAGATCCTTGCTGTTGTCCTTACCCTCAGTCCGTTGTACGCTGTTCCTACTGCCCGAGGTTCTAAGGTGTCAGTGTGGTAAAGGGGCAATGGATAGCTAACAGGAAACAGGAAGTCAGGGCTCAGTTTGGTCCGCAGCAGAGAATGGAGCAGCTAGTACGAAAAGAGGTAAGTAAGTAGTCAGCAGCTTTTCTTGATGACTAGGTCATGCAGTCTCTGCTTACTTACATGAGTGGACCATTTCCTTCAAAGAGGCTTGCTTGGGTCCCTGACATAGCTTGGTCACTTGAACTGGGCCTTCCATGTTTGCATTAGAGAATTCACTTCCTTCTTTGTGAAGGGGTTGCTGTCTTGAGCTCTGCTTTGTACCTGGTGCTTGTCTTTGGATAAGGTTAATTACTTTGTATGTTACAGGAAAAAGAACTGAGAGGGTGACCTTAGAGAGCGCGATTTATCTCTTTGGAAGTATTTTTCCCAAGGAAACTCATAATTACCTCATACCTTTTGCCTGGAAGCCTTAAACTGAGTTGTATGTTCAGAAGAAAGTGGTATTGAGCATCACCCAGACTTAGTTCATATTCATGTATTTACTTGTTTTTATGGGTATGTTTGTGTGCCTAGTGTTTGCATGCCCACCACATGTGCAGGACCCCTCAGAGTTTAGAAGACGGCATTCCCCTGGAACTGGAGTTACAGGTAATGATGCGCTGCCATGTAGGTTCTAGGAACTGACCCCAGCTCCTCTGCAGGAAGGGCGTGTGCACTCCTGACGACCCGCCTCTCCAGCCAGCTGTGACCGGGCTGTTAACTATAGCCTGCTCTGCTTTAGTATACATTGTGAACAGGCCACAAAAACAAAACAAAACAAACGACATAACAAAACACCTTACAGTAAGCATACTCTTTATATTTTGCTGAAAACTCAGAAACAAACACACATTTTACCCCAGAAATAAATATTTTGGATTGGATAGGTGAACAAGAAATCAAATTGAGAAATCCGAGGGTTTTAACAAAAGATAAGATTTTTTTTATGTTTTTATTGTGTGCATGTGTATGCAGATGCCTGTGGAGGCTGGAAGAGAACGTTGAGTCCCCCGAAGCAGGAATTCTGTGTTGTTGTGAGCTGTCTGACGTGGGGCTGAGAACTCAACTCTGGTCCTCTGGAAGATCAATGCTCACTCTTGACTCTTCAGCATCTCTCCAGCCAAAAAATGAAATTAAAACAAAACAAAAAGAATCAAGATTGCTGTTAGTGTTTTGCTGGACTTTTTGTTGTTGTTATTTATTTTTGGCTTTGGTTTAGTTTTGAGACAGGGTCCTGTATAACCCACGCTGGTCTTAGATTCACTTGATAGCTTTATGTGAACTTTTCTGGGGAGAAAAAGTCTATTCACCCCAGAAAGGTACCAACCATGGACTGAAGCTGTGATCCACCCAAGTCTAGCGGGGTGACCCACTGTGCTTAATTAAGGTTACGTAAAGGTACACAGGCAGTTTGCAAGCAGCCAAGCTACTATACCACTGAAGAAAACATCTCTCTTCCTTCCAGCAATGTTTGCTGTCAGTCTATCTTTGATGAGGGTTGGAGCCTCATGAGCCCCTGCCTTCCTCTGTGGCTCTGTGTTGCAGGCCCAGGCCCATGTAGAATCCTATAGACAGTCACAACTGCTGAGAATTACAGAGGGTTACAGCCATGCCATGGCTAGGAGACAGCATTCTACAGCGTAGAGTTTGATCTTGAATGTGAGATGCTTCTGTTTGCATATCCCAAATGCTGAGATCACATGCATGAGCCAACATGCCAGGTGCTGGGTTCATGCTTTCTAGGCAACCACCCTACCAACTGAGTTACATCCTAAGCCAGGACAGACAGGCATTGTGATATATCCCTGCTGGACTGCAACTCACTATGTAGACCAGGCTGACCTTAAATTAACAGAGATTGGTCTGCCTCTGTCTCCAAGTATTGGCATTAAATGTGTGTGTCACCACATCAGCACCATTTTTTAAAACACCAGTTTATATAGAGAAGGCCATTGTTTTTCAAATAACAATGGCAGTAACCCAGCTGGCGTGCATTCGTGATGCAGAGTAGGCACCCCAACTTACAGTAGTGCACAGTTTAAACTGTAATCAGTGTGGGTCTCATCCTTCAGAGCCGTGCTTTGTAGCAAGATGCTGTCTTGCACATGAGTTACAGAATTGTCGTTTCAGGCTGTAGTGTCCACACGACAGCTGCAGGCCACAGCAGCCAAATCTAACTGAAGTCAGAAAATCATCTTTCTGTTTGCGACAGTAATTAATGTTGTGGTTCTGTCGCGACTGTGCCTCCTCTGGCACGTGTGGGGCTCATGATGGTACTTGTACCCTTTGGCTCTGTTCAGCTAGATTGCTTGGGTCTCTGCCTTCGAAGTGGTTTTGGCTTTGTTGTAGTAGTTGGTGGTCGTCCTTAGAATCCCTCACCCTCTCCACACTTGGCTAGTGCTTCCATCCAGGCCAAGCATGTAAACTCGAGTATTTCAGAAGTTCACCGGACAGTTGGGAGCTGGGAGCCTGGAGCCAGGCATCAGTCTGCAGTTTTTTCCAGCATATTCTTCTGTTTATATTACTAGGCTAAAGTTAGCACAAATGGGACAGGGCTAGAAAATGGTGACCATGATTTGAAAACAGGAAATTTTAGACTTCTGTGTGTGTAGAACAGACGGCCTTAATGATAGAGCTGGCAGCGTGGAAATTCCCACGAAGTCTGCTTTTTCCTGACTTTGCTGGAGAAGAGGAGATAATACTGCTTCCTGGAAAACAACCGAGCCTTTTAAAGCACACGGCTTGCTTTTGTCCTTGTTCATGGATAATTTGTTTTTCTCCGTTTCATTTATACTTGGAGCAGTATTTTGGAAATTTAGTAGTTTTAATGGAGAAAACAAATCCCTACGCACGTACTTTATGTTTTCAGAAACTTAGACATCTGAGTGTATGTGTGCCCTGTAACTGGCATGGCCTTTGAAGACAACCAGAGCGTTATGGACCTTAGATGGGGGAGGGGAGCATCAGGCTTGTCTATTTTAAGTGTCCCCAGCTTTGCTGGCT
Source organism: Rhynchomys soricoides (assembly GCA_019843965.1). NCBI lineage: Eukaryota > Metazoa > Chordata > Mammalia > Rodentia > Muridae > Rhynchomys > Rhynchomys soricoides. Next base: position 4,362,745 of record JADRCH010000041.1, read on the forward strand.
TGTTTGTTTTTAACCCCTGTATCCAGTCTTCAAAACCAAGTCTCTGTCTAAGCCATTTCCTGACTACACTGCTTCCAGATGTATCCTGGAATTCTGTATCTGAGAGAAATGTTAAATTCACTCACTAATTGCAGAGGAACAAAATGGCATATCTAGGAGACACAAACTTTTCACTTTATGTACACCATGCCTACATGTTTTTTTAAAATGTATTTTCTTTTTCAAAGCCTTTTAGGCATAAACTCAAAATATATAATATTTTCCATTATAAAGGCAATAAATGGAAGATCATTGGGGGAAAAAAGACATGTGTACCTTGTGTGAAGCTCTAATCCCTGTTATAGACCTAGCACGGTGAACGTTGGGATGTGCGTGCTTTCAGATCTTTTCTCTAGACTAGTTGGCATGTACGCAAACATGATTATTTCAGACAAATGGAGCCATTCCTTCTATACAACTCGGCAACTTTGGTTTTGTCTTTCTGTGACCTTTTGACAAGGTCTCAGCAGTCTAGGCTGGCCTACGATTCACTTGATAACAGCCCAATCTGACTGAATTCCTGCAGTCCTCCTGCCTCAGCTTCTCAGGTGCTGGGATCACAGATAGACAAGAACCATGCACTCTTTTTTTTTATTTAACAGTTATCCTGTGGGCATTTTCATAAATATTTTCCATATTTTAAAAATGGTTTGCATAGTACAGGAATTGCATAATTTAACCATTTTCCTGCCCTTGAACTTTATTTAGTCTAACACCTGTCATTAAAAAATCTAGTGTTCTCAGACAGATATGGATGCACATTAATCACCGCTCAGGAGGTAGAGGCAGACAGGATTACAAAAAGAAACACTCTTGAAAAAACAAAGATAATTCATTGTTCTCACTAGCCTTGGTGGCCAACACTGCAATCCTATCACTTAGGAGGCAGGCACAGGAGCTGTCCTCTACTACATAGCAAGTTAGAGGCCAGCCTGAGCTAGATGAAACTGCCTCAAAAGTCTAAACCCAAACAACAAAAACTCTAGCATCTTCATGACAATTTCCGGATTTCTGAGATGATGTATAAAGTTTGCAGTGCATCCATCAGAGAACTCTCGGTTCATTGTTTTCCCACAGAATATCAGATTGTGGTACCTTTCACTAAACTTCAAAACAAATCCCACTGTACTCGGTCCCCAACACCACCTCAGGGCGCAGGCTGAGGAGAGATCTGTGGCCGTTTGCATCTTGTCCCCAGAAACTTTGTTAGGCTTTGGCAACCAGTGGGGGTCTTAGAGAATTCTCCCTGGCTTCTGTAAGGAGTGGAGCAAGGGATGGGTTCAGTAGCTGCTGTCTAAAAAGAGCAGAGAGGAGCAGGAAGTAGCAAGCGTCCTTACAAGGGAGTTGGGGGCTTGCTCTGTTCTGTTTGATTTGTGTTTGTTTTGAGACAGGGTTCTCTATGTACCCTTGGCTGTCCTCTGAAACTGGCCTCCAATTCTGAGAGAACCATCCGTCTCAGCCCCCTGAGCAGTGTGATTAAAGGTGTGTGCTGCTACCTTGGGGCTGAGTTGAGGGCATAAGTGAATGTCTTGGTGTGGGGCCTGAAGGAAGTTGATCGCTGGGTGAGGAATGAAGAGGGAGGGTGTGGAAGGGAGAGCTCAGGAGACAGCCTGGTTTGGAAGATGCAGGCTCATGTGCCATCCTGTAACAGACTGCACTAACTTCCCACTTCTGGTTTCTTTCCCAGAGATCTTCTCATCAAGTTCACTGGCTCTCCGTGGTGATTTTGGTGGGCAAAAAAACACTAGATTGTCTGTATCAAGGCTTTCAAGACCATAATAATTTGTTAATTGTTGTTGCTGATCCAAAATAATTTTAAAAAGAAAAAAAAAAGAATGGTCTCATGTCAAGTTGGGGAAGTAGCTCAGAGGCATGTGGCCACAGTGCAGAGTTTGGAGGTCAGTTACCTCATGTACACCAAGCACAGCACATGTATACGCCATGATGGGGTAGCTGTTCTGAAGGCATCACTTCCCTCCTGTAAAGCAGAGTCCTGCGGTCATTTGTAACCACAGAAGGCTCCTAGATCAAGTGTATGGCAGCGACGGTGGTTTTCTTTAGTAAGCATCACTTAGGGTAAATGGGTATGTTCTATGCAAGGGATGGTGAGGGGTTAGTCCAGGTGGGAAATCTTACGACCGGACCCCATCTGTCCTTTGTGCCAATGTGTCCCAGACTGTTACCCTAGTAGCCGAGAAGCCTATTTTCAGATCTTGACAAAGTGTGACAGGTCTGCCTTGAGCTTTGCATATCCTAAGTTGCTTAAACATAGATGTGCTTATTTGGAGTTCTGTTCGACTGAAGGTCACCGAACACCTCCATGTGTGTAGAGGTTGAAAGTGCATTAGTTGGAAATTTATGGACCGACGTCCTCTCCTGACAGTTCTTGAATAGGCCAGGCAGGTTGTACTCAGAGTGTCCCTGTGATGTGTAGGTCGTATGAGAAGGTCCCTATTGTCCTTACTTCAAAGGGTTTACCTGCGTCTTCAGTGGGGCTGATACAAGCTCTCTTTGGAGCAGGGGGGTGGGAAAGGAGGGAAGGTACAGAGACAAGGCTTCCCCAAACCCCCAAATAATATGGATGTAAGTGTACCAAACAGTGTGTAACTGGGAAGGACGTGAGGATGGAGGGTCCCAAGCTAGCCCGGGGATGGTTTGGAGAGGGGACTGAGCTGAGTCCAGGGTGGCTCATGTACTCAGGATAGCATGTAGGACCAAAGGGAGAAAAGGAGACAGACCCAAGAGGATGGCAAGCCTTTGGGGGGGTACGGGTTGGGTTACTATGCCCTCTCATAGAATTTGAGCTCTCTCCCATAGAGAAAGCAGACAACCAGTAAGCAGAGGGAACTGGTATCAAAGGATGGTACGTCTAAAACTTCATTAATATGCAGGTGCACTGAAGTTGGTACTATGTTGCTTATTCGGTTTGAAGTTCAAGTCATTGTTGTATGTAAGACGTGGTGACCACACTGTAAGTTGGTATGCATTTTTTTCTCAACAAACCTTATGGATACTGGGTTTTTCATGAGATTTTTATTTAAAATTGATCTGAGCATTTGCTTTTGAAGGTTTCAGGAAAACTCATCTGCTTTGTCTATTACTCAAGCGAGACTGGAAGGCAGTATACAGCTGTCTCTGGGGCTCCCGAGACAGCAGGGTAAAAATAGGACAAACTTTAAGAATCCCAGATATTCTCAGATAACAAAGACTGATTTATTCAGGCCTCTTTTGTGCTCGGACAAAACAGAGAAGCCTTTGTGCTGTGATTAGCAAGGGTGCTGATGACAGATCTCCTATCAAGCATCGGGCTTTATTCTATGACTAAATTGTGCTTTGTCTCACCATCCAGAGAACCTTTGTATCTGCCTTGTTAAAGTGTAAGTTTATGTAATTGCTTTTGTTTTTCCCCCATTTCATTGGTGCCAGATTCAATGAGAGTGACTCATTTTGTGACTGAGACAAACATTCCCATTTGGACCATGGTAAAAATAAATAAACAAGTGGCAGGTGCTGCCTGCCTTGGTTCTGTGGCTCGGTGCTGCCATTTCCTGTCTCAAGAGTTCAGGTCTTAGGTAGTGACTACTCAGCTCCTGTGGTCACTGGTCTACTGTGCCCCGGGCAGTTTCTAAAGGTCTTTTGGATGTTGGTGACAGAAAGGTCTAAATGAGGAAACCTGGTTAAATGGGATGTAGAGAGTGATACTTATGGTGTCTCAAAGGCACATGGGAAGCCTACAAACTAGTCTCTTCTGACTCTGTAGTCCCCACCACACAGCAGTTCTTTTACAGGCACATACATGTGTTTCACACATATGCCCCATTCAGGGGCTCTTTTCCTCACATAGAAGATGTTTGGGAAGCACTGGTGAAGTTTTAATGAGACCATAGAGTGCATTTAATATTCCCCAAACTGTACAACTGTATTTCCTTTGGGAACTTTGAAGGTTGCCAAGGAAGGAAAGGCCTAGAAGGTTGGGAAAGAAAACATAATGGGCTTTTGGAAAGAGAGCGTAGGAAGAGTCTGGTCTCCTGAAGACAGAAGAGATAGTGGAGAAGAGTGTAAGGGAGGACGGGTAGAAAGTCCGTTTAGAGGATGATAGGCAGAGCGGGGGAGATGTTCAGTGAGAAAATACTTAGCAGGCAAGCACTGGCACCTAAGTTAGAGCCCCCAAGACCCATGCAAAAAAGCTGGACATGGAGGGGTGTGCTTATAAGCCCAGCCCTGGAAAAGTTAGCAGAGGCAGATCATTGGGATTCAAAAACCAGCCAGCCTAACCTCTTTAGCAAGCTCCAGACCAGTGAGAGACCAAACTAAAAAACAAAACAAGATCAAGGTGGAGCTCCACCCTCTACATGCGCGCGTGCACCCTCTACATGCAATGAATTATGTAGTAAGGCATTTCAGAAAGATTTCCTTTCGAGCCATTAAAGTTTTAAAAGTAATTTCTGTATTTAAAGACAGAACCTCATCAATGGGGGAAGGGGGGACTAACCAGAGAGAGGCTCCTGATGGCTTGCATAAATAATACTGTTTTCTGACTTTCTACTCCTCCATTGCTATATCAAGCCTAATATTTATGGATGCCTTTATAGGTCTGAGGGCAGAGTCTTCTGTGTGCTACCACACCTTGCAAAGGGTGGTCATTTTTCTATGATGGCTGTTGTTTATTTGAATTAAGTAAATGGATGTTTGTGATGCAGTGATGTGTATCTATAACCTTGGGACTTCCCGGTACTTGGAACAGCCACAGAACTTCATGCCACAATTTTTTGCTTGTTGTTTTTTGTTTGCTTGTTTGTTTGTTTTGCTTTTGTTCAAGAGTAGCTTTATTGAGTTCAGGTGAAAACTATCCATTAGATTTAGCAAAAACAAACAAAAACCAAAAACAAAAAGAACAAGCAAACAAAAAAACACTGGCCCTAATCGGAAGGAGCCCTTGCCACTGGTCTGGTGGGATTCCTGGGTCCCTGGATCCTGCTGGTCCCAGTTACTCCTGGTGTTGGAACAGATATTGTGTCCTCCTCACCTCTGATCCTGGATCCTGGGCGTGTTGGAGTGCCTGGGCGGGGAGCTTCCTCTGGGTGTTGTGGGACTGGCTGAGGAGTTTGCACCCAAGATCTGCTCAGCCATGCCACATTCTTCTAGCCACTTCTGTTACTTCCTTGAGAAGTTAGTCTGAAACATTGATATTAGTGACAGGGATATGTAGTTTGGTTGATAAGAGTGCTTGCCTAGCCTGCAGGAAGCTCTGGGCTTGGTCCCCAGCACCACATAACCAAGTTTTACATGTTCTAATCCCAGAACACAGGAAGATCAAGAGTTCAAATATCTCTAACATATGAAGCCTAAAGTTATCACCCAACCATTCATGAGAATTAGTATGGACTGGGATGGAGGGTGCTGGGCCTCTGTCACTACCCCAGACCCTTTGGTGCTGCCCTAGCACCTCCATCCAAATCTAAATGTAAAAGTTGGCTAGTGCGGAAGCTAAACCCTAACCCTGCCTCAAAAAACCAAAAAAACCAAAAATACGTGCTAAAGAAATGGATTTTGTGTTAGTTATTAAACCTTTTTCTAGTGTATCTTCTGAATAAATAAAGCTGTTTTTGAGTTTCTACTACAGTGCCTTTTAGTTAAATGTGGCAAATTTGTGATACTCAGAAGTTCTGGAGCACTTGTTGCGTTGCTTCGGCTGGCTCTAACCGGTAGGTGCTTTCTGATGAGCACATGTCTATAGGTGTTAATGAAGACACTCGAGATCTTGAGTTGGGGTTGGCTTAGGTTTGCAGCACGAGCATGGAGCTCACTCTTGGTCTGATGAGACCATAGAAAACCAAACTCCTATTGGAAGACGGACAGACTCCGAAAACCCCAGCCAACTTTATCCCCGCTCGTCACTAAAGGAACGTGCACTTTGTATACATAGTTTTCTAAAACCAAAACATGGACCCTGTTTTAGTGTGGTGCTGGGCAAAAGTGGCCACACGTGATGCCCCTAGAGCTGGAGAAACTTGTGTCTCTGTCCTTCCAGCTCACAGGGCGTCTTCTTTGGGTGACCTCATCTCCGGTGTTCATTCTGGAGTATAGGCATCTTAGGTGACCGAGACTTACTGCCTCTTACTATTTTATTTAGCTGTCTATGCCAAAGAAAAAATCAAAGAGCAGTGAGGCTTTTTGGTGGGTCCAGGGCCAGATTTGAGGGGTCAAAGGTGACTAGACTGTCAGCCACCTAGTCCTGCTTTACCGAATGAATATAGGCCTTAGGGAAGGTGGTGGCAAGCAGCGTTACAGCCTCCTCTAAAACATTCTCTTTAGGTTTAGGTATTTAAGTTTATGTGTTGATTGTTTTGCCTGCATGCGTGTGTGTGTGCATCATTTATATACACTGGTGCCCTTGGAGGCCATTAAAGGGGTTGGATCCCCTGGAACTGGAGTTACAGGTGGTTGTGAGCTGTCATGTGGGTGCTGGGAACTGAATGTGGGTCAGTGCTGTTAACTACTGAGACATCTTTAGGCTAACTCAGCCCCCAGCCTTCTTTAGGAATGGTTTTAAAAATATAGAAGAAGGAACTATTGAGTATAGCTCCAGATTGCATGCATGCGTGCGCTTGTGTGTGCATGGGCTAGGAAAAGCAGCATGACAATTCAGGAATACAAATATCTGTACTTTTAGAGCAACAGACTGGCCATTAGGATGACAGATCATTGCTAGCATCTCAGGGAAGCAACCAGGAAAACATTGAACCCTGTTTCTCCATCCCCCATTGTCTCACTCTGAGAAAACAGAGAATTCAACATCTGTTGGAATCTTATGAGGAAGCACCATAAGTGTGTTTGTGTGTGTGTGTGTGTGTGTGTGTGTGTGTGTGAGAGAGAGAGAGAGAGAGAGAGAGAGAGAGAGAGAGAGAGAAAGCGCTCATAGAGGCTCAAAGAGGACATCAGGTGACCTGCTCTGTCTTATCTCTACCTTGTCCCTTTAATGAATTAAAGGTCTCTCACTGAACACAGAGCTACACAGGTGGCTAGAAGCCCCGACAACCCTTCTTGTCTCTGCTCTGTGTAGCAGGGGATAGAGCAGCACATACAGCCATGTTCAGCTTTTTATATGAGTGTTAGGGACTGGAATTCCAAGTCCTCATGCTTGCACAGCAGCCTCTTCCCTACTGAGCCATTTCTCCAGCCCTTTTTTGACATATTAAAATATGGAAAACCATTTTTTAAAGTAGTAAAATAACCTTCAGTTTACCATTTTTAACTAATTTTCAGTAGCCAGTTCAGTGCTAATACACATTGTTACCCTTCTCTAGAACTTTCTCCTTTTCCATGCCAGCCTCATAACCAGTCCACAATCTGTCTCTGGATTTAACTGCTGTAAATAACTCGTATAACAAGGTTGCAGTATTTGCCCTTTGTGAGTGGGTCTTTCGCTTAGCGTGATGATGTCTGTCCTTGTTCTTTGGCTGATACCGTTTTCCTAACATTATTCATTGAAATGATTTTATATCTGACTTCATATTCTTCTGGGTCATAAGAGAACTGAGACAAGATACTACAACTTTTTTCCAGACAGTGCGTTCATAAAATTAGTTTAATAAACGTGTTTCACCACAAAATGTTTTGACCTGATGGCAGCGAATGTTTTGCTTATTTCTAGGCGTGGAAGAGAAGGTGGTTTGTGTTACGCAGTGGCCGTTTGACCGGAGACCCTGATGTCCTGGAGTATTACAAAAATGATCATGCCAAGAAGCCCATCCGGATTATTGATTTAAACTTATGTCAGCAAGTTGATGCTGGGCTGACATTCAACAAAAAGGAGTTTGAAAACAGCTACATCTTTGATATCAACACCATCGACCGGATTTTCTACTTGGTGGCAGATAGTGAGGAAGACATGAACAAGTGGGTCCGTTGTATCTGTGACATCTGTGGATTCAATCCCACAGAAGAAGGTAGGTCCAAGGTTTCATTTTGTTTATTTTCTTAATTTATTACATATGTATGGGTATTTTGTCTGTGTGTATGCCTGTGCACCATATGTCTGCAGTGCCTGTGGAGTCTAGAAGAGGTGGTGGATCCCCTGGAACTGGACTTACAGATGGTTTTGAGTGGTCATGTGCGAGCTAGGAATTGAACCAGCGTCCTAGAAAAATTGATGGTCCTTTTCAGCACTAATCCACCCGTCCCTCCAGACCCAAAGTTGAAGGCTTTGCTGCTCAGCGCGATCCTTGTTTCCCCTGGGGGGGTTGGCGTAGTTTTAGAAACGTTACAGAATCGTTATTTCAGTTGTGTGCACCCACACTTTATTTTTACAGTAGGAGTTTGACACTCAGAGCAGGCACGGACGCTTCAGGCCGTTTAGAGAGAAGTTCTACAGGTTTTGAGAGACTTAACTGATAGGGACCCACCTTAATAACTGTCTTCGTAAAGAATTGAGGAGGGGTGTGGTGTGTGCACGCTTCAGTGTGAGTGTTGGGGTCAAAGGACAATTTGTAGAAGTCTGGTTTCTCCTTCCACCATGTGAGTGAGGCCTGGAGATGCATTCATGTGGTCAGTCTGGATGGCAAGCGCTTTAACCTACTGAGCCACCCTAGGTCACAGGCACACAGGTGTCATTATGCTTTGTTCTCACTGCTCCCCCACAGCCCTTCCCTCCCCCTCCCCTCCACAGTTGTCCCCTTGAACTCTCCTGTCATACACCTCCTTTGCTCCCCTCCCTTTTGACTCCTTCCCCATGCCAGACGTGTCCCTTCCTACTTTCATGAAAAGAACACATTTTAAATGGCTTCGTGTGAGGTAAATGTACTGAGTGCTTTTCTCTTTCAATAGTTAATTAAACATTTTCCTTGATTGTTAGATGTCAGGATCAGTTGGTTATGGTGTCAGTTTTTGCTTTACAAACTAGCTTAACAGGGCCCGTTTTTCAAGATAAAACTTGAAAGTGGCAGGGACGTTTTTTAGTGGCAGAGCCCCAAAGTCCTTAAAAATGGGTGACCAATCTATTTGGGCACTCGTGTATAAAGGGAAGAAGACAGTGAGCTAATTTATAAATTATTATTCAGTTATGGAATGTGTGGTTTGTGAGCTGGATACCAAACGGCTTTGCTAATCGAAAATCCTTTGTATTTGGCCCCTAAACAACCAATCCCTTGTAGTTTCAATCTCCCCATACTTCCTACAGTTTATAAACGATATCTAAGAACTATATCTAAGTAATGGCTTTAAAATCAGCCATTCCTCATGCATCTGTAGTTTGTAACTTCACTGAATCTCCAAACGGCTGTGGACTCTAACAGCAGAGCAGATCTTGGTAGCAGTCGTCCTCACTGTTACATGTTACATGTTACAGTGCCAACTGGGATGTTTGTGCACCCTGTGTGTACAGTACCAGCAGAGGTCAACGGAGGTCAGCAGAGGGTATCAGATCCCATGGAACTGGAATTACAGACAGGGTTTTTGTTGGTTTTCAATGTGTATGGGTATTTTGCCTGCACGTATTACTGTGTGTCACACGCATGCCTTGTGCCTGAGGCGGCCAATAAAGGATGCTGGGATCCCTAGGACTAGAGTTACAGACAGTTGTGGGCTAGGGTCCTCTGGAAGAACAGCCAGTTCTCTTAACCAGTGGGCCATCTCTCCAGCCCCTCTATCACCAATTTTCTATGACCTTGTTTCCAACTACCCCTCCTAACTAACCCCTAAAGAGCTACAGGTTCTTTAGCCTTCCTTAGGCCTGTGCTCTCCATTTCAAAGGCTGAGTATGTACTGTCCTTGTCTCCGCATTGGCTGATTACCTTGAGACGCTTTTTTACTGTTTGAGTTTCAAGCCAGATGTGGGAAGAAATAGACTGTGCTTGGACAGCGCTGCCTGAGAAAATAAGTCTCCTGATCCCTCTGAGAATAACTAATTTTCCCCTCAAAACAAAAGGAAAGGGGAAAAATCTGACCTGTGTTTTGATTCCAGGAACCTCTCAAAATATCATTACTGTGTTATTTCCGCTGCCTCAGGTGACCACTGCTATTATTGAATACCCGGAATGCTGGCAGGCTGTCCTGTTTTTAAATTCTAGCTCACTGAACTGTGTGTGGTTCCTACTAAGGTTTTTCTTTAGTGGATTTGGGGATAGAAATGGGGTTCCTTTGTTTTTCTTGGAAATGTGCAGATTGACTTTTTATTTTGGTTTGGGCTCACCAAGGTGGAAGCTGTTAAATTTGCTAAACAGGCCTTAGGAAGCCCAGCCAGGGCTGCAGGAAGCTCACTGACATCTAGCAAAACCTCCGGGCTAATTTTAGGGTGTGAGATTAGTAAGCCACCTGAATTGCTTTTCTCAAAGTGTCCAGATCATAGTAGTTTAATTTAAAACATGTAATTCCCCAATGGATATTCTTTCCTTTAGTAAGATGAACTTAAAAAGTTATGTGCAGGCTGAGGCTATGTCTCAGTACTGTGCTTGTCTAGCATGCACAGAGCTCTGGGTTCAATCCTCAGAAAAGCATAAACGAGACCTCATGGTACATGCCTGTAGATGCCAGCACTTGACAGGTAGGGGTAGGAGGATCAGAAGTTCAAGGTCACACAAGCATAGAAGACCCTTTCTCAGAGGTGAAGAGAAAGTGTAGGGTTGGGTGGGTATTTCTGTAAAGCAGTCTTAACCAAGGGCTTCCACAGTTCTTTTTACTGGGGCTGGAGAGATGGCTCATATGTTAAGATCACTGGCTGCTCTTCCAGAGGACCCCGGATTCAATTCCCAGCACCCATGTGGCAGCTTAAAACTGTCTGAACTCTAGTTTTGGGGACCCAATATCCTCTTCTGACTTCTGCAGGCACCAGGCAGGCGAGTGGTGCACAGACAGACATACAAACAAGGAAAAAGACAAAACAAATAAACAAATAAAAACCCACTCTTCACATAAACTAATAAGTGAAAATTACTTTAAGATTTTTTTTTTTATGAGACAGGTTTCAAACAGACTCGCTTGCCTCTGCCTGCTAGGTGCTGGAATGTAAGCTGTGCGTCACCACACCCAGCTCTTTTGACTGTTTTTATTAAAACCTTTATTATTACTATTTTATTAAAACCTTTATTATTACTACTGTGTAGTCATAGATTATCAATGCATAGCTTAGAGGCTTTCTGTGTCTACATTTGTACATGGATATACATAAATATGGTTTAAAGTCCTAGCTCAGGACTAAGAATTTCAGGATTTACACTCTAGCAAAGAATCCTTTCCCCAGAGAAACCCCTACCTTAAAGTAGATTTTGGGATGGTTTTGTTCTTGTTTGTTTGTTTGTTTGTTTGTTTTTTAAGATTTATTTATTTATTTATTTATATGAGTATACTGTCACTCTCTTCAGACACATCAGAAGAGGGCATCGGATCTCATTACAGATGGTTGTGAGCCACCATGTGGGTGCTGGGAATTGAACTCAGGACCTCTAGAAGAGCAGTCAGTGTTCTTAACCACTGAGCCATCTCTCCAGCCCCCAGTGGGATAGTTTTAACTTCTGTCCCCATTCATGAATCGTCCTGTTTTAAATTCCATATCATCAGAACCTTTGAGTCTGGCTCACCTGCTCCATAAAGCTGCCATGTTGAAGTGTGTGGCGGTTCTTCTCCACCCTGTTCCTTTCATACAGTGTGGGTCTGTTTGAGTACTGATAGATGGGCATTTCAGTTCTACCAAGGTGCGATCATTCTTTTGTCTCTTTTTAAAACAAAACAAAAAAGATCCTTTTTTAGTGTGGGGGGTGTGTGTGTGTGTGTGCGTGTGAGTGCGCGCGCTCGTGTGCACAGGTGCTAGGGAGGCCTTGGATCTAGTTTTAGTCATGATTCCGTGGGTCCCCTGTGGTAGGCCAAATCATAGAGCTCTAAACAATCCCATGATTTCCATGCCACCAGAGCTCTGGATAAGAACAGTGGCGTTTGTCAGCATCCCCGAAGGATTAAAAACCTCCACGAAGGGTTTTGAAATATGTGAGGATGGAAGCTTGGAAAGTTGAGACGTTTGTTCTTGAAACACGGTAAACCAGTTGGGAAGTGCGTGCATTCAGGGTCTTGCCTGGTTGATTAACTGTGGAGGCAGCAGTGTGCCTCACTGACTCTTGTATCCATTCATTAAATTGATTGACCCTTTAAAATTCATACACACACACAGCTTGTGTGGGGGTCGTAGGATACCCTGCAAATATTATTTCTCTCCTTCCACCATGTGGGTCCTCAGGACTAATCTAAGATAGCCAAGCTGGCAGCAAACCCCTTTCCCCGCTGAGCCATCTCACTGGCTCATTAAAGAAAGGTTTCTTATCGTGTGTTTCTTATCACAGGTTTGACATGACATTTCCATTCGTGTGCATAATGTATTGTGATTGTATTCACCACCATGTAAGACACCTCTCTTCTCTTGCCCCCATTCTTGTGGACCCCTTATATTTACCTTTCCACAGGAAACATGGCATACCTAAATAGGATAAACCAACACACAGGGCGAGGAGCCTGTGAGCCAGTTCACTGTGGATCTGCTCATAATCTCCCCCTCTTCACTGAAGGCTTGCCTACTGGAAGGCCTCACATTAGCTTACTAGCTTTCTAAGTAAATTTTAATTAGGAGTTTGCTCCAGTGGCTTATTAGGCCTTTAATGGATGCTAATTATACTCTTGGTGCATTCTGAGTTAAGAACTGGGAAATGATTTTACATGTGTAAGCAAACCTTGAACCAGTGTTTGTTTCTTAGAAGATACTTAGAGAGAACAATAAGTCAGAAATCAAAACAAGGCAGAGAACAGAAGGATCTATAGCGGTGGGCTTGTCTTGTTGCCCAGAAGACTCTGGAGTCCCATGCCTATAAGAACAGAGTCTATTTTGGACCAGTATTGACTCTAGAAGAAATCTTAAATTAGAGACTAGGCACAATTTTAAAAATTAAATTTACATCATGTGTGTGTGTGTGCGTGTGCGCGCACGCACGCACACATGCACACCCACCCACTTGCGCACGTTCATGTATGCCATAGTGCAGGTCAGAGAACAATATGTACTTCTCTCTACCATGTAGTTCCGGAGAGTGAGCTCAGGTCATCGGGCGCTGTGGCACATATCCTTACCTGCTGAGCCATCTTGCTAGCTCTGCACAATACAGTTTTTATATCCGCATACTCAGTGCTAGGTAGATGGTCGGCTCAAGACAAGTAAAATGTCCCAGAAGACAGAATGCTAAAAATGATGCATTTTCTGGACTAACATAGTGGCGTGATCTCTGCCCTGTTTAAGCTACTGTATGCCACTGTCATTGGGGTTTTGGGGGTACCATTTAATGCCTCCTCCTTCATGAACTTGCTAGGGTTGGAGAGGAATTTTTACTTCAGCTCTTGCCTCTTGAAGACACGGGTCAGTCCTGACATGCTGTTAAGCGCAGCATTTTTGGAAACTTCTGAGTCCCAGGCCTGTTTTCAAGAGATTCCACTGGCTTTCTCATTCATGGGTAGGAAAACTAACTGAAAGCACAGAGATGAAGCTGCTCCGTCTGTGACAGTAGAACAAGATCAGGGGAGCCAGAGTCTCTACCAGGGTAGTTTTCTTTTTCCCATGAGAGCTCCTCGATTTATTTATTTTATGGCTGTCAGATTTAACAAAACAAACAAATACAAAAATACAAAATAAAAGCCACCACTAAAAGGAAAGTGTGGTATGAAAACCACCGTCACTGAAAGTGTCAGCAGGAGCTGCAGTTCACAGCCTTCGCTGGGTGAACTGTGTGTTTACAATGTCTGGACTTCCCATCAGAACTGAACACAGCTCAGTTGACTGAGCCGTACCTGTAGCTGGAGAGCTAACAAAAGCAAGTGTCACACACTTGGGAGAGCACTTTAAGATGTGCTAACTGCTTCCTCATTTCCCTGCTAGTGTTGGGAAGCTCATCTTTGAATAGTAACTATTTTGTCACAGTTCTCCTAAGTCCAGAAGTGTTTACTTTGAATCATTATTTAATCTGCAGCATTTGAAATCCTCTGAAGCTAAGTCTCCGTATTAGCAGCTGAGTGGAGAGTTGAACACGGGTAGGGGCAACTTACCTCACTCTATAGTCTACCTCTCCTAGACACAGCAACAAGAACTTCGGATTAACCACCGAAATTCGGACAGTATGTAGTAGAAATGGTCCCAAACGTATTTTCTGCTTCCATCTCCAATAAATAAGAATTAACTCCTGGCAAAGGGTGTTAGATCATATTAGATCAATCAATTTTTTAATAACCATTTCATGGAAATTCATAAATTAAAAGTTAGAGCTCCTCTCAGTTTAATCAGACAAAATTCTCTAAATCAAGGAGATTAGCAGACTTCATTAGTATAGAGCAGGACTCCAAGAGATCTCTAGGAACCAGTCCAAGGCTGCACATGTAGGCAAATTAGGGTGAAGGATTTTTCACATGCCTCCTGCTCTTTAAAACTCTTTTCCAGTTTGACAGAAAATGAGTCTGGATGTGCCACTGCTCTGTAGTTGAAGTGTCTCCCTACCCTTCCCCCCCAACCTCACCTACATGTAGGAGAGACAGTAATGAACACAGCAATTCTGATCACCATTGAGACCTGCGGGTTCTCCTCAGCCTTCAAATTTAAGATATGCCCTGGACATTCCTGTCTTAAGAGGAAGCATTGTAAACTTCCGTGGTGCACATATTAATGAAGCAAATACACAAAACCATCAAAAGTGTGTGGATTGCTCTAAGAATCCAGAGAAGGGTAAGTTAGCAGGCCCAATCAATCAATCAGAGATGATGGACCATCATGCATTTTAGCGTGTTTCACCAGCCTTGTCTGTTCTGCTCTTTCACATCTGAACATTGGCCTTTTCCTCGGTTATTTGTGGACTTAAATATCTAACCAGAAGAACAGATCGTAGTTTGTCAGGGCCGTTAAGTCATCCGCTGTCGTGTCAGAAACTACGGAGGCTTTATCTCTCTATGTACAACGTATCTTCTACTTATAATCTCCCACGCAGGCAAGGGATTTGTGAGACGCTTTTTCACTCGATGGCCATCTCTTCCTGAAAGAATCTGCAAATGGACAGGTGTAGTTTTAAGTTCAGGGAAGGGACTCTGATGCTGACGAGTTCACCATCACTCTGAATTAGAGAGATTTTCCCAACAACTCAGGCAAAACCTGAAGAGCAGACCCGGGAACTCTCAGCAACATTGTGGCCATCAAGGCTGTCAGTGTGAATGTGTCTCCTTGCAAGGTTGGCATGACCTAGGAAACGGTTCCTCGTCATGGGGGAGGAGGGGATCCAAAACAACAAAAAAGCTGTCTCTTGGGAGAGATGGCATAGTGGCTAAGAGTATTGTTTGTTCTTGCAGAAGACCTAGGTTCCATTCCCAGCCCCTACATAGTAGCCTATGACCATCTGTAACTCCAGTTCTGGGGGTTCTAATGCCCTCTTCTGGCCTTCAAGGACACCAAGCACACATAGAGTAAACAGACTTATATGCAGGCGAAGTACCTATAAACATTAAATTACATTGACATTAAAAATGTTTCCTACTAAGATCATAGGACATTTTTATTTTAATTTAAGTAGTTTAAAAAATAAGTATTTTTCAGGGTTACATTAGTGTGGCCTCACTGGGTGTAGGTATAGGTGTGTGTGTATGCACATGTGTGTGTATGCATGTGGAGGCCAGGGGCTGGTATCAGGTGTCTTTCTCTCTGGCCATTTGAGTCAAAGTCACTCAGTGTGTCTGGAACTTATCAAGAGGGTTGGATTAGGTGGCAGATGGGCTTTAGGGGTCTAGCTGGCTTTTCATGTGAGTTTGGGGGATCTCAGCTTCATGTTTATATGACAGCCGCTTTACCAGCTAACTGAGTATCTCCTCAGGCCCAACCTTGATTTCTTAGGCCCTGGACTAAAGGAAAAAGGCTGTCGTTCTTCAGATGTCTTTGACAAGAGTTAATTAACGCATAACTATCGCTCTTTAGGTAGTATTTTTTGCTTAGTTTGGAGATATCATCTTGCTCTTTTGCCCAGATTGGCCTTGAACTACTAAAGTGAGGAATTTTCCACCTCAGCCTTCAGAATAGCTGATAGCAGGTGTATATATATACCACTGCCTGTGGCCTCGGGTAGTGCTTTTTGTGTGTGTGTAACACTGCCATCATTGATTCTGGTTATATGCATTAAAACAGTCTATCTCCAGACTTTCAAAGTAGCTTAGTCTAAGAATCTTCAACTGTGTGATAGAGTAAAACTTGAACTTGATTACAGACCCTGTGAAGCCGCTGGCCAGCTCTTCACAAGCACCTGTCGATTCACCCTTCCCCATAAATACAGCACCAGCCTCTGCCCAGGCTGGAGCATCTTCAGTTGCGCTACCTCCTCCTTACCAACTCATCAGCCTCCCACCACACCCAGACACTCTCGGCCTCCAGGACGATCCACAAGACTACCTCTTGCTGATCAACTGTCAAAGCAAGAAGCCTGAACCCACCAGGTACGTGGGGTGGTACCTGCTATCGCACCTCTGTGTGTGTGTGTGGGTGTGTGGGTGTGCGCGCGCGCGCGCGTGTGCCATCTCTATTGGCTTACACTTCAGATTTGCACTGCAGGTTTATAATCCTTTGTTAATAATTTCTGTTCTGTGGGAGATCTTTTGTTGTTGACACTTTCTCCCATCATAGCGGATCACAGTTGCACCTACCAGGCTGACTTGGAAAGTCTTTGTTAGGAACTCACAGTGTTACTTGCTTGACAGATGTCACTGATTTGTAAATGGTGACCTTGCTCCATTTTTTATGTGATTGTAAACCAGCCAAGGGCCATCTTTTGTTTCTGAGGAAGGTGAGGAGTACTTACTACTAGAAGATTTTGAAAGCAAAGCGATTCCATTGCAGTGAGTGTGCTGTAGTTTTGGATCTGTGTGAGAAACTAATCATGCAGGCAGAATCCCATTATGGCAAATCCTAGAGGCTAGCAGAGCAGGAGGCGATGACATCTCATGAAATCAAATGCACTGCTACAAGCAGTGAGCCTTTCAAACTTTCCTCCCCAGCCATGGAGCAGTGCTGATTTAAAGTAGAGATATGTGGAGTGTGTGCCTGACCCAGAGGGTCCAAAAGGTCTTCCCAGATGCTTGGTAGAGTGTTATCACCCCCTACACACACACACACACACACACACACACACTCACACACACCTTTGCTAAGCCCTAAGCCTGAGGGTATTAACTTGATCATCTTTGGCATTTGATATTGAAAAGTTAAAAGACATAAAGTGGCAGAGGAGATTGAATGACAGTTACTTTATTATTTGAAGAAGCAACAGGAAAATGAAGATCAATGAACCAGCTAGTGTCTGCTGCTTACAGCCTGTGACCATTGGTGACAGCACCTCCTACTAGAATATGTTTCACACTGCGAGAATGGCGCTGACCTGCATCACACAAGGGAGGTTTATAAAATATGGTGTTAAGGAATTACGTGCTGTTGTTTTCACAACAAAAGTGTTCCTTTTCTTGGTGTTAAAAAAATTGATTATTAGTTAGAATAAGATTACAGAGTAGTTGTTTAAAACATTTATATGGAACTTAAAACTCCCAGAAATGGTTTCTATGAACCATTCCAAGGGGTAATGGAAGGAGCCAGGGAATATTCCATGGGTGGTTTTGTCTGTTTGTTATAATGGTATTTTACCTGTAAGAGCCAGAAACTTGTGTAACTAGTGAACACTCGTTAATACTGTAAAATTCTAACTGGACTGTGCTTGTGCGCCTCACACTTGGGAGCCTGTTCCCTGTGCAGCTAAAAGATACTTTCCTTTATGGGCACTCACCATTACTTGCTGATGTGGGTGTTTTGTGTTGTTTTTTTGAGAATCCAACTGATCAGTGACAGTGTTTGGTGTATTTTCTTTTTATGACAGTGCCTTTCATTGATTTCACTGGCTCCACACCATTACTGCCACAGGAGAGATTGTTCTCCAAGTTACTGCATAGATACTCAGCCGCAGTGACAGTTCAATAACAAGTATTTATGAAGTCCCCACCACATGCTAGTAAGCTCGGTGCTGTGAAGATACAAATGAATTCCATAGGACACAGTCCCCTGAGATTCAGTCACCCTGGGAGCTCTCAAAGTAAACCTCAAGAAGCCAGATAAAATATTATACATTTGAGCATAGGGGAAGGTTGCTCACATGCTCTTATCCACCAGAATTCAGCCATATACATGCCCCTGTAGGAAGCCTATCCCAGGCTCTCAGACTGAAATGTCCCTCTGGGTTGGTGAGGTTTTGCTTTTGTGTTTTAACGTGTGTGTGTGTGTGTGTGTGTGTGTGTGTGTTCCCTTGGTGGAACTGGGGGCATGGGCAAACACAGGACAGGAATTATGAGAACGCACTGGCAGTTTGGTGGGGGTAGTTCTGTAGGTTATAAGCAACTAAAGAGCATTTGTGCTTTTTGAATCTTATGGAACATAAAAAAAGGAAAAACCAATCTAACAAACAAAACATGTTTTCATTGCTGAACCACAGTGTGTGTGTCAAAATTATATCTGTCTGACTTGACTTTTTTGTTTGTTTGTTTTTTGTCATTCACAAT
Source organism: Rhynchomys soricoides (assembly GCA_019843965.1). Lineage (NCBI taxonomy): Eukaryota > Metazoa > Chordata > Mammalia > Rodentia > Muridae > Rhynchomys > Rhynchomys soricoides. The sequence goes on from JADRCH010000041.1 coordinate 4,381,372, forward strand.
TTTATTCAGAACCCATTTTGACTCTGCCAAGCCCACCTCTTCTGAGACAGACTGCAATGACAACGTCCCTTCCCATAAGACTCCTGTTTCCTCTCAGAGCAAACATGGAATGAATGGCTTTTTCCAGCAGCAAATGATGTATGACTGCCCACCATCCCGGATTACATCTGTCTCTGGAGAGTCCAGCCTCTATAACCTGCCCAGGAGCTATTCCCATGATGTGTTGTCAAAGGAATCTCCATCGAGTACTGAGGCAGACGGAGAGCTTTACATTTTTAATACCCCATCTGGGACTTCAAGTGTAGAAACTCAGATGAGACATGTATCTATTAGTTACGACATTCCGCCAACACCTGGTAACACTTACCAGATTCCACGGACATTTCCAGAAGGCACATTGGGACAGTCATCAAAGCTGGACACCATTCCTGATATCCCCCCACCTCGGCCACCAAAGCCACATCCAACTCATGACCGGTCTCCTGTGGAAACATGTGGAGTCCCACACACGGCCTCAGACACTGACAGCAGTTACTCTATCCCTACAGCAGGCATGCCACCCTCCCGGAGTAATACAGTGTCCACCATGGATTTGAACAAGTTGCGGACAGGTAAAGCTCTGGCAAGTGCTCTTTTGGGGGTCAGTGGTAAGAAGCCTATTTCTACATGGCTTAATGGGTAAGAGCCTTTTCTGCACCAGCATAGGACCTATGCTTTGATCCTAGTGCCCTCTCCTGTTTGTGATCCTAGCAATGTGTATGAGACAGAGACAGGAGGATTACTGCCTCTTGTGGGCTGCCAGCCTACCTCCAGATTCAGAGAAAGATCTTGTCTCAGGAGACTAAGGTAAAGTGTGATACAGGAGGACACTCAATATCGTCCTCTAGTCTCCACTCACTGTGAAGGCACACAAGCAACTGAACCCACATGCACATGTGCACGTACATCACACTCATTCACACACATATGTACACATGCAAGAAAATGCATTTTTCTCAATAATTGATCTCTTCAGCATAGTATGGTAGTAAAGGGTATTTATCCCTTTTTCTATGCCTCTGCAGCTTCTATACATGTAGTCATGATACCACGGTCAGTACATGCTTGTAGGGTGTGTGTGTGTGTGTGTGTGAGTATGTCTGTCTGTGTATCTGTCTGTGTCTGTATGTGTCTTTGTGTGGATGTCTGTGTGCTTGTCTGTGTGTGGGGGTGTCTGTCTATGTATCTGTATGTCTGTCTTTGTGTGAGTGTCTGGCTCTGTGTGTCTATGTCTGTGCGTGTCTGCTGTGTCCATGTCTGTCTGTCTGTCTGCGTGCCTGCTCTGTTAGAAGAAAAAGAGCTGGATCATCTCATGCCTGAAAAAGTATGGCTTATGGTTTCCTAGCTCATTTCTCTCCACTTTCTAGGCTTCTGTAGAGGTGGGGTGTCTGAACAGAAACATTCCTGGTGATGTCCTTGCCTGTTTCTGTGTGTCACCATGACCATTTCTATGTCATATCTCCGGGGTTTCCCCCTTTATTCCTCAATCAGCAGCTTTTACATTTTTGTCTTCATAAGCAATGACATTATTCAAGGCAAGCCATTATGCTTTGACTTTTTTTTTTTTTTTTCAATTTTTAGAGCACTGAGTCCTTTCTCTCTTCCACTTAGCTGACAGTGGGTATGCTTGTCTTATCTCATGAAGCCTGCAAACACAAGCTAAAAACCTTGGGAATGTGGAATTGGTCTAGCTTAAATCCCCAAGATTCTTGAGTTTTTGTACAATATAAATACTGTGTGTTGAGCATATTGTCCCCATCTCCCCTGCCCTCCCTTTCTTCCACACTCCCTGTTCCTGTCGGTCCCATCATCTCCTACATGGTTTTGTATCTACTTTCATATTACATATAATTTTATGTATCGTTACAAAATCCAGGGCCCATAAAATATATTTGTCTTTATAAGATTAGCTTAATTCTTTTAATCTAATAATCTCAGGTTTTGTCCTTCTAGTGATTGGCCTGACTTCATTCTTTGTTTTGTTTTGCTTTTTACCTTTATTTGTTAGTTTATTGTGTATAGGAGGTCGGAGGACAGCATTCAAGAGTCGCTTCTCTCCTTCCACCATGTGGGTCCTGGAGAACAAACTCAAGCCATCAGACTAAGCAGCAAGTGCCTTTATTTGCTGAGCCATCTGGCCAGCCCAAATTCATTCCTCTTTAAGGATGAAAACAATCCCATTGGGTTTAGGTACCACACTTTGCTTACACAGTCTTCTGCTGTTGAACACTCCATTGGCTGCTATGTAGCTTAGCTGTTGTGAGTAGTGCCACAGTAAAGACTGATGTGCAAGTCTCTGTAACCTGTCGCCTGAAATACTCAGGATGGTACGTGGTTGGGTTGTATGGTAGATGCAGTTTTACTTACTTACTTTTTTAGGAAGCTTCCATACCGATTTTCATAATAGTTGGTCTGGTTTATGTTCCCACCAGCGGTGTTTAAAGGTCCTCTTTTGTCTTCCTCCTTGCCAGCACTTGTTAGGTTTTTTGTTGTTTGTTGTTGTTGTTTTGTGTGAATGTGTGTGTGGTTTTGGTTTTTTTTTGTTTGTTTGTTTTGTTTTTTGTTTCTTTTTGTTTAATGACCAACATTATGACTGGGGTAAGAAGGAATCTCAGTGTAGTTTTGATGTGCATTTCTCTGATAGCTATTGAAGTTAAACTCTCTCTCTCTCTCTCTCTCTCACTCTCTCTCTCTCTCTCTCTCTCTCTCTCTCTGTGTGTGTGTGTTTTAATGGCCATTTGTATTCCATCCTTTGGGTGCTGTATACTCCTTTAGCTAGCCCATTTACTGGCTAGGTAGTTTTCTAATTTAGTTTTCTAGTTCATTCTTGCTGTCAGCGCCATGTTGGGTGTACTAACATTCTCAGCTGACAGAGGTTCTCGCCCACTCTGTAGGCTCTCTTTACATGATTGCTGCTCCCTCCATAGACGTTTTTGAATTTCACGAGGTCTCTTTTGTCATTTGATGGTTCCTCAAGCTGGGTGGCTGTGGTCCTATTGGCAGTGTCCTTTGCCTGTGTACACAGGAGTGTTTTCCCTTCTTTCTTCTCCAGCCACTTCTGAGTTTCAGGTCTTTGAGCCACTTGGAGTTGTTTTTTGCAGGATGAGCTCCTGGGATCTAGTTTCATTGTTATGCAGATGGATATCCAGTTTCCCACTACTACCTGTTGAAGAGGCCATGTTTTCTCCAGTGTGTATTTTGTTTTTTGTTTTGGTTTTTAAAATCAGGTGTTAAGTGCACATGCCCTAAAATCTATGTGTTAACATTTCTGTATCTTGTGGTAGAGTTTTCTAGCTGCTGCAAAAAAGGCAAAGAGTTAATGTACAATAAAAATATTTTATCGGTATGTGTTCAGCCTTCCAATGCCTATTTGAAATTGTCTGCTCCTTCCTTCTTTCCTCCATGTCTTTCTCCCTCTCTCCCTGTCCTCCCCTCCCCTGCCCCATCCTATCATCTGCCACAGGGTCTCATGTAGTCTTATCTCACTGTATACCTGAGGATGACCTTGAACTTCTGACCCCTGCCTCGGTCTCCACTGTTGGGTTTTCAAAGAGGCTAAATAACCCAGTTATAAGTTAGTGGCTCAAAATGGATTTCTCCATCTTTAGATAACCCTTCTCCTGCTAGGCTTAGACATTTGATTGCTTCCATAGTCAGATCATGACATTGGTAAACATATAGGTGTGTGCTTAATGTGCCAGTTAAGAACTGCTTGATGTGTGTCGAAAGGACAAGTGTGGAGAGAGTGCGCCTGCAGGCTAGCAGCATGGAACAAAAACTGACAGTTCCTTCTTAATTCCAGATGCTAGTTCTCAAGATTGCTATGATATTCCACGGACCTTTCCAAACGATAGATCTAGTTCCCTGGAAGGCTTCCATAACCAGTTTGTAAGTATAACTGACTACTGGATCTTGGCATTTTCTGACTCTTTAGACTTAGTACCCCAGACTCTAAATGTGACTGTGAAATGAAAGTAACTACAGGTCCCTTAGGAAGAGGCACAATACTTGTGTGTGACAGTGGCTTTGCTTATTATGAGAAATGTATGTGTGTTTTAGAAAATCAAAACCGTGTTGACAGCGGGAAGTGTCTCAGGTGAAGAACTGGAGGAGAACTATGTTCCCATGAACCCCAACTCACCACCACGACAACATTCCAGCAACTTCACGGAGCCAATTCAGGAGCCAAACTATGTGCCAATGACTCCCGGGACCTTTGATTTTTCTTCATTTGGGATGCAAGTCCCTCCTCCCGCTCATATGGGCTTCAGGTCTAGCCCAAAGACCCCTCCCAGGAGGCCAGTTCCTGTTGCTGACTGTGAACCACCCCCAGTGGATAGGAACCTCAAGCCAGACAGAAAAGGTAAGGGGGTGGGGTGTGCAGTTCGAGCTGCATTTAACCTTACCTAAACACAAACTGGCTGGACTATGCTGAAGCATTTTATATAGCCTTGGTCCTTAAGTCCAGAAATCCTGCTATTTGTCAGTGAATACGTTGATGTCCAGGTGGGATTCCCAGATCTCCTCAGACCTACAATAGAGCTTACAAACCATGAATGCCCAGAGCAATGGCAGCAGCAGGCAAGCACTAAGAACATCCGGAATGTTTCCCAGAGGATACCTGTGCCTGACTGTCCCCTCTGCTGAAGTAGGACACTCACACATGTCGAGAGAGACCTGAAATCTCAGGTTGTATGTGTGTCGGTGTCTTGATTGTTTTGTTGTTCTTAATGTCCACCAGCTATTTTGCTTTTTGTAAAGTATAACAAACCAAGCCTAACACTAGATAATGACCTTGCTTTGCTATTTTGTATACTATCAAATTAGATTATAGATTATAATGCACTTGGTGTGGTTATTTAGGAATAGTGAAGATGTCTATATAACCTTTCTCTTTCCCCACATCATGACTAAAAAAAAAAATCTGCCTTGGCTCTGGGCTAAGTGGAAGCTTCTATGTCTCTTATTCTGGACTCTGTAAGGAAGGTTGACCTCCGAAGCAGGGGAGCCTGTGAGGCCTGGTCCTCTTTGTCAAAGGACGCTTTCAGTCATTCTGGGTAATGTCTCCTCAAGTTTTAAAAACTTAGGTTCAAGCCAGGCATGGTGGCCCCAGCTTTTCATTTTGGAATACAGAGGCAAGTAAATTTTTGTGATTCAAGGCCAGCCTGGTCTACATAATTTCAGGTCATCCAGAGCTGCACCTGTCTCAAGAACAAAACAGATTTGGACTTAAGTTTTTAAACACAGCCCACTGTGCCCAGTACACCATTGAGTGTGTGGCTTAATCTAGATAGCCAACTAAAGTTAGAGTTGTGTGATAGCTTTCTGGCTTTTTGCAGAGGAGCTGAGGTCATTTGAAAAGCCACATGTTGTTTATAGCTTTTTCAGGACATATAATGTTTATGCAAACTTCTTATTAACCTGGGCTTAAATCATTAACACTAATTATGTTGTAGTTGTGAGAGACCTGGATGTCTTCAAACTAAAGGGTTTGGTTTTATTCTTATATAAGAAAGAATGTATTTTTGCTGTACTCTGTGGTAGTATGTGGTCTTTGCCCTGTGCACTTGTTTTGTGGGGTGTCTCTGCATCTTCTCTGTCTGCTCCCTTTTCTCCTTTCCTCCCTGTGTTCTTTCCCTTGGCTGGGTTCAACTTATGCACTGTCTGACCTGCAGCACTTCTCTGTGGCCTCAGTCCCTGCCTGGATCCCTCCTTGGCCCTTGTCCTGTCAACATCTGCCTCTAATGCCTCCTCCGACATTTTCAGGCTTCAGATTCTTAGAGATCACTTGAGTGGTCCAGGCTATCCCTTTACATAGTCGCCTGGCTGCTGTTGGGGCAGATGCCCACCTTTGGTCTCACATCTGAGGATGGTCCTGTGGTAGCTGTGGCCTCCCAGACATCCATGGTCATGGACCACCATCTGGAGTTATTTTAGAAAGGGTGTGAATGCCACAGGCTTTTTGTCCCTTTTGTTTGCCTTTGTCTCAAAGTCAATTAGAAATCTCACTAATTGTTTTCTTCTTGGCATAAAGTATAAGCGAACATGAAAAGATCACTGGTCCACAGGTTCCTGAAAGATCAGTACGCACCTTGTAGGCACAAAGTATTGAAATCCTTTTTTTTTTTTTTTTTTTAATTTTTAAAAAATTATTTTATTTTATTGGTTTCTCTGTGTAGCTCTGGCTGTCCTGGAACTTGTCTGGCAGACCAAGCTGGCCTGGATCTCAGAGATCAGCCTGTCTCTACCTCCCAAATGCCGTGACTAAAGCCGTGCACCACCACTGCCTGGCTTTGAGATCCCTTTTTGAAAGTTTAACCAGCACATTATTTCCATAGACTAGAACAAAGTACGCTTAGATCACTTTTGGAGACAGCTATTCTTCTGAAAACTAACCAAACTTGAAAAGGGCAGGAGCCAGGTGTATAGCTAATGTGTTCAAGGCTCCGAGGCCCGTTCCCAGCATCACAGTGGTTTCATTGGCTGGATAAATTATTTGGCATATCTGCATAGATATATGATGAGCTGACAAAGAGCACCCAGGGGACTACATCCAGGGACAGTTTTATTGAAATTTAGTTTTAGTAAAAAGGGTTTTACTTTTCTTTCATACCTTTAATTTTCAATCAATAGAATTCCTGGGAGGAGGCCTATGAAGGTGTTTGCTGTATCTGGAAGACTTGGTCAGGTCACCCTGTTAAGAAAAGCACAATTTAAAACCCAGATTCCAGCAGACGAAGCCAGCATTCCAGAGGCAGAGTCAGGCAAATAGATCTCTGAGTTCCAGGCCAGCTAGAGCTATGCAGTGAGACTCTGTCTCAAAACACTGAAAAGACAAACTAAAAACTGAAATTATAAGCTCACAACTAAATTTATCCGTGAATATGTGTGAGCTGGAAGCATGTGTCCCATTTGGACCATGAGATTCTTTTTACTCTATATAGCAGGAGATGAGTATTTTAGCTGCAAATTCAGTAAGTCCAAATAAATTACATGAGCTATCATTTCAGTTGCCTGACTCCTCTCAGAGCCTCAGCCAGCTGGGTGTTTGACTAGCTCTCTTTGGAAGAGTCCATGACAAACAATCGGCAGCCTCATCTTGTTTCTGCCCAGGTTTTATTTGCCCTGCCACCGTGTCCACGTGGTGCTGGCCTACACCAATACTTCAAATGCTTCCTACAGATTGAAGCTGCAGAACTTGCAGAGATACTCTGCATGCACACAACCTGGTGTGTGCCTCTGGCCGCCCGCTGTCACAGCCTGATCACTGGCTCAGAGGTCACGACTCTATCCCTGTAGTGTTTGTTTCTAACCAGACTGCACAAGCATTTAATAAGGGGAGCTTTAATTTAAGCATATTGTAAGAGATACCAGAGTTGCAGAGGAGTCATTTTAGTCATTTTCTAGTGACAGAGTGGAACAGTTGGGGTAGCTGTGATTGATGCCTTTGTATTTCTAATGGAAAAGGAATTTTGTGAGGTTTGAAGATTTTTTTATAAAATATCTATTGGGTTTCAGTAAAAGTAGCCATGACACAAAGGGCCCTGTTTAACCACGGGGCTCATCTGGATTCTTCTGCTTCCAGCTTCCAGGTCCTTCCAGAGGCAGGAGCCACCAACGATGGTGTTGTTTTGCTCTGCTGAGTCTGTTTGTATAGACTTTATCACTCTAACTTTTTAAAAAGTGAGCCCTTGAAGCTTTTGAGTGTCATTTAAAGTGACCGCACTTTCTTTAAAATTATGCTCTTAATTAATTAAGGCCAGGTGAGTGATACTAGTACCTTAACTAAGTTTTTAAAGTGTTTTTTCTTTTTTAATTTTTATATTCACCAAATACGTGCCTAGTGACCAAGGAAACCCAAAGAGGGCATTGGATCCACTGGAACTGGAGTTACAGACAGTTGTGAGCCGCCATGTCGGTGCTGGGAATCACTCCGAATCCTCCACAAGAGCAGCCCATGCTCTGACCCACTGACCCACTGACCCACTGACCCATCTCTCTAGCTCCCTTCACTAAGTTTTCATAAACAGGAGTTAATGTTTAATTCCTAAGTCAGACCGTAGATACCGCTTGTTTGAGCTTAAAGGAAGGAAGCATGGAGTATGTTCCTGCCGTAGCCTCACCAGCAGGGACAGTCTCCCCTGCGTAGTACTGACCATTTACACAGCATTGTATCCCTCCTCACACACTTAAAACAAGAACAAATGATTGTCTTGCCCAACCCTGCCTCCAGTCACCTGCTGAAATTAGCCATGGTAGTAACCTTGTGCATTACTTTTCTTCCACCTTGGTTCTGGGGTGCCCATTGGAAAGGGCCCCGTAACTTTAGAAGAATACACCTGCATTTTTAGAAGCCAATTCACAAAGTTCTAGTGTAGCATTGAGTTTATGTAGGCAGTACCTATTAGAAGACCATTAGCATGCAGGGCTTTTCAAGAAGGCTTACTCCTGTGTATTTGAAATGGGATTCTCGTGTATTGACTGTATTTAAGCTGAACACTTCTGAAATTACTTCCATGTAAAGGAGGTTTGTTTATCAGAGAGCTAAGGGCTTACCTCAGTAAATCCCCTTTGCTAGGCATAGAGTCTATAAAACCAAGGAAAGACGGGGTGGCTTCTCTGAGAAGCTCATCATCTAGGTTTGGCAGAGGAGGTGGAAAGGTGAACATGCATGTGTGGATGCCCAGGAAGACAGCCGGTTAGCTTTGGCACTCTAAGGGCATCTCGCCTACACTAAGCCTGCTAAGGGGGGTGGCAGTGAGGGGCTTCCACGGAAGAGGAAGCAGAGCTGGGGTACAGCAAATGGCAGGCAGATCTTTCCCAAGAGGGGATTGCTCAGAGCCATGGGTGAATGGGCACCGCCAAGACAGTAGAGAGCACAGGAAAGGAAGAATCTCACATCCTGGGGGGACACCCTCATCCAGGCTAACAAAGTTAGGCTTTATTCTGAGCACTCTTGTGAAGAACTTTATGCAGACAGTGACAATCAGGTGGCACTAGATGTCTCATTCTGATTTAAAATAAAATAATTATACTTCACTATAAAATAGTACAAAATCTCACTTGTTTATCATCCCCCCAGTGGGAACTTTTCCCAGTTTCCCAAACCCAGGTCTTGGTCCTGGTTGGGATAGTGAAGCTGTGCTGAGGCTCTCTTTGCCTAGAGATCGTTGAGATTGTTTTCTGCCGGACACAAGAGGAATTGGAATAAGACAAACAAGAGTTATCCCAATTGTAAAGGCGATGTCTACGCAACACTTTAAGTGCACTTGGGAAGACTCACACGTGGGTCTCATGGCCTTGATAGGGATTCCAGGCGGAGTAAACACGTGGAGCTAAGAAAGTGAAACCTCTGCCTCCACCTGGACACAAGGGCTCCAATGCTGTTAGTACCAGAACCGTCCTTGGGATTCTGCCGCCTCACTTCTCAGTGGCCATTTGAATATTTGTTCTGGTCACGCTTTTCATTCAAAAGCTTGGGGAGGGTTGGATGAGTTCAGACAATATCTGACCATCAGAAATCCTCAGCATGGTTAAAGGCCATGGTTTATATCAGCCAGTCTCACAAAATGTAACTTAGCAAGCTTCATGTAGAGAGGATGGACAGTGATTTAGGAAGCCATGGTGGCTTGATAATGCTGACAGAATGGAGAGGAGACTGAGATGTTTGTGTCTAAGGAAGAGCAGGGAGCAGTCTGGCCAGTGCAGAGCACGTGTACTTCCTAAGGAGAATATCAGGAGAAGGGCATCTGCAGCGCCTCTCAGGACACCAGCCACTCCACCAGGGACCCTATATTGTCTGCCAAAACCAGCTCATGTCTGGTGTAATTCATTGAAAGTAACTGGCTGCTCCATTGTGCTGTCTTACACGGCAGGGCCACTGATGCTTCTGGGGTTCTTTTGTCTTTCAGTTTGAATTTCTTCTCCTAGTTAGAGAAGACTAAAGCAAGATCGGCCTTTGAGCTCCCACTAGTCCCTGCCAAGATTACATCCACAGGCAAGGACTGACACCAAAAGTTGTCGTCTGACCTCCACTCTTACACACACTTGCACCTTTACACAAACAGACACAGAGAGAGAGAGAGAGAGAGAGAGAGAGAGAGAGAGAACACTTCCTTCACAAATAGTATGTTCTTATTTTTCTTCCTCTAAGTGTAGATTTTGTTGTGGTTTACCACATTGAGATTTTAATATAAGAAACTTACGGAAATGCTGATAGGAGCTTTCTGCTTTACTAACTTGAAACTGCCCCCTCCCAGAAACAAACAAACAAACAAAAAACAGCAAAACAAAATCATTTCCTAAATAGCTAAGCATTTAGTAAGTCCAATACAACGAGACTCCAGAGAGTTAGGACTGTGAACCCTGTTATCAGATCCTTAATGATTCTGATTTGTCTGTGGACACTCCAGCCCCTTTAAAACATGGATTTTAAAAAGAGTTTACTGTTTTTAAGAACCTCACTATTGCCGGGCAGTGGTGGCACACGCCTTTAATCCCAGTACTTGGGAGGCAGAGACAGGTGGATTTCTGAGTTCGAGGCCAGCCTGGTCTACAAAGTGAGTTCTAGGACAGCCAGGGCTATACGGAGAAACCCTGTCTCAAAAAACTGAAAAAAACCTCACTACTTTTGTCTGGTTTTGTTTGTTTGTTTTTTGAGACACGGTCCCCCTAGATGACCTGCTCCTTCTATTTTAATGCCTCTCTGTTAAAAGTTTGTTTTCACATGTTCAGACTAGATGCAGCTGCTCAGAGGAGCCAGGCTCTTCCCATGCCACCCTGAGGATTGAACCTCAGGCCCCTGTGCTATCCCTGGTAATGTAGCTGGTTTAGACATGTGATACATTAAGCACTGGACAGTAATTGCAGGCAGTTGGAGTATGAAGCTAAAGAAATGTGAGAAACCACAGCAATACAGCAGCCATTACTTAACCACAAACACAGATAAGATTTGAGGACTAGAGCCTGGCGTAGTGGCTCACATTAATCCCAGCACTGAGGAGGCAGAGGCAGGTGGATCTCTGAGTTGCAGGGCAGCCAGGCCTGTGTAGGGAGGCTCTGTCTCACAAACAACAAAAGATTTGGAGAATACTGAGGAGAAAAAGTCGGGAGGAATGTAAAGCCATAGTGTGGGCTCTTCTTAAAAAGTGTGTGGGACAGGCAGTCAGTAAAGAGCAAACTGAAGGTAACCTCAAGAACAGTCTGTGCTGTTACATACTAGACACTCCATGTGCCGGTGGTGTGTGGTGTTCACATGGGTCATGTCCCAGCCACATCCATGGCCTTGCAGCAGCAGCAGCAGCAGCAGCAGCAGCTCCACATCTAAGAACTGCACTTTTCTGCTTGACCTGAGTTGACTGACTCAGTGTGTGACCACTGAGGTCGAAGGTCGAAGGCTGACCTGGAGAACTCAGAACTGAGCTCCAGAGGAGGAGCCACCTGGCTTCCCTGCAGAACCATGTAAAGGCTGCAGCCCCGAGCTAGCGGAAGCCAAAAGAAGCCTCCCTTGCCCCGCCATTCTGCCTTTTCCATTGTCTCCCTGTCTGACATGTTAGAAGAAACACTAACATGGCACGTGCTCTTCCTTCCTTGCCTCAAGTAAGGAAAACCAAGCAGCTGCGTGTCCCTTTAGCCGACCCTCTCTCGTCCCCTGTGCCCGTTACGCCCTAGCATGCCATTTCCTCCGATCTGTTGCACTGAGCATGAATCGTGTCTAGCGAGACTGGATGGTTTTCGCTAAGAAGTTTTTGTTTATGCTTTTAATATATCGCATTTCTGCACATGGCTCTGTTTCTTTTATTGTTTGTGTAACAGAATCCATTTTCCAATTTAAAAATAACATTTTTAATAAGAGAGTCTTCTTTTTGCCAATTAGGTCAGAGTCCTAAAATTTTAAGACCCAAACCCCATGGTTTAGAGCGAACTGATTCACAAACCATAGGTGACTTTGCTACAAGAAGAAAGGGTATGTACCTGTATGGGGCACTGGGATTTTATTTAATTTTATGGTTTGTTTTGTTTTGTTTTGTTTAATGAAAAGAAAAAGAAGGCGTGCTTAAGTAGGACTGCTGTTGCCAACTGCTCCCCAGTGTAACAGTTGTAAGAGAATACATCTCAAGATGCACAATGGGCCTGCGTTCTGACGTAGCTGCAAGCGCAGGGGTTATTTTGATAACGCGTGCTCTGCAGTCAGACTGTCTCCCTCCGCATCTCCTCCGTGCCTTTCTAGGCAGCAGCACATTGCTTCGCTTCTGCTTGTGGGCTGCTGTGAGCCCAGGTTGTCTCCTGTCTTTGTACATGTTGTTTTCTGTTGTAAAATAGAATAAGAAATAATTTCAATGTCTTCCCTATGGCATGACTTAAAAATGACAGCTAGACTCTTCTTCACCTTTTTAAAGGTTAAAACAAAAAAAGGAACGTGATGAAAAATCCCTTTTATTCAGGCCAGGATGCTGTATGTTTCTGTTTTAAGGCTATAGATGGGAAAACTCTTAACTCAGATTCAGCAGCTGTGTCTTCTCTGTGCTTGAGCTGTGAGGCTGTGTGATCTGTAACTTTGAAACAAGTCCTTTGTGTCTTGTGGTACTGATAAGATAGTTGATTAAGATTTCGTATTTTTGAACCCAGAGTAAGAAAACCTGGGAGGTTTGGTTTGGTTTGGTTTGTTGGTTTGGTTTAGTTTTGTTTTGTTTTGTTATGATTCTTTTGGTTGGGGTGTGGCAACGTTTCTAGTACTTTCTACACGTCACTTTACATGTGAAAAATTTTGCTGAGCCTTCAGTAGTGGGGACTGTGTTTGACACAGATGATTTAAATCTCCCGGAAGATGAAATTCATAAAACAATGCATTAATGAGAACAGTGCCCAGAGAACGCACACTTTTACTTTATATTTTCAAGTAGAGGTTAGACCTTGAGCTGAGTCAAGCAGCATCATTGTCCTGAAGCCATGTATGGTAGGAGCAGTAGTAGAGGTTAGACCTTGAGTCAAGCAGCATCATTATCTTACCTTTAGTCACTGAGTGTTGGACTCAGTCACTGTGGACCTTGTTCTTTGTGTAAGGCAATGCCTGCCTACCCAGTGTGGTTTGAGGCATTGAGAGGACCTTACTTATTTTGTGAAGATCTGTGCACTCACGCCTTCCTTTCCTTTCTTTTCAGTCAAGCCGGCACCTTTAGAAATAAAACCTCTGTCAGAGTGGGAAGAGCTGCAAGCCCCAGTCAGATCTCCCATCACCAGGAGCTTCGCCCGGGAGTAAGTGTGGAGTAGAGGCAACGAAAGTTGTTGATTTGGGGGGAAATGGGTTGAAAAGGAGTCTAGAGAAGCCCCAAAGTCAAGAGCATCTTCATTTGTCATACTAAAAATATCCAATATGTAACTGTAAACTAATGACTAGTCCAGAAAGAATGTGTACTCTCTTACTTTCATATGGGTGTATGGGATGATTCGACCCCTGCTCCCTGAGGTTCACGGTGGTCACTTTCGCTAGCTCCTCTAGGTTTCCCATGTCCCCACGGCCTGATTCTGTGCATAGTACGACATCAAGCAGCGACTCTCATGACAGTGAAGAGAACTACGTCCCCATGAACCCAAATATGTCCAGCGAAGATCAGGTACGTGCAAGCCTCATGTTCATTTCTCTACCTGAGCTGCCCTTTGAAACCAGTTCAGCCTAAAATGTTCTTATTGTCTGTACACATTTGCCCTCACATCTTTCTGCCTATACTTGAAAAAACAATGAAAGACCATTTTTTTTAACATGATGCTTTCTTAAGTACTGTCAAGGTCTAATACCAGCCATGGTCGAATTGTTCTACCTGTACTGTTGTAAATCAATGAAAAACATGTTACAGCCATAGCTGTAACAAATTCCTGAGACAATCAGCTTATAAAGAGAGAAGGTTTATTTGACTTGGAGTGTTAGGAGTATCTGTGATTGCTCCGTTTGGTGGCTTTGGGCCTGTGGTGACACGTGGCTGTGGCACAGCAGATCCCTATGACCAGTGAGAAAAGGAGCCTGAGTCTCACACCCTCTTCAGGACAGGACTCTGGTGACATAAATTACGACCCCACCTCTTGAAGAACTCAGCGTGTCTCAGTAGTGCCATTGTGAGCATCAAGGCCTCCCGCCGTCACCCTCTGAAGGGCGTGTCCCATCCATACCCATGGGTTTACAGTCGTTTCATTAATATAGTCTCTGTTTTTAATGTATGTCAAGAAAATCCACTGGCAGCGTGTTAGAATGAAATCCTCCAGGCTCAGCTCAGGTTATGACAGGCTTCTGGAGGAATTGTCATGTGCAGACGGGCTCTGGTAATCTTCAGTTATACAGAAGGGAGACTAGAAAGGCATTACATTCAGAAGTCAAACTGAGGAAATGAGATGAAGGATTTTGTGTACTTTCTGACATTACAGTGGGAAAGTACTTTGGCTTGCTTGATATGCTCAAAGACATGTGAGGTGATGAATTTTCAAAATTGCAAATAAGCAAAGATGGCCGACACTGAGGCTGGAGAGATGGCAGCAGTTGAGAGCACATAATGCTCTTACGGAGCACTGGAGCTCAGCTCCCAGCACCCACTTCAAATGTTCGCAGCAGCACCTCTGCCCCCAGGGCATCTGGTACCTTCTGCAAGTCCCTGCACACATGTGCACATCCACATACAAACTCATGCATATATACTTAATTTTTTAAATGACCCAAGTGGAAATAGCTATGTGCCAGGTACAAATGAAAAGTCAACTGTCCCTTCTCCAGCTTCCCATGCTGCCAACTACCAGGACTCAGTGACCCTCAAAGCCCTTCCTTAGAAAAGAACGTTATTATTAAGCAAGGTTCATCAGAGCTCTTTGCTCTCGGAACACAGTGTGTTGTTGGAATGCCTTGGAAATTCACAGGACCTAACATGCTCTTGGATTTACAAATCGGTGTAAGCAAAATTGATAGTCTTAGAAAAACTAGGACAGATTCATACCACACCCGATTTGTGTATGAAGGTCAAGCCACACATCCATCAGGTGAACTCTTACTAGGTGGCTTAAACGTGAGTCATGCTCCGAGGCTACTGCCATAACCGCTCCTGGGGAATAACAGAAGCATCGCTCAGTTTTCTGTATTTCTTAAGGATTTAGAAAACCTAGCACTATTGTTTTATTTTATTACTTGGTGTACAGAATATATAGAACAAGTCTCTGAATCTTAAGAGTTTCTCTAAAAACTGTGTGGGGAAAATACTGGGTGAAAGGCTTCTGTAGAGACAAGCTCTTCTCGCTGAACCTGGAGCAAGTGCCAGTAGACTTCCCTCTAGAAGCTGAGTTTCAGCCCTACTTTAGGATGAAAAGGAAGTCCAATTCTGCTGGTAATTAGACAGTTCAGTTAGGAGTGCTGACAAATTCTCTTGAGGAACAGCTAGCTGGAATTAACTGTGCAGGTCCTAGGGATTTATGCCTCACTTTTATGACTTTATAAATACTGTAAAAACTGTCCCAGCCGGGGCATGGTAGGGCGTGGGTGTGTGTGCATTGGTCACCTTTAGACACAAGAGTGTTACCCTCACCCCAAGCTGAGATGAAAGATGGTATCCTTCAGAGGACAGAAAGATTGTGGTTGCACATTTCAGGGTTCCTTTCCCATAACCTAGGAAAGGGGTGGGGGGAAGCCAGCCATTTTAATTGGGCATCCAGATGTTCCTGAATTCTTGTGAGCTGTGCCATTGATCTGAAAGATCTTGCCAAAGTCTGTTTCTGTTTCTCCACATCAAGCTTGTTTGTTCTTACTTGTTAGTGCTGCCCTCTATCTTCCTGGTTTTGCTACATGATGTTAGAGAGGTTTATTGTTTTGTTTTGTTTTGTTTTGTTTTTTGGTTGTTTGTTTTTTGGGTTTTTTGGGGTTTTTTTGGTTTGGTTTGGTTTGGTTTTGGTTTGGTTTTTTTTTTTTTTTTTTTTTTTTTGTGGTTTTTTGAGACAGGGTTTCTCTGTGTAGCCCTGGCTGTCCTAGAACTCCCTCTGTAGACCAGGCTGGCCTCGAACTCAGAAATCCGCCTGCCTCTGCCTCCTGAGTGCTGGGATTGATTTTAGAGAGTTTTATCATATGCTTCTTTGAGGAAAAATGGGATCACACTAAGAGAAGCAGAGAAATTACTGGGAAGACTGGTGTCGTGATCCACATCTTTAGTTAATGTCCTCTGAACTCATTCTTCTCTAAATGCCTGAAAATTAAATGTGGATCTTTAATTCTTTATTAAATTTTTAATGCAGTATATTTTGGTCATATTCCTGCCCCTCCCCTTCCCTTTGAAAGCCAGAAGTATGAGGACCCTCACTATAAAATGTAACCAAGGACATACATATACGGTTTTCTTTTGCTTTGCATTGCTTTGAGATCTTGAACTTGTAATTCTCCTTCATCAGCTTCCCTGGTACCGGGATTACAAGTGCACCTTCACGCCCAGACCTGTGTGGTTTTAAGAATGTTTGGTAGAGCTTTTGCATCCGTGACTGGATGTCTAAGACTTTTTTATTATTACTCTTCATAACTGTGTGTGTGTGTGTGTGTGTGTGTGTGTGTGTGTGTTGGTTAGGGTTTCTGTTGCTGTGAAGTGACACCATAACCATGGTAACTTTTATAAAGGAAAACATCCAATTGGGGCTGGCTTATAGTTGAGAGATTTAGTCTATTAACATCTTGGTGGGAAACATGGCACTGCGCAGGCAGATGTGGTGCCTGAGAAGGAGATGGGCGCTCTGCTTCTGAATGAGCAGGCAGCAGAAATAAATGTCTGAGCCAGAGACAGACTTGACTTCTGAGACCTGAAAGAGACCTCAAAATGACACACCTATTCCAAGGCCACACCTCCTAATGGTGGCACTCCCTATGGGCCAATGAGGGGACCATTTTCTTTCAGACCCTCATAGTTTGTGTCTGTGTCTGTGAAGGGTTCCCTGCGTGAGCATGAGTAAGGGGTTATTTACTTGAGCAAGGGACACTGACCACTGGCCAGCTACACCACTGAGAAATAGAACTGCCTCCCTCTGCAGCCATAAACTGCCAGGATCACCTCAGGCTGAGTATTAGTTTAACTAACTTTAACTTCAGAGCCCAGGAGTTCAAGACTATTTTTGAACAACGTGGTGACCCTCCCATCTCCCAGGGGAAAGAAGAGGGGTGGGAGAAGAGGGTGTCCCCTGAATGTCTTCTCACGGTTTGCTGTTCTGTGTTTTCAGAATCTCTTTGGCAGCAACAGCCTAGATGGGGGAAGCAGCCCTATGATGAAACCCAAAGGAGATAAACAAGTCGAGTACCTAGATTTAGACCTAGATTCTGGGAAGTCCACACCACCACGGAAGGTAAGTGAGCCCGTGTGCTGTAGGTAGTTCAAGCACACTTTGAGGGACCATGTTCTTTGGGGAAGTTTGGAGCCTGATTACTTAAATTTAGTGACTGTTGTTTCCTAAGCACAAGCAACAGAATTATGAAGTCCGATAGATTGTTTCTCCCATTGTAGAGTGGATAAGTTTTACCGTTTCTATTTATCATGCTCAGTGGTTTTGCTGTCTTTAAAATGAAGAAAATGTGGCTTGGCTGAGTAGAGTAGTCACGCCTTTAATCCCAGCCCTGGGAAGGCAGAGGCAGGGGGATCTCTGAGTTTGAGAGCAGCCTAGTGGATTCCAGAAGAGCCAGGGCTATGGAGAAATTCTCTGTAAAAAGGAAGAAAAGGAAAACATGGCTCATAGCTCAAGTCATATGCTGTTTTGTCTTAAATTTTAATTTCTATTTAGCCTACCAATTACACAGTTTCATCATAATTCTTTGTTGCGGTGTTTTGATTTTTTTAATGTTTAACCTGTATGTGGTTATATGCACATGAGTGCAGTATCCCTCAGAGACTGGAAGAGGGCATTAGCTCACAGGAGCGGGAGTGACAGGTGCTTGTGAGCCACATGAGTGCTAGGAACCAGTTCAGTTCCTCTGTAAGAGCAATGCACAGCCTGACCCACAGAGCCCTCCTTCCATCCCCGTGTTACTCCGTATCATTCCAATCTCTTGGAGCTCAGATTTTCTGCAGCATGTGCTGTTGAAGCCCCTGCCTGTAATGAAGGTGTCTTGGTAGTGAATTCTTTTCAGGTTGTGTGTAACTGAAGTCTCTTTATTTTAGAAACAGGTTTTGTTGAGATCACAGTTCCTTTTTTTTTTTTCTTTCCCTGTGACATAATTAGATCATTTTCACTATAATTTGAATTTTGAAAATTCAAGTTGGAAAAAAATTGGAAAGGTTTGCATACAGATGTCATTATTTGTGTGGAGAAAAGCTCACTGCAGTCATGTTAATGTGACATGGTCTTCCACCAGAGTAAGCAAAGCTGCTTACCATGTTGGAAAGGCCACTGTCATACTGTCAGGGTAGTTGAGCACTGAGATCAGTTCTTGACTGAGCCTCTTTACCACATGGAGACCCTCTGTCGCTGTCAAGTCTCTTGTTCTGTGAAGTGTACCCTTCGTATACTTCCTATCTGTTTTCTGGCTGCTTTTCAGCTGTTTCCTGCTGAATTTACAGTTTCATGAGAATGTGTGTAGACATAGATGCCTTTTCACTAATCTGAATGGAAGTTGTGCTAGTCACACATGTGTACACTCACATATGCATACATACACACAGATACAGATACCACATAACACATAAGCACACATACTTACACATACATGTGCACATATACACACACATACATACGTACTCACATATAGACATAGCACATAGATATGCACATATTTCACACATATACATGCATACTTATACACACATGCACACATACACACACATGAACATGTGCACACACCAGCACAATGCTATCATCATGCTTTTCTGCTTCTTTTTATTACCTTTTTTATTTCTTACCCGTTATACTTACAGTACACCTACTGTTTCTACATCTTTTTATGTTTCTGTTCTGTGATCTGTGTATCTATGTTCTATGTATCTGTTTCATTTTGGATAGTTTTTAGCTCTATCACCAGGTTTTCTAATTCTCCTTTTGTTTCTTTTTTTTCTTTCTTTCTTTTTTTTTTTTTTAAATTATTTATTTATCTATTTTATGCATGTGAGTACACTGTAGCTGTCTTCACACACCCCAGAAGAAGGCATCAGATCCCATTACAGATGGTTGTGAGCCACCACGTGGTTGCTGGGATTTGAACTCAGGACCTCTGGAAGAGCAGTCAGTGCTCTTAACCGCTGAGCCATCTCTCCAGCCCTCTCCTTTCTTTTTGTTGAGGGTTTTTATGTTTTTGTTTTGTTTTGTTTTGCTTGCTGTTGTTATTTTATATTTATCTCTGGGTGAGATGCTGTTTGATTCCTTTAACTGACATTCATCTCTTTGTATCTCTTTATGTTTAAGACCTTTTCTGGGTTATCCGTTAACATGTTCACACACTTCATAATGCCGATCCAGAAATTTCAGTATTTGAAGTCCTTGGAGGCCGGAATTTGTGTGTACTGTTTCTGTTAGCCCATACACTTTACTCTTTATGGTTTGCCTCCTTGTGTGTTTATACATTTTTATTACAAACTCATGGTTGAACTTGGAGGACCTGAATTCCCTCCACAGAGCGTCTCTAATTCCCTCCCTGCAGGTCTGTTGAGATTACTGCTCTAGGCTCACATCAGCTTCCTTCAAGCTTATCAGGAGCCTCATTCTCAGCATCCTACCTTCCCTACCTCCTCCCCCACCCCCACTCCACGTGGAATCATGGCGACCTTTGTCATACAGAGAGTGGCCCCGCCCCATCCTCCCCACACATCTGTCTCGGAGCCCTACAGAGCATCGCCCACCGCTGCTGGTTCTAGTTACTGTGCATCTAGGAGAAGAGGGAAAGCTTTGTTTACCCGCAAATATAATTTTGCCAAAAGTACAGGTTTTCTTAAGATTTTATTTATGTGTATGTACGCTGGCTCTCTTCAGACACACCGGAAGAGGGCATCAGATCCCATTACAGATGGTTGTGAGCCACCACGTGGTTGCTGGGATTTGAACTCAGGACCTCTGGAAGAGCAGTCAGTGCTCTTAACCACTGAGCCATCTCTCCAGCCCTCAGAAGTACTTTTCTTGCACAAAGAGTAAAGAGCTGTTTGGTGCTGATCCGGGCCAGGAAAAAAAAATCAAACATAAGCTAAAGAGAGTCTGGGGCTCTGTGTTTTATATGAACTAGATCTCTATGGATGTTATCTGTGATGGCAGTATTAGTTTGAATGGTTCTGTATAATTTTAAAATTAAGAGAAATCATTGTCAACTTAGGGAGGGAGTGGACAGACAATACCATTAATCTGAGGTAATGCCATTTTGTGTGTGTGTGTGTGTAATCCCAGGATTGCATATGTCTATCTGTCTACTGTTGGTTGGTTGGTTTTGTTGTTGTTGTTTTTGTTTTTTTTTTTTGTTTTTTTGGTTTTTCGAGACAGGGTTTCTCTGTGTAGCCCTGGCTGTCCTGGAACTCACTCTGTAGACCAGGCCAGCCTTGATCTCAGAAATCCGCCTGCCTCTGCCTCCCGAGTGCTGGGATTAAAGAAGTGCGCCACCACTGCTTGTTGTTTTTGAGGCAGGGTTTCATTATGCAACCTGGCTAGTCCGGAGCTCTCTATATAGAGCAGGCTGGCCTTGAACTCAAAGATAAGAGATCCACCTACCTTCCTATGCCTTCAAGTGCTAGCATGAAAGATGTGCACTGCCACACCCTGCATGTTTATCTATTTCAAATCTGGGCTTCACTTGGAACCACCCTCACAAATGGCCCCTGGTGGGTATTTCCTTGTGTTTTTAGCAAAAGAGCAGTGGTTCAGGCAGCAGCATGGCAGACGAGAGAGTGGATTATGTTGTGGTGGACCAACAGAAGACTCTGGCCCTGAAGAGTACCAGGGAAGCTTGGACAGATGGGAGGCAATCCACGGAGTCCGAGACTCCCACCAAGAATGTGAAGTAAAGACATGCCATCACCACTGCCGACAGATGAGACCTGAGTGGAAAGAGATGCCAAGTGAAGATGCTTCTACTCTCTCAGTGGAGCCTCAAGCAAGCAGGGGCAGAGAAAAGGACCTCTCACACATGTCCAAGCAAATGGGTTGTGAATGGTGCTGTGTGGTATTGAGTTTGTAACATGTAAATAACCTGGGGAAATAGTGTTTTAGTTCACAGAGAAGCATCGTCCCTAGTTAACACACCTGTAGTATTACTGTACTGATGCACTTTTCATTTAAAACCTTGGCTTGGGTCTTCCCGATCTACCTTAACAGAATTTCCTTGGGTGGTCTCCCCCTCCTCACACTACTCTGTATAACAGTACTAAGTAGACTGAGCTACTTTTAATTCTGGAAATTCCAGTCGAAGCTACAGAGTCCACAAATTCCCTTTTCCCTTAGTGGTGGTAGCCATTAGCTTAGGCTGTAGAATGTAGTTGGGATTGCCCTTCGTTGTTTTCCAAAAATTCCAAGGATAATGTTTATCCTGGGTCAAGACTTAGTTCTCTGACTCATGTACACTTAGGTTTTAGTAGTAGGACTTTGGGGTTTGGGGTTTTTTGTTTTTGTTTTTTGGGGTTTTTTTTTTTTGGTTTTTTTGGGGTTTTTTGGTAATTACAGTGTTTGGGGTCATTGTGTGAAGGTTCTGCTGGGTAGGATCTTGCACCTTTAAAAGACTGCCTCTTAGTTATACTAGCAAGCCCACAAATCATCCCCAGATGGATTGATGATCTGCTCTTATTCCTGTTCACGTATATCAAGCATTATTTGCAAAAGGCAGATTCTATGACTGACTAATCAGGTACGTTCAGAGCACTGATGTGCTAATACAGTGATCGGGTTAGACAAAGCGCTTCAGTTAGGTGTTTGTTAATCCTAATCTTGGTTTAGAATTAATGAAACAGTTGGCATTCACTGTCAGGTGCAGCAACATACTGTGATTTTAACTGAATTAGATAGGAATTCAAGATTACTACTCTTAGAAATCAATCTCTCCCTCTCCCTCCCTCCCTCTCTCTCTCTCTCTCTCTCTCTCTCTCTCTCTCTCTCTCTCTCTC
>JADRCH010000041.1:4403484-4425832 GCA_019843965.1 Rhynchomys soricoides
CTCTCTCTCTCTCTCTCTCTCTCTCTCTCTCTCTCTCTCTCTCTCTCTCCCCCCTCCAACCCCCACCGTAGTGTCCTTCCTATGGTTTTCTTTCTTTTACTTAATATTCTTCTTGGCCTTATATTTAAATTCCTATGCAATTAATGTTTTATATCTGCATTTTTTAAAAAAAAGAAATGTCATTTTAAGTGATTCTTGTGTGTAGCAAGCACCTATTGCTTTTGTGAGTAAATGAATTAAGAATTTTGTACTGTGATTTGTACTCACTGCCCCAATTCCCCAACTGTTGGAGCCTTGATGTGCTGTGAAATGCTGTAGACGTGACCACCACCCAGCCAGATCTCTGAATCTACAGAGGAATGGTGCAAGTCTCACCTATAATGTGACATCGTCTGGTGTGGGCGTTCGGGCTCTGAATCAGTGTCACTGCAATTACACATGTCTGTCTTGGCTTTGCCACATGACTTGAGAAGCAGCTAGCATTTTCACTGGTCACCCAAGTAAGGACAATGTCTCTGCATTGATCTGAGACTCACTGGTGGCTTGGGGAGGGGACACAGAGAACAGAATGTCTACAGCCGAGACTTGTCTTTCTCCGTTCAGACCTCTTAACTGTTGCCTGACTACACAATGCACCCTGCTTTCTGGCCCACTGGCCGCAGTACTGTGCCTAATCCATGTTCTCTGCTTGCTTTTCCAGTCAGTCCACAAGTCATGTCCATAACTAGATGAAATGTAGAATAGTAACATTAGATGCTTTTCAGTGTTCGCTGCTTTTTAAACAAAAACTAAAACCCAGAACTGAATTTTGAGGTGGATTTTTAAATAATTAAAAAAAAAAAAAAAAAAGACTGTTTGAGTTTGGTGTGTAAGCTGTGTTACTTTTATTTCTTTAATGTTCTTTCTTTTCTGTAAACAAGCAACAAGTGTCAGGAAACTACATCCCGGCCTAGAGATAGTTCAGTGATTAAAAGTACAGGCTGCTTGTAAAAAAAGACTGGATTTCAATTTGAGTATCAACATAGCAGCTCACAACCATCCATAACTCTATTTCCAGGAATCCGACTCCTCTTCTAGCCTGCAGACACTCACTGCACACATACTCAGTGACACACATGCAGGCGGCATGTCTACATGCATATACTGCACAGACGTACATGCAGGCTGCATGTCTACATGCATATACTGCACAGACGTACATGCAGGCGGCATGTCTACATACATACACTGCACAGACGTAATGCAGGCGGCATGTCTACATACATACAGTGCACAGACGTACATGCAGGCGGCATGTCTACATATATACACTGCACAGACGTACATGCAGGTGGCATGTCTACATACATACAGTGCACAGACGTACATGCAGGCGGCATGTCTACATACATACACTGCACAGACGTACATGAGGTGAAACACCCATGCACATTTTTAAAAGTAAATTTTTTAAAATGTCATTACGTACGTATTCTCTTTGAAACATGACAGGTAGGGAGCTAGAGAGATGGCCCAGTGGTTAAAGCATGTGCTACCCTTGCAGAGGACCAGGGTTTCATGCCAAGAACCTACATGGTAGATTACAGCCGTCCTTATCCCCAGGTCTAGGGGACGCAAATGGCGTCTTCTCACTGACTTCCTTTGGCACCAGGCATGCACGGGGATGCAAGAAAGGTAAGTAGACATGTGACTCATTGTGTTCCTGGGTATCTGAATATAATTATGCACATTACTGGTAGCCCAGAGATGCTCGCAACCTTGAATTTTTGCATGATCTGTAACAAAACTACGAAAGAAAGCCAAAATCCTTGAGATACACCCGAATTCTCAAGTCATCTGACACAGGTGTAAGAGCTGGGGGAGGGAGTTGTGTGAAAAATCAATGTAGTTTTAGATTTCAGACACAGGGGTATATGATTAATCCAGAAACAAAAAACCTTTCTTTAAAGCTGCCTCTTAGGGTGTCTTTATAATTTAACGTATGAGACGATTAGAGTTTCATTGCTGCAAAGAAACCATGACCATAGCAGCTCTTTTTTATTTTAAAGGTTTATGTATTTTATATATATGCGAGTACACTGTAGCTGTCTTCAGATACACCAGAAGAGGGCATCGGATCCCATTACAGATGGTTGTGAGCCACCATGTGGTTGCTGGGAATAGAACTCAGGACCTCTGGAAGAGCAGTCAGTGCTCTTAACCGCTGAGCCATCTCTTATAGGGGAACAGCATTTAATTGGGGCTGGCTTACAGTTCAGAGGTTCAGTCCTTTATCATCATGGCAGGAACATGGCAGCCTGTAGGCAGACATGGTGCAGGAGGAGCTGAAAGTTCTGCCTCTTGGTCATAAGGCAGCCACTAGGATACTCTTCTGCCCTAGGTAGAGCTTAAGCATAGGACATCAAAGCCAGTCGCCACAGTAACTTACTTCCTTCAACATGGCCACACCTCCTAATAGTGCCACTTCCCTTGGGCCAAGCACATTCAGGCCCCATACCTGGTAGAGTATTTGCCGGGCATGTGCAATCCTTGGGTTTGCTCACCAGCTCTGCTCGGCACACGAGGTGGAGGCTGGAGCATCATTCAAGGCCAGCCCACACTACACTGAAACCCTGTCTCAAAACCATTTTTTCCTGGGGCTGCAGAGATGGCTCGATAGTTAAGAGCACTGGTTCTTTTTCCAGAAGATTGGGATTTGAGACCCAGCGCCTACACATCGACCCACAGTCATCGGTAACTCCAGTCCTGGGGGATCCAAGAGCCTCTTCTGACCCTCTGAAGGCACTGCTTGGTGGCACAAACAGACGTGCAAGCAAAACACCCACACACATAAAACTAGAGTTAACCCTTCCTGCTGGGCTTCAAAGCGGTTATGCATATTTTTGTTTGCTTCCTTCACACCCTTTCACAGACAACTGCTTTTGTAGATCGACAGTGCTCAAATTGGCAGGAATATTATTACACTGAATTATCTAAGATTTGAAGGGCTGGGCATGTAGCTTAGTGGCAGACCCTGAGCTTAGCAAGCTGCATCCAATCTGCAGCTTTAAAACATGGGGGAAAAATTGTATTAGGAAGGCCACTTGCTGTACACAAATAAGACATATTAAACATTGTATTAATAATTTAACTTATGAGGCAGTTACCTGTAGTGCAGACTTTTCCAAGTCTTTTCAGCACCAGGCTCTTTAAAATATTTATGTTACTCAAATATTTAGAACCAGAAAAATTCATTTTTTTTCACCATGGTGTCACCTAAATTATTTCTGGAGAACAAGAATGTTT
The DNA here is from genome assembly GCA_019843965.1 of Rhynchomys soricoides. Lineage (NCBI taxonomy): Eukaryota > Metazoa > Chordata > Mammalia > Rodentia > Muridae > Rhynchomys > Rhynchomys soricoides. The sequence continues at coordinate 4,406,770 of JADRCH010000041.1, forward strand.
AAGTTGTTGGAAAAAAAAAACCAAACCTCAAGCTCTAGTTTAATTCCAAGCTTAGGGGTTTTTGTGTACCGTTAAGAAATGTTTTGTTTCTATAGATGTAATTGCAACTATAAGTTAAAACACGAATATCTTGAGATAGGCAGGATGGCACTTGTCTGCAGTCTCAGCACTAGAAGCTGGAAGCAGGAGACTCAGTAGTTCACAGCTATTTAAAATAAAATAACAGACAAGTGTGGGCTGGAGGTCAGCTCAGTGGTTAAGCACTTGATCTTGCAGAGGCCCTGGGTTGGGATTCCAGCACCCACATGGTGTCTCGCAACCATCTATAACTCTGGTTCCAGGGAGCCTGAGGCCTGATCTCCTCAGACACCAGGCATACAGGTGGTATATGCAAATAGATGTAGGCAAAACAAATACACACATAAGTAAATCCTTTTTTAAAAAAACATCACTGGGCAGTGGTGGCGCACGCCTTTAATCCCAGCACTTGGGAGGCAGAGGCAGGTGGATTTCTGAGTTCAAGGCCAGCCTGGCCTACAGAGTGAGTTCCAGGACAGCCAGGGCTACACAGAGAAACCCTGTCTTGAAAAAACAAACCAAACAACAAGAGCAACAACAACAAAAATTCCCCTCACAAATTTCCTAAGACTCTTTAAAGATAGCTAAGATTATGTTGCAGTCTATTCAAAGATCAGTGGCGATAGAAGAATTGTTGTACTCTTATTTGAAGCTGTCTTGCTTTTAACCCTGATTTTACAAAGCTGTAAGATCTTACAGAGGTTTAAATGTCAAAGCATCCTTCTGCTTTCAAAAACTGAACAAACAGAAATGAAGCTGTTTAATCCACAGAAGGCATCATTCAGTAAGCTGCAAAAACTATTTTTCATCTGAATTCTATCCATTTCTACTGTGAGAATGATAATAGAATTCTATCAAGGTATGAGTGTATATAAAGGTATGGTATATATACATGTATACAAGTATATGTATGTATACTCATAAATGTGTGTTTGTGTAGCATTGTATTCAACCATGAAGAAACTTGATGCAGAAATACTGCTATTATTGTACATTGAAGTCTGGATTTTTTTTTTTTTTTGAGGCAGTGTCTTTCTATGACACTGGAACTTACTATGTAGGCCAGATTGGCCTCAAACTCACAGAGATCCACCTGCCTCTGCCTCTCTAGTGCTGAGACTAAACGTGTGTGCCACCATGCCCAGCTATCCATGGTGTCTAAAGCAAGTGTTTGCTTTTCTTTTTTGTTTTTTGTTTTGAGGGACTTCTTGAAGCAGGCCACGCTGTCACCCAGGCTAGCCGCTAACACATGCTCTACCTGAATGGGTCTCAGTTTTGAGGGACTCTAAACCAGTGTACCTCACTGGTGAGTTTTCATTGGCTAAAATCTACCTGAGTTTGAATGAGAGGTCTGAGTGGACGTAGTTATGCTCTCCTACCTAAGATCAAAGTGCCTGTTGGTGGCCCTTCTTCCCTTGCTTGGTTTCAAAGTCAGCTCTTCTGACTAGCCTCTTAGTTAAAAAAGTGATAATGATTTCTTACCACTTACCAAATCAGGTTGTCGTGCTGATTTGGGGGCACGGTATTAAGCAATGTGCTGTAAACATGCTCCCCACCAATCCCTGATTAGTTAATAAACAGCTGGACTCTATGACTGGGCAGAGAGATTAGGCAAGAGGGATTTGTGGTCAAGTGAGGAGTCTCAGGTAAAGACCACAAAGAGAAGAGAGGAGACGGAGGTCGCCATGAGACAGAATGGACCATGAGCATGTGGCCAAGAGAGGCCCACATTGAGGGTACACATGCAGCAGGGCAAGACTCAGCTGGCAAGCCATGGGACATTAATTATTTATTAATTATTAATAACTTGGCCGGGTTATAATAGACTCAGAACCGGCGCAGTCTAGGTTTGTAACTTGTTAATAAAGTCTGATGTTTCTGTTCTGCTTACTCGGTAGCTAAATGGGAAAGAGTGGGGCAGAAAACCTCCGATAAAGATATTTCTATAGTCCCCTCTAGGACATTTGAAGAGACAGAGGAGGAGGGTGGGCCACAGAGGAGGAGGGTGGGCCAGGCAGGGAAAACAAAAGCCTCAACAGTCAACGTCCATCACTCTAACAAACCGTAATTAGCAAACATCTATCAACCATCTTGAGGAAACTAAGGAGCCTTGACAGTTCCTTGCTTAACTGCTGATCTAGCCTCTTTCTTGAATGCTTTCTTGTAGACTTCAGAAACTGCATAGATTCAAAAACAACAACAAAAAACAGCCAAGTGGACAAATGCAAACCTGACAACCTAAGTTTGATCCCCAGGACCTAACCCCCACTCCCAAAGTTGTCCTCTGACCACCACAGGTGTATGTTGCATTTATGCAATAAACACACACCCACACACCAAATATGAAAAGATTAGACAAACCACATTTCTAGTTAGCTTTCTTTGCAACAAGGTCACTGTCTTTCCACAAGTTAGATTTGTTTCCAACAGTCTATTCCATAGATAGAGCAATCACTGCTGACCAATGTAAGGTGGTACATAAATGCAACCAACAGCTGCATTGGAGGTACGGTAGTGTGCACAGCTGCAACCAACAGCTGCATTGGAGGTAAGGTAGTGTGCATAGCTGCAACCAACAGCTGCTTCAGAGGTATGGTAGTGTGCACAGCTGCAACCAACAGCTGCATTGGAGGTAAGATAGTGTGCACAGCTGCAACCAACAGCTGCTTCAAAGGTATGGTAGTGTGCACAGCTGCAACCAACAGCTGCATTGGAGGTAAGGTAGTGTGCACAGCTGCAACCAGCAGCTGCTTTGGTGGCTTCCTGCATCTTAATGAGAGACCAACCAATGGTGCAATGGTTCCTCAACCCCGATACCTCATAATCCCCATGCTTGGCATTCAGGTTATGACTGCTCTGTCAACTGAGTGGCTTACAAATATGCCCTGTAGTGTGTTTCCCTCAGATTATTTTAGTGGTGTGTATTGATGATCTTAATTTTTAAGAGACTCCAATTGATCGAGGTTTCATTTTGGGGTAGTCATTTTGGTTCTCTTATTCCAAACCCCTGTTTTCCTATATAAGCATTGTTGCTGGGTTTTTGTTGTTGATGGTGGTGATGGGTTTTGTTGTTGTTGTTGTTTTGCATTGTGGTCTTACTGTGTAGCCCTTATTGGCCTGCAACTTATCACATAGACCAGACTATCCATGAACTCACGGAGAATGCTGGGATTAAAAGTGTACATTTCCACACCTGGGAACATCATTATGGTCTTGCCCTTCACAAGTGTACCTCTAGCCCACTGAACACTGATACATTTCTTCTTTCATTCCTGCCCACCAGCATTTATTATAGAAGCCACACTGCCTGAGTTAAGAACCCACACAGCCGGGGTTCTCTTCTGATGCTTAACTGGGTGTGCTTTTCTTAGGAGGACGACATTGCATTATCTTGTTACAGTTCCCCCTACAAATTAGAAGTCTTGTAATGACTTCTTCCACGCGGTCTTCTCAATAATGTTTTGCCTTTTGGCACTTAAATGAACATGTGTGATCAAGAAATCAATTGAAGCTGGTGAGTGCTTTAATTCCAACACCCAGGAGACAGAGAAGAAGGAGGATCTCTGAGCTTGAGACCAACTTGGTTTACATAGTGAGTTCCAGGACAGCCAGGACTATGTAGAGAGCTTCTTTCTTTGAAAACAAACAAGAGAAAGGAAGCAGCTGACACAGAGGACATGAAGGAAATCAGCAGTGGAAATCAATATGGAAGTGTCTCAAAGTCTAGAAAACAAAACTCCTGTGTGACATGGAGAAACCCAAAGGACTTAGTCCCGTATCTCAGAGATAACGGCTCATCCACGCGTACTGCTGCTCCACTCACAATTAGCAAGGGAATGGAAGCTACTGAGATGCCCTCACAGACGAATGGATAATAAAAATGTGGTACAGACACACAGTGGAATTTCTATTCAGCTGTAAGGAAAAATGAAATTCACAGGAAAATAGACCTGGAAAGTATTGTATGAGAGAAGGAAGCCAAACTCAGGTGTACATACATACATATGTACGTATATATGCACTTATATATGTATGCGCGTATGTATGTAAGTATGTATGTATGTTTGTATGTGGGTGTGAGCCTGGGTATAGGGTAGGAAACTGTAAAGCAGATATTAAACGGAGGGAGGACACGGGGACCACGTGCTGCGAAGGCCAAAAGGAAGCTGCTGGGCGCAGGGGGACTCAGGAGAAAGGGGTTAGAGAGGAGGGAGAGGGAAGAACAGCAGAAGTAATGCTTGTCTGAAAACATTATAATAAAACCTAACACTGCATGCAAATGGTACAAAAACAAACCAAACGGACCGAAACTCTGCCAATCCAAAGCACAGCAATGTAAACCAGAACAAGAAGAAAGTTACTGATATGAAGCGGCAGGCTTCCTGAGAACATCGTGATTACTGCTTTATGTTGTGCTCTTCACAGCCCTTTCTTAAAATTCATACGTAAGTCTAAAGAAGTTCACAGAATGTTCCCTATAATGTATTTTTACAAGATGTTTTGATTAAATAGTACAGTCTCGAGTTCCAAAAATGAGCACAGTTTCTTCTTCCCATATCCAAATTATGTATCCTTCCAAGAGATTCACATGTATCTGTATCGACACGACTTCAGTTAGGTTGACCTGAAAGAGCTAGATCCTCTTCCACAGGACTACATGGCAGCCGGTCTGCCACTGAGATCGTTAGCTGGTTGACTGCGCCCTCTTGTGGATGAAACTGAATCTTCAGGACCTCTGGCAATTGGAATACACTCACATCACCATGTCACTGTCATTGAGGTAAGAGGTTCTTGAACAACATGTTCTTTATTAACTAAATTTGCTCTTTGACAACCTCACCTGTGCACATAATGCACACTGACCATTCTCTCCTCCCCCTCCCCCATTTCTCTACTACCCCTGTCTACCCCCACCCCAGTCTCTTTAGTTTACCCAGGGATATCTGTCCTTCAGAGGGTATGAACTATCGAGTGAGGCTTGGTAGGCTTCGCAGTGGGTATTCGATGAAGACAATGTCTTCGTCCTCTCTCAGAATCTTTCAGAGCCCAACAGTTAAGCACTAACGGGTGCTAAGCGCAAACCTCTCCTCTTTCCTGATCAACACTGATCGTTGACAGGCCCAATCTTGTGTAATCGAAGTTGTGATTTTGTGATTGTAAAGGTTGTGTTGAGCATGTAGATGGCGTTTCACAGCCCTTCGGGCTCTTATGTACTTCCTACCCCCTCTCCCAGTGCTCCATGAGCGGATCCCTCAACCACTGCTTATTCTTGGCATCTGGGAGATCAAGTCTCTGCATCCAGCCATTTGCTGCAGAGAGGCCTGTCTGAAGCCGAGAGTAGCTTTCCTTTGGAGTATAAATGTACATATTTTAAAGGCAGCTTGATGCTATGTCGAGTTAGTTAAAGGACAATATTAATCTCCACCCCCCTCCTTGGGCCTCCCTCAGCATGTGTTGTTAACCAGGATTGTAGGTTCCCACCCTTGGAATGTGCCCCTGATCCAATCAGAAGGAGGTTGTTAACCACTACAACTCTGTCCTAGAGGGCTGCTTTTGTGATTCCTGGGCTCTTGGCTAATCACCCTGATGCCTTCCTCCCTACCCCAATCATCCTTCATGGTAAATTACAGCACTTTGAAAGCTATCAGCATAGAGGAAATGTCCAGCTCACTTCCAGCTTGATGTCCTTGTTGTTGCAACAGAGACATGTGGCAACAGTCTCAAGTTAGGGTGGCGGAAGCAAACGAGAGGACTCACAAAGCCTGCATTGTTAGTGAGCAGGAGGGTGCTGTGGGACCTCCCAGCCTCACTCCTACAGAGCTATTCCACACCTGGGAGTGGAACCTTGCTCAGCGAGCTACCCAAGGCTGAGAGACCAGATCTTTTGGGTTCAGACTCTATTTTGGAGAACCTGACCTAAGGTTGATCTCAAGTTAACAGGTCAGTAACTAGCCCAGTTTCCAGGCTACCCCCTAACAAGACCTATGTCTAGCACCTGTTTCCAGGTTAGCCCCCAACAAATCTACACCTCCAGGTTACAAGCCCGCCCCTGACACGTCACTCTCTAACAACCACCAATCAAGAGGAAAGCAAAAGTTAAGTTTATGGTTTGGCTCCCAGTGCCAGCCAGTTACGTTAGAGGCCACAATGACCCCCCAATCAGATGTGTATGGGGCTAGATACCCACTTCTTGCCTATATAAATAATATATAAATATAAATATATAAATACTTACCTGAAACTAAGCTTGGGGCTTCGGGCCCCCTCTCATTCTCCTGCGTCAGACACAGTGGTATGGCCCAAGCTGGAGCTTGTAATAAAGAGACGCTCGTGCTATTGCATCGGATTCAGCTCCTCCGTGATCGTTTGGGTTTCCTGGCGCAAGGTCTTTCAGCAACAGCATCACCTAGCCCCGAAGGCAGGGCGAGTCGTTCAATTTCTCGATCGTGTTTTTATTTGTGTTACGAGATGGTGTGTGTTATTTGTGTTACGAGACGGTGTGTGTTATTTGTGTTACGAGACGGTGTGTGTTATTTGTGTTACAAGAGGGTGTGTGTCCACAGAGGCCTTTACACACACCCTTCGTGTGGCACCCCACCCCGTCTCCTTAAATCTCCCCCCTCCACGCTCAAACCACTCCATTCCAGTGTCCCCCTCTCTGCTGCCACCTATGTCCTCTCCACTTTCCTTAAGCAACTCTGGCTCCAGGTCCCCTTCCTGGTTTCCTGACAGGCACTCGGAGATAGACAAGTATGCAGACAGAATATTCGACATTTGCCCTTGTTGGCCCTAGCTACTTCCATCTTTTTTTTTTTTTCCTCCTTTCTTCTTCTTCTTACTCCTCCTCCTCCTCCTCCTCCTCCTCCTCCTCCTCCTCCTCCTCTTCAACTTCTTCCTGAGACAGGGTTTCCCAGTAAAGACAAGATGACAATAAGTTCAAAGAGATCCACCTGCCTCTGCCTCTTGATTGCTGGGTTTTGCATAGTGAATCAGTATTTAGTGAGACACTATCTCAAAACAGTTCCCTCCTCCTCCTCCCTCCAGGTAACTCCTCTTTGGAGGCTTCTGTCCACACCTGCATCCCCATTCTGGTCATTCACCTGCCCCAGTGACAGAGCCTCTGCCTTTAGCTCCTTTCAGCAACCTTCAGGGCGACATACTCTCAGTACACTGTCCTTGGGCCACGCCTGGGAATTCCAGAGGCCTCCTTCTCCTCCTCTGTAGGTACCCACTGCCTGGCTTTCATTCTCAGTCCTGTGGAATCTAACCAATTTGCCAGATGACTGATTACCATAATTTATTATCTGACAATGTTTCAGGACTCCCCCTAGGTTCCCCTGGAGGAGGTGCCTGTCCCACCCTTCCTGCTGCCTCGGGTACTGGGACAGATTCATTTCCTCTGCTGATTAAAGAAGAGGGGGTGTTACTAAAAATATTGGGGAGTCCCAGGAGAGCCATCCGATGACATCAGAGAACTCAGGCCTCCTTGAAGAGTTTTCATTGAGAAAAGAATTAAAGAAGGACTTAAATGGATGTTCAAGGGAAAGAGTAAACTCCAGGGCAAGGGAGCAGCAAAATCTTGAAGCTGCCTGGAAGACAATGGAGAAGATAAGCTGTGGAGGTCAGCCACCTATAGGCAGCCACGGGGCAGGGAGGTTGCTTCAGGAAGAGAGTCCAGAAGGTTAGTCTTAGCAGTTGAAAAACAGAATGGAAAGGGGGTGGGGAGTTCTGCCCTTCTGAAACTATGCACAGACCCAGCCACATCTCAAGGCAGCTCAACTCTTGGCCACTGGACCAGGACACAGGAATTCTGGAACCCTCCTCCCCAGGGGAGGTCCCTTAGCCAGGTGCCTGATCTGCAGGCTTAACCCTTGGGTCTCTTTCCACCTAGAGGTAGACTCCACTCTCTTCCTCCACTGTTTTATAATAACCCTCTCAAAGCTCTTAGAGCTGCTTCCTTGAGCATGTGCCTGCCCAGCTGGCCCTCCGTTACTAGCATTACCTCAGGAAGCCTTCCGCCATTGGATTTACCATTGACTAGTCTGAGTCTTGTGCAGTGTAAGCAACAAAGCACTAAAATTGAAAAGGGTGGGATATAGAACAACCCTTCTTTAACAGGTCATACTGTGCTATCTAGGAAAGGCTGGCTTCATCTGAACCAAAACGCTTGGAAAACCTAGTGAAGTAGGTCCCAGGGCAGTATATGGTTAACACCTTGCTAGAGTTGATTTATGTGGACTGGGCGTTGGACACAACTGTCCGATTAAATTTGGGTTATAATAGTTGGACCAGTATTAATAGTTTCAACGATTTGTTTTGTTTTTAATTGTTTGGTGGGCGCTGGGTAGGTATATGCTCAACGTCAGGTCCAGTTACAAGAAGTTGTTAATCCCATAGATTTGAGAAAGACCACCAGCCCAAATTATGGCCAAATCAAAGCCAGCTTGCTAATGTCTGTCTCCTCCTAAGTCAAGGTTCAAGAGACCAACACCAAGCCAATTCTCCATACTCTTTTTATAGGACAAAACCACAGGGTGGAGGTGGGAGGCATTTGCAAGCAGGTATGGTCACAGAGAGACCAGACCACAAAGCAGTGAAGGAAATCTCACCTAGAATCTCAAGCACAGAGCAACTTGCAGTTACAGGGTGAGGTGCGGCCCAATTTAGAGAGATAACAAAATGGCTCCTGGTCTTAAAATGGAGTGGTGCTGGTTTCTCATTGTGAGCTTGCCCCACCCATGCCTGCCACTCCATGGGTACTGGGAACTAAACTCTGTGTGGTGGCTCACAACAATATAACTCCAGAAGAGCAATAAACATGCCGTTACTTTTAACCTCTGTGTAAAAGAGGCATGCACATGGTGCACATACATACGTGAAAGCAAAACACTCATACACGTAAAATAAATCTTTTAAAGGAAGGCATGTGCTCTTACCTCCTGAGCCATCTCTGTAGCCCTATTTTTTTTAAATTTATTTGTCTTTATGGGTATGTGTGTACATATCTGTGTGAATGTATGGCACATGTGTGTGAATGCCTCCGGAGTCCAGAAGAGGGAGTCAGATCTCTTGGAGCTGTGAGTGGTGATGGAATGTGAATGGGATGTATTAGCAAGTCTTAGTTGCCTTGCTTACTAATGATTAGTCACTGTAATGACTCTTCCCAGGCGGAGGTGGCGCATGCCTTTAATCCCAGTACTTGGGAGACAGAAGCAAGTAGATCTGTGAGTTCAAGGCCAGCCTGGTCTACAGAGTAAGTTCTAGGACAGTTAGGGCTCCACAGATACACACACACACACACACACACACACACACATGAACACACACTAGTGTAATGATTCTCTTTAGCTATGCTATTCTATATTGAGAAATAACCAACATCACGACCCAGGAAAAGGGTAAAGAAAAGGTGTGATTGTTGGTGTCTGGTATTGGAAAATCTCCCCTCTGTGTATCTCTGTTTGACCTCAAACTCAGAGAGACCTGCCTGCTCCTGCTCCAAGAGAGCAGGGAGACCTGCCTGCCCCTGCTCCAAGAGAGCAGGGAGACCTGCCTGCCCCTGCTCCAAGAGAGCAGGGAGACCTGCCTGCCCCTGCTCCAAGAGAGCAGGGAGACCTGCCTGCCCCTGCTCCAAGAGAGCAGGCATCAAAGGTGTGGGCCAGCTCTCCCCACTCCTTTTGTTTTTTTACTTTTTATTTACTCTCTGTGAGTTTCACTTTGTGCACCCCAGTCCCACTCATCTCTGTCCCTTCATACCTGCCCTCTGCCCTTGCAACCTCCCCCAAAGGAAAACAAACAACAGCAACAACTAAAACAAAACCAAGCATAGAGTATATATTTAAATTAATATATATTATGTATATATATTTTCAGCCAGCACTATATCACTGCTTTCTTGTAGTTGTAGCTGCTTGTATTCTAATGCTAATTTGTGTCCCCCAAATTAGTTTGCAGGAGAGGGTAGAGTCACCGAGGCTGCCATGGGGTAGGAGAGACACAGAGGCTGCCATGGGGTAGGAGAGACACAGAGGCTGCCATGGGGTAGGAGAGACACCGAGGCTGCCATGGGGTAGCAGAAACACAGAGGTTGCAATGAGTAGAGAAGCAAGGGGACCTCCCCGGGCTCTGGGTCAAGAGAGCGGCCAAGGTGGAACATAGAATTAGTAAGTAGTAACTCAGGATTATCGGCAGGAGGTAGATTGTAGCAGCATGGAGGTTAGGCAGTCTCGCTGCTATTGTGCGGCTGGATTTCTGAGTTTGAGGCCAGCCTGGTCTACAAAGTGAATTCCAGGACAGCCAGGGCTACACAGAGAAACCCTGCCTTGAAAAAAAACAAACAAAACAAAACAAAACAATATATAAAGGCTGTGTGTGACTTTTATTCAGGAACACAAACCATTGAGGCAGGTAGCAACTCCACACAAGGATTTATTAGTAAGTAGTAATTCTACATATAGTGACCACTCTGTTTTCTTAAATTTTCACAAAAAGTTTGCAGGAGAGAAAGCAACGGTCCCACTTTTCTCCTTGGTTAAGTTTTATCAGGGATCTCCTTTCAGTTACCACTGAAGACCGTGGTGCTGACAACCCTTTCAGTTACCATTGAAGACCGTGGTGCTGACGATCCCTTTCAGTTACCATTGAAGACCGTGATGCTGACAACCCTTTCAGTTACCATTGAAGACCTTGGTGCTGACAAATCCTTGGTTCTTTTTTATTTTTTTCCCAATTCCTTGATTTCTTTTCTTTGTTTTTTTTTTTTTTTGTATTGGATATTTTCTTTATTTACATTTCAAATGTTTTCCCCTTTCCAGGTCTCCCCTTTGGAAACCGCCAATCCCGTCCCCCCTCCCTCTGCCTCTATGGGGGTATTTCCCCACCCACCCACCCACTCCTGTCTTCCCTCCCTGGCGCATCAAACATCCTCAGGCCCAAGGGCCTCTCCTCCCTCTGATGTCCAAGAAGGGCCCTCCGCTGCCACATATGCGGCCAACACCATGGGCCCTTCCATGTGTACTTTTTGGTTGTTGATCCAGTCTTGGGGAGCTCCGAGGGGTCAGGCCAGTTGACACTGTTGCTCCCTCCATGGGGCTCCAAACCCCCTCAGCTCCTTCAGTCCCTTCTCCAACTCCTCCATCAGGGACGCCTCGCTCAGCCGAATGGTTGGCTGTAAGCATCCACCTCTGTATTTGTCAGACTCTGGCAGAGCCTCTCAGGAGACAGCCATATCAGGCAAGCACTTCCTGGCATCCACAATAGCATCCAGGTTTGGTGGCTGTGTATGGGATGGATCTCCAGGTTGGTTCTTAAGGTATCATTTATGCTCTGGCAAGGCAGCCCAAAAGGTCACTGGCTGCAGCAGTCAGGAGAGTTTGCATATATCAACATGGCCCCAGGAGTCAGCCCAGAACAGCGTTTTTGTTATGTGTGGCCTTTGGGGCAACATGGGCCAGCCAGGCTACTCACATCGGCTGGTTTGCATCTCCAGTTCCACCTCTCTTCGTTGTGTACATCTCCTTCTGCTTCTATTTCTCTTCCATCTCTCCACCACTTATTTGCTCCTCTTAGTGGCACCTGGGCCTTAGTGTCTTCCACCCTGCCTGTGCCTCATGATCAAGAATTATTTTTTTTTAAAGATTAAAAGTTTCTGCCAGGCTGTAGTGGAGCATGACTTTAATCCCAGCACTTAGGAGCCAGATCTCTGGTCTATATAGTGAGTTTCAGGACAGCCAGGCTTACACAGAGAACCTTGTCTTGAAACAACAACAGCGGAGATCCATCTGCCCTCTGCGTCCTGAGTGCTGGGATTAAAGGCGAGCACCATTATGACCATCCTAATTTTTCTTTTTCTTTAAAATGAAGAGATGTTGGTTAAAGGCTATGTAGTGGTTTGAGTCGGAATGACCCCCATAGGCTCATACATTTTAATGCTTGGTTGTCTGGGATGGTGTTGCTACATGATAGGATTTAGGACTTGTGGCATTGTTGGAAGAGGCGTGGCCTTTTGGGAGGAAGTGTGTCACTAGGGGTGGGCCTTGTGCTTTCAAAAGCCCAAATCAGGTCCAGTGGCTCATGGTGTCTCTTCACAAAAATAGAACACTTACATAGCCGGGGTACAAAGGTTCAGTTACTTAAGAAGGATAAATTTTAGACCTCTAGTGTACACCATTGTTGTTGTAGCTAATCGTCCTCAACTGTATACATGAAATTTGCTGATAGGTTTTTTTTATTCATATTTGGTTTATTTGAGAAATGTCTCTATTTTACAGCCCTAACTGCCCTGGAACTTGCTATGTAGACAGACCAAGCTGGTGTAGAACTCACAGAGGTCAGCTCACTTTTTAACAATTAACAATTAATTGCTTATTTTCAATTTAAACAGACCTATAATTCCTAGTGAAATAGAAGCAGTATTTAAAATTCTCACAATCACAACCACAACAACAGCAGCAGCTCAGGGCCAGATGGCTTTAGTACAGAATTCTACCAGACTTTCAAGGAAGAATTGGCACCAATATTCTCCAAATTATTACACAAAATAGAAACAGAAGAAACACTGCTTAATTCTTTTTATGAGGCTTCAGTTATCTTGATACATAAATCACATGAAGACCCAACAAAGACAGAGTTATAGACCAATTTCCCCTATAACATAGATGTAAACATCCTTAATAAAATACATGTAAACCTAATCCAAGAACACATCAAAAAGGCCATCCACCATGATCAAATAGGCTTCATCCCAGAGATGTAGGGATGGTTCAATATATGAAAATCAATAAATGTAATCCACCGTATAAACAGACTAAAAGACAATCAAACCATATTGTTGTGGGTCTAATGCTGCTTGTATTAGGTTAATTTGGATCCCCAAAATTGCAGGAGAATCTGCACATAAGACTGAGGGAACCCTGCTCCCAGTTGGTTTTGATTGGTAAATAAAGTTGCTGGTGGCTAATGGTTGGGCAGAGAGACAGAGGCAGGACTTTTAGGATTCCCAGACTAGAAGCAGAGAGAGGAAGGAAGACAGAAATTGCTATGCTGGGAGAAGAACCACCAAGATGCCAGGCCTGAGAGATGTGGGACAGAGAACATAGCCACTATGTAGGAGCCATGGGAACGCACTCGAGAAGGTTTTATGACTGGGTCCAGGGCAGCAAAAATGGAATAAAGATTATAGTAAGTAACAACTCCAGAATATCAGAGGGGGTGGATTGGCCACATGGAGGTTAGGAAGTGACCCAGCTATTGAGCTGTTTTAGGCATATCAAAATATAAAGTGTGAGTGTATGTGTCTTTCATTCGGTGCCACCACCACCAGGATCAATTGAGTAGCCTTAATTGGGTATTGCTACACCACACCATAATTTTATTAGGTGTAGAAAGGGGCTTGGACAAAAAGTATGATAAAAGTGCTAGAGAGATTAGGGATACAAGGGGTGTACCCCAACATAGTAAAGGTAGTTTACAGCAAGCCCATAGCCAACAATCGACATAGACACTGAAAGCAATTCTACTAAAATTAGCAATGATACAAGGATGCCCACTCTCCCCATACCTATTCAATACAGTACTTGAAGTCTTTTTTTTCTAATTCTTTTTTTTTTTTTTTTTTTTTTGGTTTTTTGAGACCGGGTAGCCCTGGCTGTCCTGGAACTCACTCTGTAGACCAGGCTGTCCTCGAATTCAGAATCCCAAGTGCTGGGATTAAAGGCATGTGCCACCACTGCCTGGCAGTACTTGAAGTCTTAGCTAAAGCAATAAGACAGCTGAAGGAGATCAAGGAGAAAGAAATTGTAAAGGAAGAAGTCGAAGTATCTTTATTTACAGATGATATGGTATTATATAGGTGACCCTAAAAATTCTACCAGGAAACGCTTTCTGCTGATAAACACTTTAGGCAAAATATCTGCATACAAAATTAACTCAAAAAATCAGTAACTTGCCTATATTTAAATGGCAAGTGGACTAAGAATGAAATAAAGGCAACAACATCTTTCACAACAACCTCAACTAATATAAAATATCTTGGGGCCACTCTATGCAAGCAGGTTAAAGGCTTGCATGATACAAAAAAAAAAAAAAAAAAAAAACCCAGAAAACCAAGAGATTGAAGAAGATATCAAAAGATGGGAAGATCTCTCATGTTCATAGATCAGTAGGCTTAATGTAGTAGCAATGGCCATCCTACCAAAAGCAGTCTACAGAACCAATGCAATCCCCATCAAAATTTCACAAGAATTTTTCACATATCTTGAAAGGACAATTTTCAGTTTCACTTAGAAAAACAAAAAATCAGGATAGCTAAAACAATCTTGGATAATAAAAGAACTTTGGGAGGTATCATTATGCCTTATTTCAAGTTGTATTACAGGCCTATTAGTAATAAAACCAGCATGGTACCAACACAGAAGCAGACACCATTGATTAATGGAATTGAATTAAAAACCCAGACATAAGTCTATATACCTGTGAACACCCGATTTTAGATAAAGAAGCCAGAAATACACACTGGGAAAAATACAGCATCTTCAACAAATGGTGCTGGTCAAACTAGATGTCTACATGTAGAAGACAAATAGAGTCATACTTATCATCCTGTATAATACTCAACTCAAGATGGATCAAACACCTCAACATAAGGCCAGGTACACTGTAAATGATAGAAGAAACAGTGGAGAGTAGTCTCAAACTCACTGGCACAGGAAAAGACTTTCTAAACAGACCACCATTAATGCAGGCACTAAGATCAAACTTTATAAATGGGACCTCACAAAACTGAAAAGATTCTTCACAGCAAAGGACACAGCCATTCAGACTAAGTGGCAGTCTATAGTATGGGAAAAGATTTTGTCATCTCTACATCCGATAGATGTATCCAACATATATACAGAACTCAGAAACCTGGACATCATGAAAAAAGTTACCCAATTAAAAAGTGGAGAACAAATCTAAATAGAGAGTTTTCAACAGAGGAATCTCAAATGACTGAGAAGCACCTGAGGAAATGTCCAACATCCTTAGTCATCAGGGAAATGCAAATCTTTGAGATTCCATCTCACACCAGTTAGAGTGGCAAGATCAATACAACAAAAGACAGCTCATTGCTGGTGGGAGTACAAACTTGGAAAGCCACTATGGAAATCAGTGTGGCGGTTTCTCAGGAACTGGGAATAGAGCTACCTCAAGATCCAGTTATACTGCTCTTGGGTATATACCCAAAGGAACTTCATTCTACTACAGAGATACATGCTCAAGCGTGTCCACCCATACTCTAATTATGATAACCAGCAACTGGAAATAACCCAGAGGCAAATCAGTGGATGGATGGATGGATGGATGGATGGATAAAGAAAATGTAGCATAATTACAGAATGTAATATTGCTCACCCATTAAAAAATGTAATGATGAGGGAGCAGCAGTGTCAACTGGTCAGGCCCCCCAATGCTCCCCGAGACTGGACCACCAACTAAAGAATACAAATGGAGGGGCCCATGGTGCTGGCCACATATGTGGCAGAGGACGGTCTTGTTGACCATCAGTGGGAGGAGAGGCCCTTGGGCCTGAGGGTGTTAGATGCCCCAGTATAGGAGAATGCCGGGGAGTTGTTGGCCAAAGGAGTCACATAGGGACCCCCAAACAAACCAGTCTATTGCCAAGGCCATTGGTTGCTCTCCAGAAACTAGTGCTAAGGTCCTACCGCTGAAGATAATACCTACATAACTCTCTGAACACAGAGAAGTCAAGCTAGTGAGTATCTAGTGCCTGCATCCCTACTGACTACTGCTCATAGAACTCCGCATACTACCAGAGGGGAAAGGTGCACACCGACCCAGCTATAAACCAATCCTTCCATCTACAATGTCCTGCCTGCAAGATATGCTGGTGCAATAGTGGCCCAAAGCCTGTGTGAGCAACCAACCAAGGTCTGATTTAAGGTCCATTCCACCAGACACTACTTGGGTAGCCAAGATTCTGAGACTAGATAGTCTGTGGATCTATAGGAAAACCAGCTATTACTATTCTGCTAAAGGAGCGTAGCAATAAAATGACAGCATTCAGCTGTACTCAGAGATCAGTGTCTGGCTCAACCATTATTAAAGAAGCTTCCTCCTGCAGCAGATAGAAACTAATACAGAGACACCCAACTGTATAATGTGCTCTAAATGGGATATCTCCATCAGATTCCACCTCTCAGGGATCAGGGAATTCTGGAAGACATGGAAAGTGTCAAAGAGACACCAAGATGACAAGGCTTTCTAAAGCAGTGGTCCTCAACCACTGGGTGGTGACCCCTTTGTGTGTGTGTGTGTGTGTGTGTGTGTGTGTGTGAGTGAGTGTTTAATGACTCTTTCATAAGGGTAGCCTGAACATCGGAAAACAGGAATATTTACATTACGATTCATTTTCTCTCCCCATGACCCCCAAGAACTGAGAACAGAACACAGTGGCAAGCACTCTACCACTGAGCTAAATCCCCAACCCCTACATTTTCATAGCAGTAGCAAAATTACAGTTGTGAAGTAGTAATGACAACAGTTTTGTGGTTGGGGGTCACCACAGCTTGAGGAACTAAAGGATCAGCACAAGCGTGGTTGAGAACCTTTGTGTCACAGACTGTGGCAGCATGCAAGGGGCATATACTGGTCTGCATTAGATGGGGTCTTAGAGCTGAGAGAAGTGGACACCCCCCACCAATCCTTAACTAGAAGCTAGTTCCAACTGATAACTACTTGGAAATGAAAAATTAGTTTTCTTCAAGTGAGTTTCACTGGGGAAACCACTCAAGAGGGCAGGCCCCGTGCCCAGCAGTAGATGGCTAACACAGAAGGAACTTAATGGCATCTTTGGAGGATTTTGTCCTGTAATGTTGTGCCAGGTCATTGTTTCTTTAACCTTATAGATCCCTCGTTTGTATAGTATGACTTCTGGCATTGTGTTTTTATGGCAGTCAGTCCTGTGTATGAATACACGTGTCTCTGCCTCTACGTGTGTTTCCTGTGCTTTTTCTTTGGCTTTCTTTTCTTCAGTTTGTTTTATCCTGTTCTGATGTTTGGTTTTGTTTCTTATTATTCTGTAGATGCCTGCTTGTTTTCTAGTGGGAGACAGACAGGGTGTGGATCCAGATGGGAGGGCGGAGGTGAATAACTGGGACAGTAGGGGGTGAGAAACCAGCAATTAGAATATACTTATGAAAAAAAATCTATTTTCAGTAAAAGAAAACATTGCTTACCTTTCATTACTATTATTTATTTTTGAGGCATGGTCTTATGTAGCCTAGGCTGCTCTTGAACTTGCTATGTAGGAAAAACAACCTTGAATTTCTGATCCTCCCACGGATTGACAGTACAGGTGTGTGCCATCACACTGTTGTATGTAGTCCTCTGAACTGAGCACAGGGCCTCTGCATGCCAGGAAAACACTCTACCAGCACATCGAGGCAATCCTTGGTCCCTTTATTCATTTTAGCACGGCTTTGTCATCTCACTCAGGGCCTCTGCATGCCAGGCAAGTTCTGGACCACTGAACTACATCTTCACCAGACCTTAAATATCACACACACACACACACACACACACACCACACTCACGTGGTAATTATAACAGATGATGGTGAATGCGTTAATCAGCTTGAACTAATAATTTCACAATATATCCTTATTTCTAAACATCACATTAAATACCCTGTGTAAACACACTTTCACTCTTGTGGTGCTAGGGGCTGAAGATGGTAGGGCAAGAATGCTCTACCACTGAGCCAAACCCCTAGTCCATACAAGCTTTATCTGCCAAATATACCTCTATAAAAGTACAAAAAGATTAGATTTTCACTACTATAGCAGGTTTGTTAAAAACCGAGAAGCACTGTCAAGGTGATGGACCACAGATCAATCCCAGGACCCACATAACAGGAAAGAACCAACTGCCCAGATTTATCCTCTGACCTCTACACATTCAGTGATATGTGCATACCTCCCTACCACATGTAAACACACAAAACAAATGCGATAAAAAAAGAAATGCTGACAAGAATTAGACTATAGAAACAGTCCACGATCAAGTTCAAATAATTCCACAAATACGATTGTTTGTTTGAACACATTTTTGAAGTGCAAAAAATTTTCAGATAGTACTTCATAATCGACTTTTTTTTTAAAAAAAAATTTCTCTCTCTCTCTCTCTCTCTCTCTCTCTCTATATATATATATATATATATGGATATTTTGTTTATTTACATTTCAAATGTTATCTGCTTTCCTGGTCTCCCCCTCCTCCTGCTTCTATGAGGGTGTTCCTCCACCCACCCACCCACTCCTGCCTCTCCGCCCTCAATTCCCCCACAATGGGGCATCTATCAAGCCTTCATAGGACCAAGGACCTCTCCTTCCATTGATGCCCGACAAGGCCATCCTCTGCTACATATACAGCTGAAGGTCATGTGTACTCCTTGGTTGGTGGCTTAGTCCCTGGGAGCTGGGGGGTGGGGGGGTCTGGTTGGTTGATACTGTTCTATGGGGTTGCAAACCCCTTCAGATCCTTCAGTCCTTTCTCTAACTCCTTTACTGGGGACCCATTGGCTTCATAGAATGAATTGGGTAGTGTTCCTTCTTTTTATATTTTGTGGAATAGGTTGAAGAGTATTGGTATTAGGTCTTCTTTGAAGGTCTGGTAGAATTTTCCACTAAATCTATCTGGTCCTGGGCTTTTTTTTTGGTTGGGAGACTATTAATGACTGCTTCTATTTCTTTAGGGGTTATGGGACTGTTTAGATGGTTTATCTGACCCTGACTTAACTTTGGTATTTGGTATCTGTCTAGAAAATTGTCCATTTCATCCAGATTTTCCAGTTGTGTTGAGTATAGGCTTTTGTAGTAGGATCTGATGATTTTTCGAATTTCTTCAGTTTCTGTTGTTTTGTCTCCCTTTTCTTTCTTTTTTGTTTTTGGTTTTTTTTTTTTTTTTTTTTTTTTTTTTTTTTTTTTTT
>JADRCH010000041.1:4425932-4471979 GCA_019843965.1 Rhynchomys soricoides
TGCAGTATCATACTGCCTGGTAGTAGGCCTGGGATGGTCAGGCAGAAAGGGAACTGACCATCAGAGGCAGCAGAAACAGAAGTGTTTGAGGACATGGACTTGGGATGGACATTTGCATATGAAAGGTGTATTCTTAGGCAAACGGTATTATCCTTAGGAATTAGTACAACCTGGAAAGGGGCAGTCTCTCTCCAGGGCTGTAAGCCCTCTAAAATGTCCAAATACAGGGAATATTACTAATAGTCACAGAAATCTCAGCAAATCTCAACAAGCAGTTTACCTTCATTCATATTCGCCTCTGGTCATCATTCAACCATGTGATCTACACCTGTGGAATATACATATAAATTTTATTTTATATATAAGTAATACGGGGTCTTCCTTTTTAAGTTTTCATACAGATGGGTGATTTTTGATGTCTGTTTTTCTTTTTCTCTCTTTCTTTTTTTTTTTTTTTTTTTTTTTTTTTTTCGAGACAGCGTTTCTCTGTGTAGCTCTGGCTGTCCTGGAACTCACTTTGTAGACCAGGCTGGCCTTGGACTCAGAAATCCGCCTGCCTCTGCCTCCCAAGTGCTGGGATTAAAGGCGTGCGCCACCACTACCCGGCTGTGTCTCCCTTTTCATTTCTGATTTTGTTAATTTAGATACTGTCTCTGTGCCCTCTGGTTAGTCTGGCTAATGGTTTATCTTATCTTGTTGATTTTCTCAAAGAACCAGCTCCTGGTTTTGTTGATTCTTTGTATAGTTCTTTTTGTTTCTACTTGATTGATTTCAGCCCTGAGTTTGATTATTTCTACTCCTCTTGGGAGTATTTGCTTCTTTTTGTTCTAGAGCTTTCAGGTGTGCTGTCAAGCTGCTACTGTAAGCTCTCTCCAGTTCCTTTGGGGAGGCACTTAGTGCTATGAATTTTCCTCTTACCACTGCTTTCACTGTGTCCCATAAGTTTGGGTATATTGTACTTTCATCTTCATTAAATTCTAGGAAGTCTTTAATTTCTTTATTTCTTCTTTGACCAAGTTATCATTGAGCAGAGCATTGTTCAGCTTCCATGTGTATGTGGGCTTTCTGTTGTTGTTGTTGCCATTGAAGACCAACCTTAATCCATAGTGATCTGATAGGAGGCAATGGGATTATTTCAATCTTCTTATATCTGTTGAGGTTTATTTTGTGACCAATTATATGATCAATTTTGGAGAAGGTACCATGAGGTGCTGAGAAGAAGATATATTCTTTTGATTTAGGATGAAATGTTCTATAGATATCTGCTAAATCTATTTGCTCCATAACTTCTGCTAGTTTCACTGTGTCTGTTTAGTTTCTCTTTGTATGATCTGTCCATTGCCGAGAGTGGTGTTGAAGTTTCCCACTATTATTGTGTGGGGTGCAAGGTGTGCTTTGACCTTTATTAAAGTTTTTTTTTATGAATGTGGGTGCCCTTGCATTCGGGGCATAGATGTTCAGAATTGAGAGTTCATCTTGGTAGATTTTTCCTTTGATGAGTATGAAGTGTCCTTTCTTATCTTTTTTGATGACTTTTGGTTGAAAGTCGATTTTATCCGATAGTAGAATGGCTACTCCAGCCTGTTTCTTGGGACCATTTGCTTGGAAAATTGTTTTCCAACCTTTTACTCTGAGGTAGTGTCTGTCTTTGTCACTGAGGTGCATTTCCTGTATGCAGAAAAATGCTGGGTCCTGTTTACTTATCCAGTCTGTTATTTTATTGGGGAATTGAGTCCATTGATGTTAAGAGATATTAATGAATAGTGATTGTTGCTTCCTGTTATTTTGGATGTTATTTTTATATTTGTGTGGCTATCTTCTTTCAGGTTTGTTGAAAGATTACTTTCCTGCTTTTTCTAGGGTGTAGTTTTCCTCCTTGTGTTGGTGTTTCCCATCTATTGTCCTTTGTAGGGCTGGGCTTGTGGAAAGATATTGTGTAAATTTGGTTTTGTCATGGAATATCTTGTTTTCTCTGTCTATGGTAATTGAGTTTTGCTGGGTATGCCCTGCTGGCATCTGTGTTCTCTTAGAATCTGTATGAGATCTGCCCAGGATCTTCTGGCTTTCATAGTCTCTGGTGAGAAGTCTGGTGTAATTCTGATAGGTCTGCCTTTATATGTTACTTGACTTTTTCCCTTACTGCTTTTAATATTCTTTCCTTGTTTAGTGCATTTGGTGTTTTGATTATTATGTGAAAGAAGGAATTTCTTTTCTGTTCCAGTCTATTTGGAGTTCTATAGGCATCTTGAATGTTTATGTTCATCTCTTTCTTTAGGTTAGGGAAGTTTTCTTCTATAATTTTGTTGAAGATATTTACTCGTCCTTTAAGTTGGGAATCTTCACTCTCTTCTATACCTAATATCCTCAGGTTTTGTCTTTTCATTGTGTCCTGGATTTCCTGGATGTTTTGGGTTAGGAGCTTTTTGCATTTTCTTTGACTGTTGTGTCAATGTTTTCTATGCTATCTTCTGCACCTGAGATTCTCTCTTCTATCTCTCGTATTCTGTTGTTGATGCTTGCATCTATGACTCCTGATCTCTTTCCTAGGTTTTCAATCCCCTCAGTAGTCTCCCTTTGTGATTTGTTTACTGTTTCTATTTCCATTTTTAGATCCTGGATGGTTTTGTTCAATTCCTTCACCTGTTTGGTTGTGTTTTCTTGTAATTCTTTAAGGGTTTTTTATGTTTCCTTTTTAAGGGCTTCTAGCTGTTTACCTCTGTTCTCCTTTATTTTCTTAAGAGAGTTATTTATGTCCTTCTTAATGTCCTCTATCATCATCATGAGAAGTGATTTTAGATCTGAATCTTGCTTTTCCAGTGTGAGGGTGTATCTAGGACTTGCTATGGTGGGAGAACTGGATTCTGATGATGCCAAGTGATCTTGGTTTCTGTTGCCTAATGTTCTTATGCTTGCCTCCTGCCATCTGGTTATCTCTAGTGCTACCTGCCCTCAATATAGCTGACTGGTGCCTGTCCTTCCTGTGATCCTGGTTGTGTCAGAACTCCTCAGAGTCCAGCAGTCTTTGTGATCCTGTGATTCTGGGATCCTGTGATCCTGGGTGTGTCAGAGCGCCTGAGAGTCACACTGCCTCCAAGACTCTCAGATCCTGGTGTGAGCAAGCTCCTGGGATCCTGGGTGTGTTAGAGCTCCTGGGAGTGGAGCTTCTTCTGGGTGTTGTGGGACCGGCTGTAGAGCTTGAGCCCAAGGTCTGCTCAGGGCACCGGCCCAGACAGGAAGGCTAATGAACTTACTTTTATGTTAATGATTGCTAAATGCTACTAGTTCATTTTACAGATATTCAAGATTTCTAATATGTTGAATTTTAGCCCTTTACTAGCTTTTTGCCAGTATGGAGATTATGATGAGAATTATTGTAATTAACCACACATATATGTAGGCATTATATCTTTGAAATACTTTTTTTTTTACTAACTTTTAAAAAAAGATTTTTCAGGGTGGTGGTGGCACATCGTACGCCTTTAATCCCAGCACTTGAGAGGCAGAGGCAAGTGGATATCTTCGTTCAAGGTCAGTCTGCAGAGTGCGTTCCCGGATATCCAGGGCTACACAAAAAAACCCTGTCTCCCCGACTCCCAATATTTTTATTCATGCATATGTGTGAGTGTGTTGAATTCCCTGGAACTAGACTTACAGTTGTGAGCTGACATATACGTGCTGGAAACTGAACCAGGGACTTAGCCAATGCGCTTAACCTCTGAGCCATCTTTTCCAGCCCTTTATCAGTTTTTGGAGACAAGATCTTTTAGTCTAGGCTGGCCTAGTAGCCAAGGATGACCTTGAACGCTGGATCCTCCTGCCTATACTTCTCTTAGGTGCTGGGATTTTCGGCATGAATCACCACATCCAGATTAAATGGTGCAAGGACTCAAACCCAGGATTTCATGCATGCTCCCCAAGCATTCTACCAAATGAGCTACAACCCCAGCATGTTAAATGATTTTTCAGATCTCAATTTTGGTTAAAATTATTCCACGGGTTCAAATATTTGAACTTATATAAGAATATTATCTATTCCAATTAAGTTTGAAATTAACTCTGGAAAAGACTTTTATTCAATATAGGTGGGGACTAAATCATGAACAGGATTAAGATAACAAAGATCTTTTGTGCGTGGGAGTAGGTTAGTGATGAACGGAGCAGTATTTATATTCTGTAGGATGGGACACAAGGCCCCAGCAGCCTCCGTGACAACCTAAGGCAGGATAAAGCAACATGCAGAACGAACGCTTGTTTTCTCTGTGTAGCTGTCCTGGGCTGTCCTGGAACTCGCGCTGTAGATCACCCTGGCTTTGAACTCAGATCCGCCTGCGGTTGCCTCCCCAGTGCTGGGATTAAAGGCGTGCACCACCACACCTGCTAAACACTTCTTGAGACAAATGTGCCTTTTTGTTTGATGAGAAAACACGCCATCATCTGTCTTCGTCTGTTGCCATTCGTGTTCTCCCGGGGTAGCGCGTCTTCTGGCTTAACCTGAACTTCACAAACGCCGAAAGATCCAACTCTCTAAAGGGAGCTGACTGACGTAGCGAACACGCAGAGTTTAATTCTGAGGTGATCTTTCGTCTCAGGCGCCAACGTCACTGAACGTCACGCCCGTGAGCGAAGGCGGCAGGACGAGGAAGGCCAGTCCAGGCCTCTGCTCTAGGTCTAACAGTCGCCTGGCAGTCGCGCCGTTCCCAGGCGGGCCTCTCTGGCGCGGCGGGAGACTGCGAGCCGAGCCGTTACGGGAGCGCCGAAGACCCAGCTCGCGTCACGCCGACGAGCGGAGGCGCTAAGCTCCGCCGACGCACTGCCTCGAGGCCCCGCCCACTCGTCCTCCACTACCCGCTAGAGGCCTGGAGGAGGCGGGGCCTAGGAAGAGCAGGCGCATGCGCCCTCGCGATCCGGCCTTGGGGTTGGGGGAAGAGACTAGCGATCTCGCGAGGGTTGAGAGCGGGTGGCGTAGGTAGATGTCTTGGTTGGTTGAAGAAGATAATCTACTCCGGGAGAGGAGAAGGCGCCGGGAGGCCTTAGAGTACTTTTCGCTTTCCTTTCCCTTTCCCTCGGCCCTCCCCCTCCTCAGAGTCAGCCCGCCCTCCCTGACCTCCGTGACCCCGCTGGCCCCGCCCACCCCCGTCGACGTGATTCCCGCCGTGAGGTAAACGCCAGTGGAGCAGAGTCCCGCGGAAGAGGACAAGCAGGCAAGCGGCGCGGCTGGGCTGGCTCGGGTCGGTGGCGGAGCCTCTGCGCGTGAGAGCTTCCGGGCGGGTCTTGCTCCTCGGGCGGCCCGGACGCCAGTGTCGCGCAGGCCCAGGCCGCTTCCCTCGGCGCCGCGCCTGCCCGTGGCCGCGGCGGGTGACGCAGCCGGAACATGTCGTCCGCGGCCGAGCCTCCGCCGCCCCCGCCTCCCGAGAGCGCGCCTTCCAAGCCCTCCGCGGCGGGCGCCGGCGGGAGCAGCAGCGGCAACAAAGGCGGCCCCGAGGGCGGCGCGGCGCCGGCGGCTCCGTGTGCTGCGGGCTCGAGCCCCGCGGACACCGAGATGGAGGTGAGCGTGGGCTGGGCGCGGGGAGGGAGATGGATGCTCTGCTGGCGCGTCTCCCGCTCTTCACCTTTACGTTTTCTCCTCCATGTAGCTAGCCTAGGCAGATCGCGGATCGCTCTTGCGAAACACATGTTCCTGATTACTGTGGCCGAGGGGACCCGTTTCCTCCTTCGCTAGGCTCCCCCAGAACTCGCTCAATTTCCCCCGATCTAGGTTTTAGTTTGCACTGAACTTTGAGGAGGGCGAGGGAGATGCCCCTCGGGAGTGGGATTCCCGGGGCGAGGGCGACGTTTCCCAGCGCTGCAGCTGGGGACTTGCGCCTCCAGTGCCTCATCCCTGTGCTGGCGGGGGCGGCATCTGTCTCTTCTGGGCAGAAACAATGGCGAGAGCTGGAGGGCCGAGTGCGCAGTGGGGATAAGCGGGGCGCAGCTGCTTCTGTGCAGCGAGAGGAGGCCCCTCCCGGGCAATGCTCCACCGGGAGGGGAGCGAGCATGACAGCCGCAGCACCTGTCCTGGATCCCCATCCAATTAGGGGTGTATGCATGGAAAACTGAATGAATGGGAGCATCGGGGGAGGGTGATGGGCTTCTAGCCCAGCGCGCATTGCTTCCTTTTGAAGCCATTCGGAGGATTCGCTGTTGAATCACCTTGTTGGGGCTAGAGTGGGCCAGATGATAGTGATAATACTGGAGGAAGGGGGGAGAGGGTGGAAAATGGGGGAGCTGCCAGGCAGGTCTCTTGGATATTCTCCCAGGCTTTGAGTTGCCTGGGAACAAAGTTATTGCTTCCAATTTTTATTCTTGGCCTTGGTCTTGTTTTGAGGTATCTGTAGTTCCAGTCTGAAGATTCCTGGGAATTTTAATCCTCAGATTGGAAGTAATACCATAAAAGTGAACTTTAGTGCAGAATTTACATTACAAGGAAACGATGGTGCAGTCTGCATTACTTTTATGGAGCAGCTTGGGTGAAATGACGTTGTTAATCTTTGAAACAACTTTTAGTGGGGAAGGTAGGTGTTAGTGTAATGCACCAATTTGAAGTGAATGCAGTTTCAATTTAAAAATGTACTTGATGCCCCCGTTAAGGTTTTACATATTTTTTTGAGTTTCTAGGGCTGTTTAACTTGGATTCTTAGGTTTCTATTCCATGAAATAAAGGAATCTGGACACCAGTGACACTGACTGGTGGCCCAGGCCTTTTAATCCCAGCACTTGGGAGGCAGAGGCAGATGGATCTCTGAGTTCTAGGACAGCCTGGCCTACAAAGCTAGTTCCAGGACAGCCAGGGCTACACAAACCCTGTCTGAAAACAACAACAGCAGCAACAACAACAACAAAAAAACCAAGAAGTAACTATGACAGAAAAGAAAAAGAGTGAAGAATAAGATTGAGAAAAATAGAAATTGTTGATATTCCTATACTGAGAAGACTCAGTTTACTTATCTGATTAATGAAAATACCACTTATTTGGTGTTTTTACATTCATATCTATTTTATTATCTTTTCAAACTGCTTTTCACTGTCTTAAGTGAATTTAGAATCAGAATTAGGTTTGAGTTGAGTACACTTGCCTAATATATCTGATGACCTTAGATATGTTTTACAGCTGGAAAGAAAGACATTGAATTATAGAAGTAAAATCTGCAGTTAGAAAACACACATTATTATTGTAGGTGTACTTTTCCTTAAATGTGTGCTACAGGGCTTCTGTAAGTTAGGTCTGGAAGTTTTGTCACTTTGCTTATGGCATTTAATGTCAGGATGAATGCATTTTTAAGAATAGGATGTTACTAACTAGGAGTCAGACTAAGGGTATTCAATTTAAGTTCCTTTTTTGGGTAATGTTCTTGATAGTGGAAATTAGGGACCAATGCTTCCTTCCATGTATACATTTGTATAAAATAGCACAGTAGATGGATGGAATTTTACGATACAAAGAGAACTTTGTTCACGGTCATGTTACTTAATTTGTATTTATAATTTTATTTGAAAAGATACAGATTTGCCCATATGACTTGTGTAGAAAGTAATTTTGCTGTGGGGCGTTATTGGTAATATTTTCTATCATGGCAAAAGTTAGTTTCTGATTGGGAGAAATGATCACCCCTATAGTATCTTATTTCATCCATACCATCTTTCACGGCAGGTTATCTGATAGCCATTAAATATCTAGGGCATTTGGAACAAGAGTATAGTATTTAGAATGATTTTTTTTTTTTTTTTTTTAAAGAAATGAGTGTGTGATAGTGAGTTGACAATCCTTAAACAATTTGATGATTTTACTTTCCTACCAGGAAGTATTTGATGATGGATCACCTGGAAAGCAAAAAGAAATCCAAGAACCAGATCCTACATATGAAGAAAAAATGGTATGTTCTAGACATGTGAATAGTTTAAGAACTTTTTTCTTAAGATAATTAATTAAAAGATAAATTAAATCTATTCAACATCTGTATTTATTTAGCAGCATTCAGAATGTCATCAGATCAGCTTTTATTTTTTCCAGTTATAGAGTGGTATTCAGTTAACAGCATAAGCTTCATCAGAGACAGCTGAAGATAAAAACAAAACTGAAAAACCCCAAAACTCTGTTCCATCCCCCCCTCCCCCACATATATAACTAATTTGTGCTGTGCATCAGCAAGAATCTGTTTTAAATTTCCACGCCACTTTACAAGCCCCAGACTATTTGTACCTGGCAAGGTGGCTATTGAAAATAGCCCTGTAGGACAGGGCTGTCTGAAGACACCATGGATAGTGTGGTAATTGTACAAAAAAGGACAAAGGGCTGTTTAAAACCAAATCTGACACAGCCCTGCATTTCAGGTTTTCTCTTTAAAAGGAGTGAGTTGTATATAGGGAGTTAAATGCTTTGTAGACAAGGAAAAAACCTGGGAGAACCAGCTTCCTCCTCCTCTCATCCCTACCTCGGCTTCCTCCTCCTTTTTCTCTTTTCAGCCTTTACTACCCCCTCTTTTGGCCACATCAGGTTTTCCTTTAGCTCTGTAGGCAGCACTATCTTTTTTGTATTTTTCCTTCAGCTTGGCAACCTTCTTGTCACAGGGCTGCTTGTCATCCACTGCAATGCTGTTCCACATCTTTTCTAGTTTCTTTGCATCAGAGGACCAGCCAGGATGTTCTCCTTTGGTTTTGGGGCAATACTCAAAACAGAATGGCAGAAGGCGGCCTCGGTGCTTTGTGGTCCTTGAACTTCATTTTAGTTTCCCCTTTGTGTGTGGGTGATGTGGGTTTTTATGTCAGCCTTTGCCATGTCTTCAAATTTCCCCTTTTCTTTAGCAGCAGACATGGTCTTCTGCCTTTCTGAGCACTTAGAGAACCTGAGGAACAGACAGAAGCATCTGGGTGCTGTTCTTGTGCTCTTCCTGAAAGTTTGCACAAAAAATGCATTTAGAAGACATTTTGCTTTTTGGCTTCTTAGGGTATCCTTTGCCTGCCCATGGTTAGTTGGTTTTCCTCTGTGAGGCACAGAGTCACCCATTGTCTGGCTCTCACTTGCTCTGTGGAGCTCAATGTATTGTAATCTTGTGTTTAATTTTTATAAGTAGAGCAGAGATATCTAATTGAAATATGGATAACATGGAGAATTTTTGCCTACATTAATCAAACAAGTATTTTAGGAGGGCTACATAGTATGATGTAATTACCCACTTACATTAAAAATATCTTTAAAGATTTTAGCATTGAAAAGGATTTTTAAAAATTCTGCAAACTATTGTTTGTGTGTCTAGCATTGTTCTTTATATGTTCAAGGACTAATATGCAGTTTGGTCTCAGTATTATTTTATGTATGTGAGTACATTGTGGTTCTCCTCAGACACCAGAAGAGGGCATCGGATCCTATAACAGATGGTTGTGAGACACCATATGGTTGCTGGGAATTGAACCCAGGTCCTCTGGAAGAAAAGGCAGTGCTCTTAACCGCTGAGCCATCTCTCCAGTCCCCAAGTGCTGGGATTAAAGGAGTGTGTCATCCCCCCTGGCTAGTGTAATAGAACTTTCAAATTTTTTTTAAAATTTGCTTTTACTTTACCTTCAAATATTAGAGAATACTTAAAAATATCATAAAAAGCTTCAAACATTATGGAGTATATACAGAATTAGCATAGTACATATACTAGCAAAATATAAATTATAAAGATTTTAATAGGGGCTGGAGAAATGGCTCAGTGGTTAAGAGGACTTGCTGCTCTTCCAGAGGACCCAGGTTCAGTTCCCAGCATCCACATGGTGGCTCACAACTGTCTGCAGCTCTAGTCCCAGGGGATGTGAAAACTTCTTCCAACCTCTTCAGGCATGCAAGTGGCACACAAATAGACTCAACTTATTAAATGATAATGCCCATATAATTTTAGTTTTGGAAATACATGAATTCATTTAAGCATTACTGTAAGCATGCTGTAGAATATTTTCTGTCATTCCCCTTTGCAGTAAATCCTTTCTGCCCTTAGCCCATTACCTCTTCTCGTCTTTAAATTACTAACTAGCACTTCATGTATTCATCTCTATTCAGACCTGTGCTTGTCTTCGGCTGTACTTTGGAGAGTCACCCATGTTGCGTGTTTTAGGAGTTCACTTTGATTCTTGAGTTTGTCATGCTGGTATGTTGAAATTGATTCTTAAAGTTTGATAAGTGTGTCTTAAATTTTGCAGCAAACTGACCGAGCAAATAGATTTGAGTATTTATTAAAGCAGACAGAACTGTTCGCACATTTCATTCAGCCTGCTGCTCAGAAGACTCCAACCTCACCCTTGAAGATGAAACCAGGACGCCCACGGGTAAAAAAGGATGAAAAACAGAATTTGCTTTCAGTTGGAGAGTGAGTGGTACTTTATATTTGATAGTTTAAACCAAGTGTGCTTTTTAGATTCTGGTTTTTTTTAAGAAAATAAATTTAAAACAGTTTGTTTTCTGTGGCTTCACATATGTGGCCATCAGTGTCTAAATATCTAAAAATACATACAATGATTTATTCTTACACCATTGTTTGTGAATTGTAATAGGTATGTTGTACATGGAATTAGGATGTTAAGCTATTCTTTAGGGTAAAAATGCAGACGTTAAATGTGTTATTCAACATTACATAGAAGTAGATCGTCCAGGCTTGAATTTGTATCTGATATATGTTCCTATCTTTCAAAAAACATAGGTGCGTTAGTTTTTTGGTTTTGGTCCTGGGGATGGAACTCAGGGCCTCGTGCTTGCTGGGTAAGCATTCTGCCAGTGACTTACAAAATCCACCAATGTTTTCACTTTTTAAAATCTTGAGGGGTTTCACTGAGTTGTCAAAGTTGGCTTTGAACTTACTCTGTAGCTCAGACTGACTTCTTAAGGTCCTTCTCTCTTAGCCCTCCAAGTCCTTATCACCAGCCTTGGTTATACATGTATTTGAAATCTGAGCTGGTGTGTAGAATATTCTGATCTGCTTCATAGCCATTTGTTTAAAATATTTACCACCTATCCTTTGGTGTTTTTTTGATAGTATCATGTACATACTGAATATATAAATAATTCAAGAATTTTGTGGTAGCATATTAATATATTTATGATAGTCTCTGCTATAATTCCAGGTATGATAAATGTAAAATTATTTACAAGAGGGAGATTATACATCAAAGTTAAAATTGCTAAAAGTGATCAGTTGAAATAGGAAAGAATGTTCATCCGGAGGGAATAAATATCATAATTTCTTAGTTTTATTTGTAATATTCCAGTTTATCTTCTTACCAATTACGTGTATCCAAGTGCTATTTTTATACTTAAAAACTTTATTTTAATACAAATACATTTATTTTCTTTCTTTTGTTTTTACCTCCTGACTGCATTTTCCCTTCTCCTCCTCCCCAGTCCTTCCCTGTATCTCCCCCTTCCATTCCTCCTCCCTCCCTTTCTCAGAAAAGGGCAGGTCTCCTATGGGTGTCAGCCAATCATGGCATATCAAGTTGCAGTAAAACTAGGCACCTCTCCTCATGAGGCTGGATGAGGCAACCCAACAGTAAAGGTTCCTAAAGCAGGCAAAAGAGTTAGAGACAGTTCCTGCTCCCATTGTTAGGAATTCTACAAGAAGGCCAAGCTGCACAACTGTAACATGCAGAGGGGCTAGGTCAGTCCTATGCAGGCTCCCTGTTGTCAGTTCAGTTTCTGTGAGCCCCTATGAGTCCTTGTTGGTTGGTTCTGTAGTTTTTCTTGTGGTATCCTTGACCCTTCTGGTGCCTGTAATCCTTCCTTCCATCTTCTACAAGATTCCCTCAGCTCTGC
Organism: Rhynchomys soricoides; assembly: GCA_019843965.1. Taxonomy (NCBI): domain Eukaryota; kingdom Metazoa; phylum Chordata; class Mammalia; order Rodentia; family Muridae; genus Rhynchomys; species Rhynchomys soricoides. The sequence continues at coordinate 4,437,751 of JADRCH010000041.1, forward strand.
CTAATATCTGCCTCTGGGTTTCTGTTTCCATCAGTTGCTGGGTGAAGCCGCTCTGCTAACAGTTGGGCTAGGCACTAATCTATGAGTATAGCAGAATAGCATTAGGAGTCATCTTCTATCCCAGGTCTCTGGGCTATCCAGCCTTTGGGTCCTGGCTCTCCAGGCAGTGTCAGGCTCCCTGTTCTGGCATTGGTCTCAAGCTGGACCAGTCATTGGTTGGCTGCTCCTATAATTTCTGTCCTTTACCCCAGCACACCTTGTAGCCAGGACAAATTATAGGTCACAGGTTTTGTGGCTGGGTTGGTGTTGCAGTCTTTCTGCCTGGTTACAGGAGATGGCCAGTTTGGACTCTGAATCCCTATTACTAGGAGTCTTAGCTAGGGTAAACCCTCATAGATTCCTGGGAGCTTCTATTGCACTAGGTTTCTAGCTCATTCCAGAGATTGCCCCCTCCCCCTGCACACCTCATTCTGGTTGTCTCAGTACTTTCTCCCTCCATCCTTCCTGATCCCTCCTGTTCTTGTACTAGACCCATCACACAGATCACCCCTCTCAACTTGAAATGTTGGTTCAATTTTTTCCCTGTCACAGGGAGATTCATGTTCTTCCCACCCCCTTGAGCCTTCTTTGTTACGCAGAAACAACCATATACTTCGATGTATTAAGTTGGTCAGATACAAGCTGTTGTTAACTACTTACATATATCAGTGTTATGGAGATGTCTGTTAGAAGCATTATTGTGGGGTAATCAGCATGATGTAAAAAGAAATGCTCTTGTTCTTTTAGTTTGTAATTCTGTAAGATAAAGATTGTCCACAGAAAATAAACAGTAAGTTACTAAGTTTTGTTTCTATTCAATGCTGTTCAATAGTATTGGAAAATAAGATTGAAATTTCACTCTCTTGAGATAGTCTTGTGAGGATCAAATCCTAGGACTTGGGTACACTAGGCAAGCACTTAATCACAGGTAGATATATTTCTAGTTCCCCTTTCTCATTTTGGAGATGGTTTGGGATTATGTACTACTAGAGACAATGCCTCAGTGTATAACCCAGACAGGCTTCAAACTCAGTCTTTCTCTCTGTTCCTGGGATTGTTGAAATTATAGGCATGGCCAGCTAAGACCAGAGATTTGGTTATCTCTGCCTCCTCAGTGCCGGGATTGCAAGCTCAAGCTGCATCTGGCTTCTATTTTGGTGGGTGGATAAGTTTGAACTCATGTCTTCATGCTTGTAAGGCAAAGCACTTTGCTGACTGAACTATTTCTCTAGTCCCTAAAATAATCTTTGGGAGTTAATCTAATGAATTCCTTAGTTACTACTCCTGAATCTCGTAAGTCCTTATTTCTTAGCTTTTAGTCATAATTAACAATTCTTTTCCTTCTCATTTCAAAATAGGGTTTCTCTGTGTAGCCCTGGCTGTCCTGGAACTCATCCTGTAGACCAGGTTGGCCCAGACTCAAACGTACACTCTGCCTTCTTTAATTCAGGATTTTTACTCATGCTAGACAAGTGCTCCACCACTGAGCCACTCTCTAGCCTTGGCTTAACTTAGATGCCTTTTAAGATTATTGTGGTACCATTATTTGGTTACTGTGTTGAAATAAAACTCATTATAAATTGATTTTTGTTTTCATTTTGACAGCTACCGACACCGTAGAACAGAGCAAGAGGAGGACGAAGAGCTGTTAACAGAGAGTTCCAAAGCAACTAATGTCTGTACTCGGTTTGAAGACTCTCCATCATGTAAGCTCAGTTCATTGAGTCATGTGATTTGCAGAGGAGCTCCTTTGAGAATCCCTTAGTTGACGTTTGAATTTACTTTTCCTATAATTTATAAAGGAATTTTTTTTTTATTAATGTTGGATAGTTACTGGCTGTGAATACATTTTAGGGTGTTTTGTTTTTGTTTAATCTGAGATGTTAATATGTTGGTTGGGGTTATAGCTGTAGAGTGCTTACAGCATGTGCTAAGCCCTGGCTTTGATCCTAGAACTGAGAGAGATAGTATGTATTTCCGAAGTATATGCAGATGTCATTCAGCTTATGGTTCTAAAATCCGTGTAAAATGGAAGGATTTTTGCCACATATTTTTTTCCAAATTAGTAAACTCTGTAAAAGGGGAAAAATCATGAAAGTGTTTGCTTTTTTTTGATGATGATTTATTATTTTTGTGAAATGTATTAGTGCTTTTTTGAGGATAACAGCTTAGTTTTACTTGCATATAATCTGGATTTCTGATAGGGTTATTAGAAGCTTCTGTAATCTTCTGAGCCTAGCAACTCCTGTTCCCCGATGAGTAGTTAGTGTGGCCAACTAACAGAATTTTAGCTGGATTCTTGTTAAACACAGTAGTAAGCAGTTCGCTCGCTCACTGGTTCACTTTTTAACATACACTTTGATTTCTCCCTTGCAAAGCACCCAGTTTCTTTCTTTCTTCCTTCCTTCCTTTCTTTCTTTCTTTCTTTCTTTCTTTCTTTCTTTTCAAATCAAACTAGAGGCTGGAGCTACATGTATGACAATCTGGAAAGGAAATTTGGATTCTTTCTTTCTCAAATTGTAACTAGTGTACCCAGTCCTGATTAGCTTTTCATTCTTAGGCAGTGATTAATCTAGGGAAGTATAAGTAATGTCTGTATACTGAAGGACATGGTCTTTATGTACGATCTATCAGAAAAAGAACTTAAGGAATAGAAAGGGTGGACTTAGAGAAGGAATTTCCTGTCTTTATTTCTACTCTGAATGGGAAGAAAGGAAAATCTTTGGAGGATTACTATCTGATCTTTATGAAGGATGAAAACACTTGGTTAAAAAATGTGCTAACATTAAAAAGAGAGCTTTAAAGAGGCCAAGGATTGGCTTGGGTGGTTTTGATAAGGACTCTGATGCCAACAGTCAGAGTCCATTATTTGATGATGTCATTATCAGTTACTTGGATCCAACTGCCCCTGCTTCAGTTCATATTTCATTCGCTATTTTAAATGATTTTAGGCTTGCAGAAATCCCATTGTACATGTATCCTCTAGAATAGAGAAGTAGAGACCTGTAGGTTCCAGTTAAACCTCTGAATATCAGATAAAAGGGGCCAGGCCTGTCTCATATTTCTTGTCCTTAAAATGAGCATTGTGTTCTGTTATTTTTAGATGTAAAATGGGGTAAACTGAGAGATTATCAGGTCCGAGGATTGAATTGGCTCATCTCTCTGTATGAGAATGGCATCAATGGTATCCTTGCAGATGAAATGGTATGTATTTGGTTATCTTGAAGCTTGAAGATTTTAGTTGTTCTTGCTGTAACTTAAGATAGTTTGACATTAAATTTGTAGCAGTTAAGAGAGATTAATAGTTTTGATAGCAGCTGTCTTTTTCTCAAAGCACTATAAACAGCTGCACAGTGTTTAACACTGCTTTCTAAAAGCACTATAAACAGCCCACATGGTTTAGTTTCACAAAACTTCTTATCTTTTGTTTACTACTAACTCGTTATGTAGTGAAGATTTTAATTCTTCTCAAAGTAGTGTTTAAAGAATTGGTTGGGGTAAGTTTGGAGTTGAATGTATTTCACTTCTGTCTCTGATAGGTTAGTTACTTTGGGAAATCACATTTTCTGAGTCTTGAGGTGATGGTGATACCTTCCTTATAGATTTATGTGACCTAACTGTAAACATACACACAAAGTAAATCTTGTCATGCTGTCTCACACTCAGCATTTCATTTAAATGTTCCTGTATATTATGGGGCTATAAGTATGGAAGAATGTTTTTAATTGTTTAATGATTATAATTTGATTAATGTAATTAATTAAATTGATTAAATCGATTAAATAATTATGAATTTTTCAGGGTTTGGGAAAGACACTTCAAACAATTTCTCTTCTTGGATACATGAAACACTATAGAAATATTCCTGGTCCTCATATGGTTTTGGTTCCCAAGTCTACATTGCACAACTGGATGAGTGAATTCAAGAGATGGGTACCAACACTTAGGTCGGTTTGCTTGATAGGAGATAAAGAGCAAAGAGTAAGTTTTTATACTATGGGATGGTATTTTTGATATTAAAGGAATTTAAATTTAGGCTTATGACGAAATAACTGGAGAAGGGATGAAAAGAAAAGGATCTTTTACAACTTATTAGTAATTTATAACTACAGTACTGTCTGTGGTTATTCAAGAATCTCACTGAGAAGGCTTTAGGGACTAGAAAGCTAAATGAATTTTATTAACTTTATTTTCAGTTTGTGTCGTAGTCAGGGTTTCTATTCCTGCACAAGCATCATGACCAAGAAGCAAGTTTGGGAGGAAAGGGTTTATTGAGCTTACACTTCTACATTGCTGTTCATCACCAAAGGAAGTCAGGACTGGAACTCAAGCAGGTCAGGAAACAGGAGCTGATGCAGAGGCCATGGAGGGATGTTCCTTACCGGCTTGCTTCTCCAGGCTTGCTCAGCTGGCTGGCTTATAGAGCCCAAGACTACCAGCCCAGGGATGGTACCACTCACAAGGGGCCCTCCCTCCTTGATCACTAATTGAGAAAATGCCTTACACCTGGATCTCATGGAGGCATTTTTCTCACCTGAAGCTCCTTTCTCTGTGATAACTCCAGCCTGTGTCAAGTTGACACACAAAACCAGCCAGTACAGTGTGCTTCTCCCCTTCTTGGAAGTCATTGTATAAAGTCCAAGATTGTTTATTTGGAACTATTAGCTTGTTCTTTTGAATATGATTGATCATTAGAAATCTGAGGGACTAGATTTCTAGATTAGGGTACAGTGGTAACAGTCATAGAATAGTAATTGTTAAATATTAGTTGAGTCAATTTAGTAATTTGGTGAGCTGTTAAGATACAAATATGAGTTAAATTGTTGACTTCTTAGCCACATCTTTTTGGGACATAGTCACAGAAATAATGACATTATTAAGAATAAAGAACTTAGGTTTGGAAGTTGGAGATAATTACATTCATTGATTCATGATTGTATTAAATGATTTTATACTTAATTTAGATTTTTTTTTTTTAAAATATTATTTTATATTTATGGGTACTTTGCCTGTATGCCTGGTTTCAACTGAGGCCAGAAAAGAGAGTCAGATCCCTGGAACTAGAGTTACAGATGGTTGTGAGCCACTGTGTGGGTGCTGGGAACTGAATCTTAGTCTTCTATAAGAAGAAGTATTCTTAATCACTGAGCCATCTCTCCAGCAGTGGGCTAGATTTCTTTTGCCTCTCAATAGATAGATTATTGGGTTATTTTAAGTTTCTAAGTTGATTTTTGTTTGGGGAAGTCAACTACTGCTTTTTTACTTCACATCCTTATCAAATAAAAACAATAATAGCAGTGTGCTAATACATCTACAAATCAAAGGAATGACACTGTCCACTACCAACGGTCAGTCTTCCTTTATTTTACAAACCCTGCTTCCTAAGGATGGCAAGACCCGTGGAACCGTGGAAAGACTTTTAAAGTTAGGCCACGGAATTTTGTGATTCACTTCAACTTTTTGACACTAAGTTCAAACTCACATTAAAGTGATTAATGCAGTCATTTCAGTGGTGGGACAGGCAGCTTTAAATGCTATTTAATAGCTACTCATTCACTCTTGGTTTTGATTACTTGCTAAGTGAATTTAATGTAGAATTGAGTGTTGTAATTTGTTTTTGTTTTACAGGCTGCATTTGTCAGGGATGTTTTATTACCAGGAGAGTGGGATGTGTGTGTCACATCTTATGAAATGCTTATTAAAGAGAAGTCTGTGTTCAAAAAATTTAACTGGAGATACTTAGTTATAGATGAAGCTCACAGGATAAAAAATGAAAAATCTAAGGTAATGTGATACTTAATATGAACATTTTTTTCTGTCTGAGGGTTTGATACTTACTCAGAATGTTCTAATAATGGACTTTGGTTGTTTCAGTTGTCAGAAATAGTGAGAGAATTCAAGACAACAAACCGGCTGTTGCTAACAGGGACGCCGCTTCAGAACAACCTGCACGAGCTCTGGTCACTTCTGAATTTCTTGTTACCAGATGTGTTTAATTCAGCTGATGTAAGCTTCTCTTTTTGTGGTGAATAAACGTTTGGTCAATGCCTGTGTCTGAACAATAGCACTGTGTGATGTGGCCATTAATTTTATACTTACGTAGCTAGCCTGCTACTAAGTTTATTATGTACTCTGAGAATTTATTCACTTTTGAGCCTTGGCTTTAATGTCATTTCCCATCAGTTTCTTCATCTAGGTTGGCATATTCTTCCTGTTTGCCAATCAAGGCAGTTTAATTTTGCCTCACAGTTTCTAGGTTAAAAGGCTTGTTTTTAAGCATTTTTAAGTATCTTTGGTATATCTTAGACATTGTGTTTTAATATTAAGAGATGGCCTTCAAATGTGGAGGGATTTGTTTAACCTTCTGTCTTATTTTCTTTGCTGTGGCAAAAATACTTTGACAAAAGCAGCTTAAGGAAGAAAGGGTTTATTCTGGGTCACAGTTCAAGGGTACAAGATGGCAGGTGTTGGCAGTAGCTGATGATAGTTCACTCACAACCAGAACGCGGACAACCCGAGAAATGTATCCTACTGCTCAGTTCTCTGTCTTTATTCTGAACAATATAAGATCCCCAACCCAGGGAATGGTCACAAATTTAAGATGGGTCTTCTTACAGCAATTAATGTGACCAAGACAATCCCCTACATGTGTGTTGGGAGGGCCAGCTCTGGGCTAATTCTAGATTGTGAAGTTGACTATGAACAATGAGTATCACACCCATCTTTTATTATTGTGGCAAAATACTTTGAAAAAGCAGCTTAAGGAAGAAAGGGTTTATTCTGGGTCACAGTTCAAGGGTACAAGAATAACCTAGTCTTCATCAATTTTTAAAAAATAGAAGTAATGGTATAAGTAGTTACCTTTTTGCTGTGTGACAGAAAATATGCTTGATAGTGTGTGCATTTAGTAATTACAGTGACTAAACTGGAGTTGAGTTTTGAATGTTTGTTCCTAACATCTGGAATGGGTGGTGGGAGAGCTTTGTAGAGATCCATGTTAGTACATTTATATAAACAAATTCTATAAAGGGTATTAATTTGGTTTTTAAAAAAACATCAAGGGTTCTTTTTTTTTTTTTTTTTTTTTTGAGACAAGAGAGTTTCTATGTTTAGCCTTGGCTGTCCTGATCATTCTGTAGACAAGGTTGCCCTCAAACTCAGAGATCTGCTTGCTTCTGCCTTCTTCGTGCTGGGATAAAAGGCATGTGCTACCACCAGCCAGCTAAGAGTTACAAAGAACAGAAATGTGTATAGAAAAAGTACATTCAGATTTGAAGGTTTAATTCTTTTAAATATTCTGATGTTTTACAGATAGTTTCAAGATTATTTGATCTCTGTTAAAGCCTTTAGTTATAACAGTGATTATAAGATGTTTATTTAACATAGCAAATTTATAATACACATTTTCAGGATACTTGATGAGGAAATTGTCCTTATGCAGCTCTTCTGTAAATAGTAACCACGTGCTTTTGTCTCAGGTGTCACTTAGATTAGTGACATGAGCGTTCTCTGGAAACCTTGAGTTGTGTCTTCTAATTACTGTAAACTAGCTTTCAGGCTCCTCACTGTCAGTCTGTGTACTTACGGAAAAAAGGCTTAGGGAGCGGTATGATTCAGCCGCTTGTCCTGGAGCTGGTAGTAAACCTGATACTTGGGAAGTAAGGGCTTAAACTAAATGGTTTTTTTGTGGCTCGTGACTAAGGTACTATATTAATTTTAGAAACAATTATTAAACTTAGAGTTACAGGGCATTTGTGGTTGATCTTATTTTTCACCTTAAGATGTTTTTTTTGTTTGTTTGTTAATCTAGGACTTTGATTCTTGGTTTGATACAAATAATTGCCTTGGTGATCAAAAGCTAGTTGAGAGGCTTCATATGGTAAGTGTGGCTAAAACAAACTTTTGATAGGAAGGTCTTTTTATTATTTCACTGTATGATAGAGTGTGTGTGTGTTTATATATATACACATACCTAATATGTTATGCATGTAAATATGTATATGTGTATGCATATATATGTTTGAATTTAAAATGCACTGTTTGAAATTATATTAGATATAAACTGTCTTTGACAGTTTTAGTATCTAGTTTTAGAACCTAGGATGGACTTTTAGTGCAATGAAGAAAGTAATCTCTTAGTTTTAAAGGATAAAACCGTACTTGATGACAGACCAGGTAACTTCTTAAAGCTTAGTCTCACTTAAATTCTGTGACAGGATCTGAGAAGTTGGTATCTGGAAGGACCAGGCGACACATCTGTCTCTAATGCAACTAACCCACAGAAGGTCATAGGTAGAAGTTGGTAGGTAGATACGGACACTCTTGGCCGTCAGCTTCACGCAAGACACTGTAACCATTCCCTAGAAGTCCTTTCATGACCTAAGTTCACATTTTGACCTGGATAATATGTAGGGGATAGGAGGAGGAGAGAAGGCTGTATTGTGTACTGTGGATGTAGTCCCTAACACTTCTAGATGCCATTTGTGACAGTAAAAATGTCTGTAAACACGTTATAAATCTCTGGAAGATAACTCGTGCTCTGCTCACCTCTCCTTATATCTTGCTCTTTTCAGATACTCCAGCTTTAATTTTACTATTACATAAATACGCTGGGAACATTTGACTAATTTCACTTTTTCTTTGTTCATTGTTCTTACTATATCTAATTGAATCTCTTTCCAGTTTCTGCTACATAGCCTACGTCTCAGTTATATCTACCACCTTTTTTGTTGACCCATCTAGGCTGAGGCTAGCCTAGGTACTTTGTATTTATTCCATCTTTAGTTGTTTGAGCATTCTCATTTATAGGACTTCCTACAGAAGACTGAAGTGTTTTCCTTAGTGGAGCATAAGCACAAAGACTGAAAATGTACACTTTGCACGGTTTCTGCCTTCAGTGGATATCTTTCTTCTTTCTCCTCTTCTTTTCTCTGTTGTGTTTTGTTGAGACATTATTTTGCTTTGCACCCCTGTTTGACTTGTACTAGGCAATCCTGCCTCTCAAGTGCTGGGATTACAGGTGTGAGCCCTTATTGCCAGGTTGGCCTTTTTTTCCTATATAAATTAATTATACTTTTAAATTCTTGTGTATTGAGATTTTTTTTTGTTAAGTAGATCTGAGAGTAGTGCTGGTCTCCAAGGAACTTTTAATTCTGATAACAGTCAAGCATTTAAATATAGTTTAGGTCTTACTTATTTAAAGGACTGAAATCTTGAAAGGTTAGAGTGTTGATAAAATGTTAATGATGAAAAATGAGGCTTTCTAACTTTCCCCTCATGTCCTTTACTTCATGGCTGTCCTTTAATTAAATGTCTAGGTACATGTAGATAAAGGAAGCTACAGTGCCTGTGCAGCAGAGTCAAGTGTTCTGGTATCTTTGTTCGTTTTTTTTCAGAGTAGTGTGACATGCTTATCAACTCAAGGGAGGAGAGAAAGGGTATTCTCTACTTCGTCCTCCTGCCCTTGCATTGTGACATCCCCACTGTGGCCCTGTGGTGAAAGAGGCATGGTGCATTCAGCCTGGGAGGCTGGTGACATGTGTCAGCATCACAGAAAGGCGCTTGCTTTGGAGGCCTGATGACCCCAGTTTAATCCCTGGCACCCACACCAAGGTGGAAGGAGAGACCATGATTGGCTTCAGACTTCCAGTGTGTGTCATAGCAGGCCCATCATGCATGGATACACTCAATCATAACAATATAAAATTTATAACTCATTCTGGAATTCTTAGGAATGATTTATCAACTATATAATGATACAGAATCACTTCCCTACTCTACAGAATCCTATCTTAATAACTTGCATTGTAATAGTTTCAGAGCTTGTGGGTAGTCTGGTGAGTTCTTGGCTGACTTTTCCTGGGTTTATCAAGCTATATTTAGCTGGACAATTTTATAAGAGATACAAGTGGGACTGAAGGTCTTCTTTGTCTTTGCAGTAGCTGGTGTTTGGCCTAGCTTTGCTATATGCTGTAATCAGACAAGTGTTGATGATGGTTTTTCTCACCCATTTTAAGTTTGTTTTGTGATATAGTTATTATTTTTATAAGCCAGTAAAACTAGCACAAAGAAGGTATAAAAATAATTTTTAGTTTTATTGCTATATTAAAACTTTTATAAAAAGAACTAGTTCTTTTTTAACCCTAGATACCAATCACAAACATTGAATAAAAAAGTTACAAATGGTAATATATAGAAATAATGTGTTCTATAAAATTAAAAATAAGAGGTGAAACTGATCTGTGTTAGGAAAGAGCTGGGAGGGACTCAAGGATTTGTAGTTCTTACTGTCTGGATACGTTAACTTGCTAAGACTGAACCGAACTGAACTGGGCTTTTTATACTTGTCACATTGAATGCTTTTGTGATGGGTGATTATTTAAAAGCTAGTCATAGCTCTTAGTGTGGGCTAGCCATTTCCTAAGCAGTGTTGAACATTATGTGCTCAAGTAACTAATTTTTAAGCTAGCATGAGTTAGCAGTGTTGAAAATAGTTTTAAAATGTGCCATTATTTTCTAGTCTTTAATGAAAATATAGCAAGTATTATATAGATACTCACATATAGAATAAATGATGAGATTGTATTGTCACGCTTCAGTAATGCAGTAGTAATAAATGTGTGCTTTGGGCAGGAAAATATTAAAAATAGTTGTTATTCAAACAAATTGTTTCTATGTATTTGGTAAATAATTTTAAGATTTTGAAATAATGTCAGTATTGCAGATAAGATTATCTTTTCCCCCCTTTCTAAGGTTTTGCGTCCATTTCTCCTTCGTCGAATTAAAGCTGATGTTGAAAAGAGTTTGCCTCCAAAGAAAGAAGTAAAAATCTATGTGGGTCTTAGCAAAATGCAAAGAGAATGGTATGTATTCTGAGATGCTTGACAATACTGTTGTTCCCAGATTTTCATTTTACAATCTTTTATTTACCTAATTTGTGTCTTTAGAATCTCTGTGTACTTGATTAGGCTTAATGCCCATTAAAAGGTAGATGGCAGGAGCTAAGTCAGCACACCAGACTGGCTTGCAGTGTTTCTGCGCCTAGGTCTATCTTCTGTTTATTTTGAACAAGTGATAAAAACTAGAGGTTTAGTTTAGTTATCTTAACATTGAGTGATATGCTTCTATTTAATTTTGCCCAAAGTTCACCTAAAACAGTCATAATTTCTATAATTAAAAAGTACAGCATTTTGCTGGCCAGTCATGAAGACATAATGGACGGAATTAAGATCCATGAAACAAACAAAACAGAAAGTGATGGCTCAGGCTGTGTAGTTCAGTGTTAAAGTGCTTCTCTAACATTCACAATGTCCTGGGTTCATTCATCACCACATGAGAAACACATTTGTTTTGCTTTTGTACAAACATGGGAAACTTTTAAAACTTTGTGCGGTACCTGTTTATTCCTAGATCATTGGAAGCAAATTTCAGGCAATGATTTCTCAAATTCTTAAGTATTTTGTGGTTGGGGTGGGTGAAGGGATTAAGTGTGCAATGTGTCAGATGTTAAACAGGTTTTCTTTTTAATAGGTACACTCGGATATTAATGAAAGACATAGACATATTAAACTCAGCAGGGAAGATGGACAAAATGAGGCTATTGAACATTCTGATGCAGTTGAGGAAATGCTGCAATCATCCTTATCTCTTCGATGGAGCTGAACCTGGCCCACCTTACACAACAGATATGCATCTAGTTACCAACAGTGGCAAGATGGTGGTATTAGACAAGCTACTCCCCAAATTAAAAGAACAAGGTATCTATGTCACTGGCATGAAATTGAAAAGTAATGAAAACTTTGAAAATTCTAGTATTAAGAGAATGAAACACAACACGTTGAAAATGTCTATTCTAGCAGTTTCTAAAGCCGAAGTGTTAAATGTTAAAAGAACTAAAGATCTCAGCCAATTCCTCCTCCCCTAATTTTAGGCCTTAATTCTTACAGAAGTTGGTGAACATGCAGGGTAGCTACCATTCTGTCTTGTGTGGCCTTCCTAGAAATCTTATCTTCCTAAGGCACCAGCAATGCCTTTGCTACATCCACTTTTCCCAGATACTTTGTTAGACAGTGAGGTTGTGTTCCTGGTATTTTTCTTTTATGGAGTTTAAAATAGTTGCTTAAATATTATTTACATGTACTCAAAGTATTTCTATGTATGGTACTCTGAATTTTTCTGTATGAGAATGGCTGTGTCTGGATTGTATGTGTGTAGGTATAGTTCTAGATAAATTGAAATGAAACATCTCATTGTGGTGGTTTTGTATGTTATGTAACTTTTAAAGATAAATACCAGTCCTAAAAGAAACAGATTTCGATAATATCAGGAGTAAAGTAAGCTTTCAAATTTCTCTAATTGGGTTTCAAGACAGGGCTCTCTGTGTAGTCCTGGGTGTTCTTGAACTCCTTCTAGACTAAGGCTGGCCTCAAACTCAGGGATCTACTTGCCTCTGCCTTCCTCTTAATAGAATTAAGGCATGGGCCACCATTGCCCGGCTTAGATATGATTTTTAAAGGAAAGAAGGCACAGGCATCATGGCCAAGTTACAAGGACAACCTTTAATTGGGGCTGGCTTACAGATTCAGAGGTTCAGTCCATTATCATCAAGGTGGGAGCATGGCAGTGTCCTGGAAGACATGGTACAGGAGGAGCTGAGAGCTCTACATCTTCATCTGAAGGCTAGGATAAGAATGGCTTCTAGGCAGTTAGGAAGAGGGTCATAAAGCCCAGGGCCACAGTGACATACTTCCTCCAACAAGGCCAAACTTTCTAAGAGTGCCACTCCCTGGGCCAAGCATATTCAAACCACCACAGATGGTTCTACCAATAGATGGACCTTGATAATGATAGCCAAAACCACCATTGTCGTTAGTTGTTAGTGAATTGACACACATTCATGGTCTATTAAGTTAAAATGTGGTTCCCATAATTCTAGGGAAACCCATTGGAATTCTAGAGATTTAGTGTTGGGAATTTAGGGAGTCATGTTTAAAGGAAAAAATGTGTATTGGTGGAATACAACTTTTAAATATTAATGAGGTAACAGGCTAATGGTTCACTCTCCTAGAGCAGACAGTATTTACCTTAGCACATTTTACACATGACACTCTTTTTGTTCTGTGGTGGAAGATAGCTGGAGAATGACTGGCCTGGGTATTTATTGAAGTCATTTTTATCCTTTTAACCAAATAACTAATTTGGAACTTGATGGATACTTTGTTAGTCTTACTTTTGTTTAGTGTTAAATTTTTAAATAAAAATTTCTGTGTTAGAAATTTCTGATAATGGGCTATTTATGTTCATTAGGTTCAAGAGTACTAATCTTTAGTCAGATGACAAGGGTATTAGACATTTTGGAAGATTATTGCATGTGGAGAAATTATGAGTACTGCAGGTTGGATGGACAGACACCCCATGATGAGAGACAAGTAAGTACAAAAAGATGGGGAGTTCAAAAGTCAGATAAAACAAGTTTATTTTTTATATCCCATTAGCACATACCAATTTAATATGTTTGTTTTGTATCAGAGTATTTGATTTTTTTTTTAAAAAAAGTGTATTTTCCTTTTAAAATTTATTTTATTTTTGTGATAGCCTGTATGTCTGTCTGTACCTTGTATATGCCTGGTGCCCAAGGAGGCCAGAAGTGGGCGTTGGAGCCATGGCTACTAGAGTTAACAGACAGTTGTGAGCTGCTGCGTGGGTGCTGGGAATTGAACCAGGGTCCTCTGGAAAAGCAGCCAGTGCTCTTAACGACTGAGCCAATTATATCAGATAAGAATTTCTATATCCAGGCTAGTCTGAAATTCAGTGTGTAGTTGAGTATGATCTTGAACTGCCTCTTCCTGAGTGCTGGGATTGATTATAGGTATGTGCTACCATGCCCTAGATAAAGTAACTTCCTAAGCCAATCATGATGGTATAAACCTGTAGCTCTAGCTGCTTGTAACTGCAGGAGGAGCAGGTGCTTGAGCAAGCATGAGCAATATAAAAAATATCCCACCAGTGTTGGATATGGTGGAGAGTAGTACCTTTAAACCCAGTATTCAGGAGTCAGAGGAGGTCTACATAGTGAGTTTCAGGCCAGCTATGGCTACATAGTGAGATCATCTTAAAAGAAAACCAAAACAAAACAAAAAACAAATACCCAACAACCACATCAAAAAAAAAAAAAAAATAACCCATCCCACAACAAATGTAACGAAAATTTCTAACATTTGTTATTTCCATAGGACTCCATCAATGCATACAATGAACCAAATAGCACAAAGTTTGTATTTATGCTAAGCACACGTGCTGGTGGTCTGGGCATCAATCTTGCAACTGCTGATGTAGTAATTTTATATGATTCAGATTGGAATCCTCAAGTTGATCTTCAGGCTATGGTAAGAGATAACAAGTAAATACTGTGTGCGCTTAATAGATGTCTTAGGCAGGGTATGCTAATTTTATAAATACCCTGATTTGACCTACTAGTACTTTCTTTTAATTTTAAAAAATTTATTTAGAAAGTATGCCAACACATTTCTGCCTGGTGTATAAGTGGAGGTCAGGGGACAACTCGGGAGTTCTCTTTCCATCACCTGTTTTTCAGGAATTGAACTCAGGTCATCAGGCTTGGGCAGCACGTTCTTTACCCACTTAATTATCTCCTCAGCCCACAATTTTCTTTATAGTTACATAATATTTTAATCTTTTATTTTGGTCACATATCTCCCATTGATCCTGCCAGCCCTGCTCTTCTTAGACTCATCCTAGTACCTCTCTCTCTCCTCAAATTCATCCCCCATCTCTAAGAATCAAGTGATTTCCAATTACCACACCTATATATTGGGCTTTCTACTGGCGCAAGGTCAATTTACCAGTGTTTACACCCAAAGAAAAAAGATTCTCCCTTCCGCCAGGTGTAGTTAGCTCCTTGGCTAGGGAAATGGATCTCAACAGCTAGAATTTTGATGGGCTTGATTTTGTGCAGGTAACCACAACTACTGTGGGTCAGGGGCCTGCAGTGGGCATCTCATACTTACGATAGATAGCATTCCTCTCTGGTTTCTGAATCTTAGATTCCTCTCCCACCTTTTTCTCTCACCTCTTTTGATGTGTTAGAGAACCCTTGAGTGTGCTGGCATGTTGATGAAGATATCCCATTTCCAGTTGAGCACTCACTGTCACTTAGTAGAATTTTATTTCTTTTGATCTAACAGGTCAGTATTTTGAATGCTCTGGTGAATGAGAATGCCAGTAAATGGGTGTAGTTGTGCTTTAAGAGAAAGGGAAACTAGTTTGTGAGCTGGTAGTTCATCTGCCACTTGGGATGCCTAAAACTTATGCCCATTTTGTGGATATCTAGCCAAATGAGGAAGTTGATTTTAAGTCTGAGAAAACTCAGGATCTACAAACTAATGTGGATTGTACAAATTCTGACTGTTGACTTAGAATACTGGGTGTTTGTAAGTGCAATTTCAAATTATCTGCACTAGTCACTTTCTCTTACACTCTTTGTAAGGATGATTAAGGGAAATTGATGTTATTAGAAATAAGGTGTTTTTCTAAATTAATTTATTTAATGTAGGACTGTTCTGCATGTACACCCACCTGCAGAAAATGGCATCTAATCCCCATGTGGTTGCTGGGAATTGAACTCAGAACCTTTGGAAGAGCAGCCGGTATTCTTAACCACTGAGCCATCTGAGCAGCTCCATAAATAAGGTGTTTTGTTGGAGGAACATGGTTTGTGAATTTACCAGAAGTTAAACAGAATTAACATTCAAATTAATTTGATTGGGTGTATTTAGCTAATTGAGTAATATTTGAATATGATTTTTATATCATTTGTGAAGGACATTTTTCATGTTTTTTATTTTTGTAATAAGTGACAAGATTTTATTTGATGATGAAAAAGATTTTGAAACTAAATTCAAGTGAAAGAAATGATTTTCAAGCTGATATATTACAGTTTTGCCTGTTAGCTAGTGTCATTATTTTTTTGTCTTTCGTGTGGTTGGCTTTGTCTGTTAAACAATTATGATTTTCTTTAGTTTTAGGAAGCTTTCCTTGTATTTAATTTGATTAAATCTGAGAACATGAATCCATAGTATAGTATTATATTTAATAAGTATTTTAATTTTGCTTCTCAGTGTACATGTTTATTATTTTACTTTTTAACTATATTCAAAATAACATAATTTAATTCTGCTAGGATCGAGCGCATAGAATTGGACAAACGAAGACTGTCCGCGTGTTTCGCTTTATAACTGATAACACTGTGGAAGAAAGAATAGTAGAACGTGCCGAGATGAAACTCAGACTGGATTCCATAGTAATTCAACAAGGTGAGACCTAGCACCTTAGGGGGTTCCCTAAGTTGGATCGACAGCAGCGTGGCTCAGTCTGATGCTCTAGGGGAGACTTTAAGCACCTAACAGCCAAGAAAGGAGCCTTATAGTCCAGATATTTTAAACTTTATTTTGTCATTAAGGTGATGAGTTTTGAGCTCGGGTAAGTTATTTTAGTACTTACTAGCTAGCAGTTTCCTCTAACCTGAACTTCATACTTCACTTAAGTGGAAATAAAAGAAATACTTAGTTTTTAAGAATTAATGGGCTAATATAGAAAATACATGACATTCAGCATAGCATATATTAGATTGAACTGTGGTGATTTATGACTGAACAAAAAGTATGTTACTTTTTTCTTCTCTGCAACTATTTACTAAGTGACTGTCAGATGCTAGGCATTGTTCTTGGAGTTGAGACTAAAACACCGAGTGGACCAAAGTGTTAATATTTTCAAGGAACTTTAGAATTTAGTAGGAGGGAGACTCTGAGTATAGCCATAGAACTTTATTTGGCTCCATTGAAGGAAACTTCAGGTTCTTGCACCAGATCAACTTTTTTTTTTTTAATAAAGATTTATTTATTATGTATACAGTATACACCGGTCTGCCTGCATATATGTCTAAAGGCCAGAAGAGGGCATCAGAGCTCATTATAGGTGGTTGCTGGGAATTGAACTCAGGACCTCTGGAAGAGTAGCAGGTGCTCTTAACCTCTGAGCCATCTCCTGAGTTACCAGATCAACTTTTAGGAAGACATTTTTTGCTCATATTTGTGAAAACACAAATTAAGATTGGCTATATTCCTACCAGTTGAAGGTCTTAATTTATTAATGTTGAGTATTTTTTTCTGTGACTAAATTTTCAAAAGCTTTTGAATTTATCATATCTAGATATTTTCTTTTGTTATTTTAAAAAAAATCAGTCAATCAATCAATCAATTGAAATGGTCTCATTCTGTAGCCCTGAGTAGTTTAGAATTTGCTAAGTAGACTGGGCTGGCCTTGAACTCATATATTGCCTCTGCTTTTCCAGCATTGGGATTAAAGGCACCTGTTCTTATGTAAAATCTTAACATAATAAAAACTTTTGCTTTTCAGTTTTCTCAGAAAAAGCTAACTGGGAAAGATGATGAATAACATTCTTCTGATATTAAATTCTTTATGTTTTTATGGTTTAAATATGTTAAAATTTGTGAAATTTTCTCTTCAATTTTCTTTTTTTGTTTTTGTTTGTTTGCTTTTGAGACAGGGTCTCACTATAAAGCTGTGGTTGTCCTGTAACTTACTACATAGTTCAAGCTGGCCTTGAGCTCACAGATAAATGCTTGCTTCTGTCTCTTGAGTTCTGGAATTAAAAGTGTATACCACTGCATTCATTAACTTGATTTTCAAATATCTCAAATACTGTATTCTTCAAAAAACATTTTATTGAGCCAATATACAGTGGGTAATATATAATGTATAAGCTTTAGAAATAAAATTTAAATTTAAAACTTAAACAGCTGAAAATGTGTAACATAACATTTAACATAACAGTGAGTTTGATCATTTGTAAATTAATAGTAAACAAATGAGTAAAATTTCTAATATTTAATTTTTTAAGTTTACAGTAAAATAAAGTTTAACGTAATGTTGCGTGTAAAGTTAAAATCATGCTACCTCCTCTCCTGTCAGCTAGCTTTGCCAAGCCGCCACCAACCGCTCGTCTTCTCTTTCCCCTCCTGACCACCTTAGCTCTGCAAACACCAGACAGTTACTATTTTAAAACTAGCCAGATAGCACAATTGCCGGGCTCTTACTAGCTAATCTATTTCAGCCAACCGCCTGTGGCGGAGGCCACTGGTTTTGGCTGCTCTAAGACCTTACATGGCTGTTGCGTCCTCCTCCTTCCAAAGCCTGGCTGAAAGACCACCTTCCCTGCATCCCTTCTCTTCCTCTTGGCACAGGGAAATCCCACCTTTTTTTCTTTTGCCCAGCAATTGGCTTCCTCCTTTATTGACACAATCAAGAACCAATTAGGGAATCAGATTTTAGTATCCGCTCATCCCCCTACAATAAAATACAACACAATCTTCTCTTTTTTTTTTTTTTTTCAGGGAGGCTTGTAGATCAGAACCTGAACAAAATTGGGAAAGATGAAATGCTTCAAATGATTCGACATGGTGCCACACATGTGTTTGCTTCAAAAGAAAGTGAAATCACTGATGAGGACATTGATGGTATTTTGGAAAGAGGTGCTAAGAAGGTGAGATGCAAATGGCAGTGTCTGTCACACACTTTGTGAAGAAACTGGCCACCTGACCGTTCTCCATGCCATGCTTGACTGCATGTTTAAAGAGGAGGATTTTTATTGTAGATATGAGAGAGAGAACAGCCAGTGACATCTAGAGGAGTCCAGAGCAGAGAAAGAAGTAGACTGAACTTGATCAGCAGAGCATATGTGGCCAGGCTGGGGAATCAGCAGAGGGTAGAGAAAGCATAGTGAAAATAGCAGGAACAAAGGGAAGAATAGTGAAACCAGCCTGCGTGCGGGAGGAGGGGAGAAGAGCTAGGGTGCTAGCCTGGCAGCCTGGACTTTGAAATGTGTAACAGGTGCTTAGGAACTGGGGGAGCCTGGAGGCCAGCATGGGCTTTGATATACAGATAGGTGCCAGTGGTAGAGAGGCTGCCAGAGGGAAGGGAAATGACTCCCTTTGGGAGACAACTGGCTTGACAAGTTTCTGAGGAATGCTGGCTTTTATCTAGCTGCCAGGAATCCTCCTATAGTCCAGGTTGATTAGTTTCTACATATTTGGACTGCCTTTTGGAATTGGGGAATTGGAGTTTCCTTTGAACCTGACAGTTTAGACCAAAAACTGTTTGAGAAAATACTTTCTCTGTGAATCACTAAATTCTTTTTTCTATAAAAACAAGTGTTTGTATACTATAAAGCAGTCTTTTTTTTGTGTATGTGTATGTGTATGCTTGTCTGTGCATGACGAGTGTGCCTGTTGCCCAGTGAGGCCAGAAGAGGGCGGGCACTAGATCCCCTGGAACTGGAGTTAAATGTAGTTGTGAATTGAACCAGGTTGTCTGGAAGACAAGTGTGTTTAACTCTTGAGCCATCTTTCTAGTTTTGTTTTGACTACAGTTCTTAAGATTATTTTGCTCTCAATTTAGAAGGTTTTTTTTGTTTTTGTTTTTTCCTCTGTAGACTGCAGAAATGAATGAAAAGCTCTCCAAGATGGGTGAAAGCTCACTTAGAAACTTTACGATGGACACAGAGTCCAGTGTTTATAACTTTGAAGGAGAAGACTATAGAGAAAAACAAAAGGTATTTATTTCAGAATGAAGTTTTACTGGAATCTTAGTTGTTTATTCACATCTTAGGTTTTTCATAGTTTAATGTTGTAGCTTGTAATCTCTGATTTATTTGTTCCCTTGCTTATTTACTTATTGGTGGGGGGAGGGGTGTCCTAACTCTGCCCTGGGTGGCCTTCCTCCATCCATATCTGAGACTGGCTTCAACTCTCCTAATCCCTTGCCTCCAGGTCTGTCCTTAGTGTTGCCATTATAGATAGGTGCCGCTGAGCTGAAAATGAGTACTTTTCATTTATACAGTAAAGTTCATTGTATACTATGAAAGTATTCTTGTATAATGTGAATATCATTTGGAATATTTGGAAGTAAACTAAGTGGCAATAAAAAGGCCACAGGCTATTTTTCTTAGAACTTGAATTAATTGGTAATTAAAATGATTTAGTTTTAATAGAAGTATTTGCTACTATAGAGAGAAATTGTCAAATGCTGTATAGAAGAAATACTTGTCATTTTTGTTACCATTTAGACAAATATTGGACATAAGTTTTTTTTTTAACAAAAATATGTCTAAGTTTTCTACTTATTTGGGTTGTAGCATATATTCTGTGGCATTATATGAATTCTGTTTTGTGTGTTAATTGCATAGTATTAAAAATACCAGCTTTCACCTTTGTAGAATTTTTGGTTTAGTATTTCATCATTATATTTTTATTTATAAGTCACTGTAGATAATTTATTGCTGCGTGTAATGAAATTAGTGATTGGAATGTTTTCCCACATCCTAGATTGCATTCACAGAGTGGATTGAACCACCAAAAAGAGAAAGAAAAGCCAACTATGCTGTTGATGCATATTTCAGGGAAGCTCTCCGTGTTAGTGAACCTAAAGCCCCCAAGGTGAGGTGACAGTGTGGAAATAATTTAAATATATTGTAGATGAAATTTTGTTTTCTCACACTTTTACAACAAAATAAAATTGAGAATTATATTTTGTGTTATTTTTGAATTGGTTTAAATTTTTATTAATGTCAGTTCATTTCTATTTAAAGGTGAGTTCTCTTGGAGATTTGGCTGTTATGGTTTAGGAAATGACTTGTGGTGTATTTGTGTTTTTTTTAATGGACAACACTGTTTTTTTTTAGGCACCTCGACCTCCAAAACAACCAAATGTTCAGGATTTCCAGTTCTTTCCTCCACGTTTATTTGAATTACTGGAAAAAGAAATTCTGTATTACAGGAAAACTATCGGGTACAAGGTGATTGAAATTCTTCTCTGCATTTTCTTCTCAGACCACAAGGATGAAGCTACTACTTACTTTTGTTAACTAACTTGAAGCTAGTAGAAAGTACTGTTGCCTGCTATACTCTACTATATGAACTTTCTCAGTTTCATTAAGGGAAAAATTTCATGAGTAATACTTTTTAAAGATGTAATACACTAAATAATATGGTTAATTTCATGGGTATATTAAAACTAATGTTTTTTGGTAAGAATTCCTTAAGCCCCTTAAAATTTACCAATTGATGGCATTGAAAAACATCTGTTAGGTACCTCGGAGTCCTGATCTACCTAATGCAGCACAGGCACAGAAAGAAGAACAGCTTAAAATTGATGAAGCAGAGCCCCTTAATGACGAGGAGTTAGAGGAAAAAGAGAAGCTTCTGACTCAGGTATAACCTTTGATTAACACAAAACTGTTTTGTAAAGTCCTGGGTTAGGTTTGTTGAGTCATACATAAACGCACGTTTCTGCTTTCAAAAAGAGCAGTTGGGCTGACAGTGTAACCTGGTACTGGAATACTCCCCTAGAGCATGTGGTATTCTAGGCCCAGTCCCCAGCACTAAGGAGAAGGGGCGGGAGAATTAAACATGGGAGGGAAGCCTGACACACGCTGCTGGATTTGGTTGTTATTACTAGCGAGGTTGCAGATATGTACCGGGTGTTCCTTAGAACTTATTTTCAGTATTACCAGCGTTCTGCATCTCTTCTAAGTTATTCTAAATTACAGATTTCTACCTGGTACTTAATTTAAAACATGTAAAAAGTTTTATGTATTCATCGTACTTGGTATTGTGTTGCATGAAGAATATTTTGACACCAAAACTATACATTGTATGTTGAGCACATTTGTCTCCATACACTCCATCCTCCCGCTCCTCCTCCTCCTCCTCCTCTTGTTGGTCTCCTGCAATCAATCAATCAATATCTCTCTCTCTCTCTCTCTCTCTCTCTCTCTCTCTCTGTTTCTCTCTCTGTGTGTGTGTGTGTGTGTGTCTCCATACACACACACACACACAGAGTCAAAATTTTAAGTGTCAGCATAAAATCTAGATGCAACAAATGAGAGAAAACATACAGTGTTTGTCTGAGGCTGGCTTTTACTTTGTAAGATTATCTCCAGTTGCTTCTATTTTCCTGTAAACAGTGTAATTACTTTTTATGGCTCAAGCAAGTTTCCACACACTGTTTGTGCTATATTTTCTTTATCCCCGTTGTTGGACAACTGGATTGGTCCCCATAACTTAGCTCTTGAAATGATTGCTGAATACACATTGATGTGCAAGTGTCTCAGATATATTGACTTGGAGACTTTTGGGTGAGAGAACTGTCACATGGTGGGCTGGGGAGGTGGCTAAGAGGTTAAGACTTTGTCCTTGCAGAAGATTAGGGTTGGATTCCCTGCCCCTACATGGCAGCTTGCCAGTGTCTACACCTAGTTCCAGGGTACACAGGCTATAGACATATATTCATGTAAAACAATTCCACACACAAACAAGTCTTAAAAACAAACAAAAACTGCCATAGTGACTTGTATAAAAGCTAGACTAAGTTCCCACCAGAAGCATATAATGGATCCTTTTTGTTCACATCATTGGCAGTATTTGATATTTTCTTCATGAGTGCCATTCTGATTAGTATTTCTCGATGGGTAGTAAAGTTGGATAGTTTACATATGTTCATTAGTCCTTTGTATTGCTTTATTCAGGTATTACTCATTTGTGTTTTATTTTCTGTAAGCTACTTTTGTATTTCCTTAGCCCACTCCTTATAGGGTTCTTTAAGTTCAGATTTATTTTGTGGAGTTCTTTGTAAATATTAACGCTTCTGCTTGGTATTTTTAAAACATTGCTTGGGATTCAAGCCTTTGAGAATCTGGTCTTTAACTTTCCCATTTTAAAAAATTAATTGATAGTTTCTTATACACACACGCACAATGCACTCTGACAACTCTTGCTCCTCAACATCTCTCTTTATTCTTCCCACCACTGTAAACCCCCACCCCAGTCCCATTGTTGTGACCCGCTGAGTTTTTAATTAGATTTGTCTGTGTGAGTACGGGTGTGGAACTGTCCACTAGATAGAGCATGGTAGTAGTCTCATCAGTGGCTCCACAGCTAAACATCTCCTCCCCTTGTCTTAGCATCCGTCAGTAGCCAACAGTTCCCTCTATGGATATATATGGATGAGCCTCTGCTCCATCCATATTTGAATACCAACTGCAACTGCTGTTAGTTTGTGATTATAATGGCTGTTATACCCAGAAGGGAAGCATTTCACAGCTCTCCTTCTTGTCTGACTTGTATACATCCTTTCTGTCTTTTTTTTTTTGATACTCTCTGTAGTAGTGTATAGCACTTCTGGAGTGTGCGCGCGCTTTTGTGTGTGTGTGTGTGTGTGTGTGTGTGTGAGAGAGAGAGAGAGAGAGAGAGAGAGAGAGAGAGAGTGATGCCAGCCAGTAGGAAGGAAGCATGCAGTTGAGTTCCAGCTTGAGTCCTCTATCCTGCAACCAAATCATATGCTGTCTCCAGCAGGAGGGTCTTAACATCTAGTTCTGGTGGGCAACCAGGAACACTGGCAGTAGCTTGTGTTGTTTTTGGGTTTCTGGAGCCTTCCTAATCAACAACTTACGATAAGGAGGTGTCCCACATCTGGTAATGGGAGTTTTGTTTGATCCTCATGGCTTCTGGGATCAGCATAATCAACCCATGTAGGATGCTTTGTTCAGATGCTGTTTAAAAAAATACAGTTAAGTACTCTTGTGTTCCATGTGTGTAGATACTTGTTTGCGTCAATACTTTTTAACCATGTAGATTCTGGGGATTGAACTCAAGTTATTGGGCTTGGCTGCAGGTACATGCTGTACCATCTCACTGGCTCTTTTATAGGATGTAGGTAGCATATAGAGTAGTAGGTTTTGGTATGACTTCTTACATCTTTAGTTTTGGTTAACCCTGTCACCTTCAGTTTTCTCCTTCTGTCCCCCTTTCCATTTGATCTTTACCACCCCTGTGTATCCTCCTTCACGTCACATGTGTTCTGTTCTTTAAGCTTTGTTTTCTTGCATTTTTCTACTTGCTCAGTTTTCTGTTACTTCCAAACTGCTAATAGTATTTCACAGCTTGAAAGTGTCATTGAGCTTTCCACGCAGCCTTCCTATGCCGTCCATTTAGAGTTCGTTGCTCAGGTGTCTAGGAAATAGATGGTGTACTGGTAAAGGTGTGCGCATGAAAACCAAACTCCTGGTTAAGATGAGGTAGGAGGTTTTCCTGTAAATTCAAATGTATTTGAAAGTATGGTAGCATTAATTTCTAAGTCATGTGTGCTGTGAGTAAATATTTTGTTTATTGCTGTTTAGGGGTTTACTAATTGGAATAAGAGAGATTTTAACCAGTTTATCAAGGCCAATGAGAAGTGGGGCCGTGATGATATTGAAAATATAGCCAGAGAAGTAGAAGGAAAAACTCCAGAAGAAGTCATTGAATACTCAGGTAATACTTTTACCATGTTACTATAAGAATATTGTCACTATTTGAGAGTTGAATAGAAGGTTTTTAGAAGCTTCCTGTTTTCCTTTTTATGTTTTTTTTCCCATTTTCCCCCTTTATTCTTTTATACTCTTACAGCTGTGTTCTGGGAAAGATGCAATGAGCTCCAGGACATAGAGAAGATTATGGCTCAGATTGAAAGGGGAGAGGCAAGAATTCAAAGAAGAATAAGTATCAAGAAAGCACTAGATACAAAGGTACTTTGTTGTTTGTTTTTTGTTTTTTTTTAAAGATTTATTTATTTAATATATGTGAGTACACTGTCACTCTCTTTAGACATCCCAGAAGAGGGTATCAGATCCCATTACAGATGGTTGTGAGCCACCATGTGGTTGCTGGGAATTGAACTCAGGTCCTCTGGAAGAGCAGTCAGTGCTCTTAACCTCTGAGCCATCTCTCCAGCCCCACAAAGGTACTTTGTATATTAAATACAGTGACTAGTGTAACTCCATACTGTGATATGAGATAACTATGTTAAAGGAAAAGAAATTACCATTTAAAATCTATTTTTTTTTAAAAATCATATATTTTGTTGACATAGTTCCATGAATATTAAATTGATAGCCTGGTTTAAAGAAGACTCCACTTCTTAAGTGTAGAAAGCTTAGACCTCATTTCTTATAGTCACAACAATAGCGAAAGACTATAAAAGTACTACAGGACAAGAAGCAGCTGAGAGTCTCGAGATGGAAAATTCTGATTTGAAATGTAACATTTATGGTTAATTATAGAAAGGCTGAAGTAAGTTTGAAATGTGGATTACTTAGGACTTACATTTTATATAATATATGTAAATTATAACTTTTAGATTGGACGGTACAAAGCCCCCTTTCATCAGCTAAGAATATCATACGGTACTAACAAGGGGAAAAACTATACTGAAGAGGAGGACCGTTTCCTTATCTGTATGCTGCACAAGCTTGGCTTTGACAAGGAAAATGTCTACGATGAGTTACGGCAGTGCATCCGAAACTCCCCTCAGTTCAGATTTGATTGGTTTCTCAAGTCCAGAACTGCGATGGTGAGTGTCCAAGGTTTGTGTGATGCAGCAGAGATCAGAAAAGTATGTTCAGTTATTTTTTACCTTGTAAAAACATCCTTGAGGAGGACTTTTCCTTTAGTTTCAGAAATTAAGTAATTTCCTCTGTTATTCACAGCCACAGTTTGAAAACTTTAGAGTAATTTGAAAAGCTTGTCTTCTCCTTTAATGTTTGTTTTAACATGGCTTTATACAGCAGGACTAATTAGGTTCTAAGTGAGGAGAAATGTTCACTTGAACATGATGACTTTAGAGTTTGCAAGTAGACAGTTCTGTAGAGAAGAATGTTCTTCAGGCATCTGGCCATCAGGATGCCGAATCTGGGTTCTTTTAAAATGGCTGATTGGCATAGAACAGTATTTTCTATACTGATTTACGACTGGGTTTTATTTGTAGTCTTAATATCTAGTTGTTTCTAAAAAGAAACATCAATTTCTAATATCCTCAAATTGGAATTCAAGAAAAGTTATCTTTGGATTGTGTCTTGCCTTCTGTATTTTAGAACCTTTTAACAAAAATTGAGTAGTCTTAAGTTTGAAACATAACAGCAGTAAGAAAGTGTGTGCATTTGAAGTATAGCCATGGATAATGTGTGGCATTTTCACATTTGATCATTGAAAAATACTTTTATTTTTCAGTAGGTACTAGGGCTGCTGTTTTATACCATTGTTAGAGAATGTAATTAGCATATGGAACTACCCGGAAGATACTATATTTTATAAGTATATAGTTAGCTGAAAGATTGAGTTGCTCTAAGCTCTCCTGTGTTTATTTTATGTAAGATATTGCTTTTACATAACATAAAAAATTATTTCATAATACTAATGAGATAGTGTCATATACCACATAAGCCAGTTCTGAAAACTACCTTCTTAATATGCTAATTTCAGGGCATACAGAATAATCACATATATAGGCCTTTGTGATAAATAATAGAGGCATAAATTTTGGCCAGGAGTTCAAAGGATTCAGTGCACCAGCAGTGGGTGTGCTATAGCAAACTTGATAAGACATTGTGCACCACACCCTTGGTGTGTGTGTTGTCTATACTTTCTTGTTTGGTTTTGTTTTGTTTAAACAGGGTTTCTCTGTGTAGCCTTGGCTGTCCTAGAACTTGCTCTATAGACCAGGCTTGCTTCGAACTCAGAGAGAGATCCACTTGCTTCTGTCTCCTCAGTGCTGAGATTAAAGGTGTGTGCCTCCACCACCTGGCTTTGCACTATACTTTTAAATGGAAACATAACTTTGCTTTTTATTGCCTTCTGTCTCTTCTATTGAAAATATTACTAAGCCATGCATGGAGTTTCTACCAAGTACTTTAGAATTATTTTACAGTGGTTGCCTGTGTAGAAGTTTTACTTACATATAAGAGATTAAAAAAATAACAAACAAAACACTTTTGTTCTGTAAGGAAACACAACAGTGAGGTACCTGCTGTTTCTCCATTATGCTTCACATCTCTTCTGGCGGCCACACAGATGGGTAGAGAAAGGAGATACAAAAATGAGTCACGGGAGCCGGGCAGTGGTGGCGCACGCCTTTAATCCCAGCACTTGGGAGGCAGAGGCAGGGGGATTTCTGAGTTCGAGGCCAGCCTGGTCTACAGAGTGAGTTCCCGTATAGCCAGGGCTACACAGAGAAACCCTGTCTCAAAAAACCAATAAAACAAAACAAAAAAATGTGTCAATGGGTGTTGGCCTTCCTGCTTGGATGGGAGGTGTGAATAGCTAACAGTGGGCTTTATGGCTATGTGCATAACTGCTATAAACTAAGATGATGATGCTTTTATCTTTTAAGTTCTAGTTGGTTTTGAATTATGTATGTTAACCTTTAAATGTAAGTAGTCTAGAGTTCCTAGGCATAGTTATTACTTGTGTAAGATGTTCCTTTTCATTGCTTTAGTACCTACATGATAAATAAAGGAGCACTTTGTGAAGAATATACACTAGTATGGAGCTTTATTACATGTTTGTTTGCTTATTGGCATATTACCACTGAGCTACACCCCAACCATGTTACTGTAGCTTTAAAGAATGACATAAAACATTAAATCCTTTGTATTTCAGAATGACATAAAACATTAGATCCATGGGACTTTGTATTCTCATAGCATGGTCTGTGAGGAAAAAATGAACTTCCTTTGATTTTTTTTTTTTAACTCTACTACAGATATTTAAGTGATATTGTATTTGTTAAAATATATCTTTATTTAGATACAGAAATCCTGCCAACATGTAGTTGGAAAAACCAAGTTTATCATGTATATTTATAATGCAGGAGCTCCAGAGGAGGTGTAATACCTTAATTACTTTGATTGAAAGAGAAAATATGGAACTAGAAGAAAAGGAGAAGGCAGAGAAAAAGAAAAGAGGACCAAAACCTTCCGTGAGTACCGATTATGTGAATCATACAGTTTTGGGTGTTTTGTGCACACTAGTATGTGTGTGTGTGTGTGTGTTTGTTTCTGTTTCTGTGTTCTCCATATATGTATGTTTGGTAGTGAGGCAGAGGTTGACAATTGGGTGCCACTTTATTTTTTTGAGAAAAGAGTCACTGAGTTTGCAGCTTGCCATTTTGGCTAGATTGGCTGTTCTAACTATGCACCTCTTCCTTTCCTGACCCATATCCCTTCGTTGGTGGGGTTGAGGAGCTTTAGTGGGTTTTGGGGATCAAAACTCAGGTCCTCATGCTTTCCTGACAAGGAGTTGCCCACTGAGCCATCTCTCCAGCAAACCCTACCACAACCAACTTTTAAAGTATTTGAACATTGTTTTGTCTTTTTTTCTTTGTAAATAATACATTTTTGAGTTGCCTTAAAATATAAACTGAATTTGATGCACTAAATATAGAAAAGCATGTTACTCTGAAAAGCTCAAAGTCTTCTGATTGCCAAGAGTGCACACTTGTTCTTGAGAATTCTTGAAATTTTAGGAGCCTTTTAAGGAATATTAGAATATTAATCATAGTAGCTTTACAAGTTCTGTGGTAGTCTTCTAAGCTTTGATTCACTTAGTAATATGTTAGCAGTTTGAATGAAAATATTTCAGGAGGAAATAGGCATCTTGTTATTTAACATTAGTAAATTATTTGGAGATCTGGTAGTGGTTTTTTTTGTTTTGTTTTGTTTGTTTCTTTGTTTTTTTAAGACAGGATTTCTCTGTGTAGCCCTGGCTGTCCTGGAACTCACTCTGTAGACCAGGCTGGCCTCGAACTCAGAAATTCCCCTGCCTCTGCCTCCCAAGTGCTGGGGTTAAAGGCGTGTGCCACCACTGCCCAACTTGATAGTGGTTTGTTATGTAGCCCTGGAGAAAAGTCTCACACTGTCATATGTTAGTTACTGCTAAGATGCTGCATCATGTTTGCGAATATTTTAATTATTTCTATCATTTTTGGCTTGTCATGAGAACTAATTGTTGTTTGTTTATAGACACAGAAACGTAAAATGGATGGTGCCCCTGATGGCCGTGGAAGAAAAAAGAAGCTGAAACTATGAATGTGTTTTTGTCTTATAATCACTAACTAGTAGTTCTTTAATTTACGGGTCTTCATAAGATGTAATGTACAGTGCTCAACTGTTATGTCATTCAGACATCAGGTCCATCTGCTTACTGAGCTAGAAACATAGTATGTAGTTTCACTTTTTTAAAATGCAACAGCTGTGCTGAAATTTTTTTTATCATTAAAAATTGAAGTAATAAAACAGGCTTCATTTATTAATAAATGTTTCATTTGATTTATTCTAATAGTTTCATTTGTGAGGATTGTGGCTTTTTTATCAGCTACTTTAACACTTGTATGGCTTAAAGACAAGCAAGCAAGTAAAAAAATATTGCAGATAACATTTGATTGGTCCCTTCCACTTGGTTGTATAATTAATTACTTCACATTCTTTGCCTTTGCTGATTTTTTTTTTTTTTTTTTGTAGTACTATTGCGTCTCATCTGGAAAGATTGTAAATTGCATTCTTACTTATTACAGAATGGGGAAGACAAGTATTAATAATTTTCTATGCATATTTCTGTTATACTTTCTGTTTCTATGGTTCTGATGTGAATGTGTCCTATTTTGTTGGATGAATGGTCTTTTTTTAGTTGTATAGCCAAAGACATTTAGTATTTTCTGGTTCTTTAAGGTGATGTATTATTTTGTAAAAGGAATTTTTTTAAGTATTTGGAAAATATTTTGACAAATGGCCTGCAGCAGCCACAACTTAGAAAGATAATGTCAGAAATAAGGTGATTTTTTTTTTTTTTAAATTTGAATGACCCAGCCAAAATGAGGTTTGAATTTGTCATACTGTTATACTAATAGAATGTACCCTCTCAGTTTATAGTATTTTTGAGTTTTTAGAGTAAATGAAAATTTTATTTTATTATATTTTAAAAATAACTTCTAAGTCTTAGTAGCAAGATGGAGTATAATTCCAGTTTTTATTTTCTATGGAATAGACTGGTAAACTGGAGACCCTGAAGCAGGAATACCCAGAGGCCTTTACGTGCTACACATCATTTGTATAAAGTTTTATATGTGCAAATTGGGTACACAAGCAGTTCTCCATTTTTCTAAGGGAATGCAATAAATGTAGCATCGTGAATAAATATAACTTTTATAATCCTTCAAGTGGTCTTTTCTTTCCATTTCTTTGAATTTTTTCCCCATTTATTTAACTTCAACCTTTCCCCATAAGAGGTAGTCTATTTTTCTTAGATCTCTTTCTGTGAAACTTAATTTTTGTATGTGCATGAGTGTACTGGCTGGTTTTGTGTCAGTTTGACACAAGCTGGAGTTATCACAGAGAAAGGAGTTTCAGTTAAAAAAAAAAAAAATACCTCTATGAGATCCAGGTGTAAGGCATTTTCTCAATTAGTGATCAAGAGGGCAGGGCCCCTTGTGGGTGGTACCATCCCTGGGCTGGTAGTCCTGGGTTCTGTAAGAAAGCCAGCTGAGCAAGCCAGGAGAAGCAAGCAAGCCAATAAGCAGCATTCCTCCATGGCCTCTGCATCAGTTCCTGCTCCTTGACCTGCTTGAGTTCCAGTCTTGACTTCCTTTAGTGATAAACAGCAATGTGGAAGTGTAAGCTCAATAAACCCTTTCCTCCCCATTTGCTTCTTGGGTATGATGTTTGTGCAGGAATAGAAACCCTGACTAAGACAAATTGGTACCAGAAGTGGGGTATTCCTGTGACAACCTGACCATGTTTTGGGGAGGACTGTGGAAGGACTTTGGAACTTTGGGCTAGAAGACCCATTTGGTGTTCGGTGTTAAAGAGCTCTGTGAGATATTGTGTAGGAGCTTGGAAGATAATGTTGAGAACGGTGAGAAGATGGAGGCCTGGCTTGTGAAATTTCAGAGGGAAGATTAAAGACTCTTATCAGGGCCCTTGCTATTTTCATTGTGAAGATTCTGTGGTTTTGGTTAGCTGGGGCTGAAGAGTCAGCTGTGATTAACAAGATACCAGAACTACTAAATCAAAAACTTCGAATTACTGGGACTATTGATGCTGGTTAGCTGGAGCTAAGATATTAGTGGTGATTAAGAGATCAACATCACCAGGCAGTGGTGGTGCACATCCCAGCACTTGGGAGGCAGAGGCAGGTGGATTTCTGAGTTCGAGGCCAGCCTGGTCTACAGAGTGAGTTCCAGGACAGCCAGGGCTATACAGAGAAACCCTGTCTCAAAAGACAAAACAAAAAAATTAAAGAGATCAACGTCATTGACGTGAAATCTGGGAAGTGTTTTCTGAGAGCATAGAGGCTGCATTTCAGAGATAGCCAAGGTTGTACCTTTTGCCGCAGCTGTACTTGGTAATGTGTAAGAGTCACCCAGGTGGTACTTGTTTTGAAGGCATGAACGTGAAGAGCAGCTGAGGCTGGGCACTGTGAGAGGCCGCAGAAGGCCATTGGTGAAGGTGCAGCCTCAGTTGCCATTGATGGCCCAGGATTGAAGGTGTCATGCAAAGGAGTTGAGGCTTGGCACCCTGAAGAGAGCCTATAAGAAGCTATTGGTGAAGCCTAGTTACAGTGGAAGACAACAGTGTTTTGGAGATGCCAGTACCATGAGATGACTACCAAGAACAGCAGTAACAGTGGAGTACAGGCATCTGGAGCCTAGAAGACAAGGTGTGTGCTACAAGGGGCAGAGCTGCAGAAGTGACTTAAGCCCTTGGAGGAATCCAGAAGATCCTGAGTGGATCCCAGACATTGGACAGTTGGAGTTTGATTTTGCTTTTGGTTGTGACTGTGCCCTGATATTTTTCCCCCTTGAAGAAAGAAGATAATTTAAGTGAAGCCCACAGTTAAGAGACTTTGAATTTTTAAAAGACGTTGAATTTTAAAAGATACTGGATATTTAAAAGGGATTGAACTTTTAACATGCAAGATTGTGGGACTTATAAAGTTATTTAGATCTTGGGGATGAATAAGAAAGGGCCAAGGCTTATTGGTGATGTGTTTGTGTGTCAAGTTGGCAAGGGGTCAGTTGTACTGGCTGGCTCTGTGTGTCAACTTGACACAATCTGGAGTTATCACAGAGAAAGGCATTTCAGTTGAGAAAATGCCTCCATGAGATCCAGGTGTAAGATATTTTCTCAATTAGTGATCAAGGGGAGAGGGCCCCTTGTGGGTGGTACCATTCCTGGGCTGGTAGTCTTGGGTTCTATAAGAAAGCCAGCTGAGCAAGCCATCCCTTCATGGCCTCTGCATCAGCTCTGCTTCCTGACCAGCTTCCTGCTCTGCTTGAGTTCCAGTCCTTACTTCCTTTGGCGATGAACAGTGGTGTGGAAGTGTAAGCTGAATAAACCCTTTCCTCTCCAACTTGCTTCTTGGTCATGATGTTTGTGCAGGAATAGAAACCCTGATTAAGACAATGAGTCGCTGAAAAAGACTGATGTCTGTACTCTGACGATCTGAATTTTCTTAAATGTAGGATTGCTGATGTGTCATGCAAATAGTCTTGGGAAGTTGTAGAGTACTTTAAATTTTCATGCTCTCAGAGTTAGTTAATATTGAACATTAGATGTGCCCTCATTTTGGAAGAAATAATTGAAAACATTTTAAGATTGAAGAAAATGGTATAAACAAGGTCACAAAATTGAGGTTTGGAAGATAAATTGGGAGGTGCTGTGCAGTGGCAGGGATCAGAATTGAGTAAAATGTATTTGTTGAGACCTGGAGATTTTAAAATAGAGAAAGTATAAAGAAAGGGAAATCTTAAGTGAGAAAAAAAAATACGATTATGATTTAGCCAGTGCTGGAGGTTTGTTCTAGGGCCCATTTGGATAGCATTCCATGCTCTTTTAGGAGGAAGGAAAGAGTGCTCTAACCCTGAACTATCCCTGTCTTTTTTTTTTTTAATTTATTTATTTACTTTTGGTTTTTTCGAGACAGGGTTTCTCTGTGTAGCCCTGGCTGGCCTCGAACTCAGAAATCTGCCTGCCTCTGCCTCCCGAGTGCTGGGATTAAAGGTGTGTGCCACCACTGTCCGGTTTATCCCTTTCTTAAAGGAGGAGTTAATGGTGAAGATGAACCGGAAGCCACAGCACAGACTTGTACTATGGTGGCATTGCACCAGGCTGTTTGGAGGTGATGTGTATAGTAGAGTTGGGGAAGCAATGCTTCAGTATTTCAATAAAGGAAAAGGAAACCTTAGCGGCTGTGCAGCAGCAGACATCATTATCAGTATGATAAGAACTCCATCCCCTCCCTCCCCATTATTGCTGAACCACTGAGCTATAGTATTTTCCAGGTAGCCAGCCAGTGCCTCCAGGCTGGTCTTGAACAAGTGATCCTTCTGCTTCAGCATCCTAGCTGTGATCTCAAGTGCAAGCCAGTGCAGACAACACCTAGATTGAGAAAAAGAACATTATATCTTTCATAAAGAATGCTTCATTACTAATGTTTCCTATGTATATATATAGTCCAGGCTGGTCAGACTAATTCTCATGTACCTTCTAAGGGCTGAGAGTATAGGCTATTACATTACTAAATGTTAGCATTTAACTCAAGAGTCCCAACTGCGTTAGAGCTGTGTTTCTTCAGAATATGGCACTGGTGGTGTCAGCAATGGCAGTATTCGAGAAGGAGAATCACTAGTAAGGTTGTCACGCACAAGTCCTGGTGTCAATCTCCCACACTCCTAAAAGTAAGTCACAGGCTGTATCCCAGAAGTACATGGGCTACATACAGGCATGTTAAATTTGAGATGCCGTCATTTAGAAGGCCTCAGCATATCCATTGGTTAGTGTTTTCCTTCCGTTCAAATGGAATGAATGTAACAACTTTAAACAATTGATTTTTTTCTGCTCTCAAATTTATCCGTCTATCAGATGTATCAGACAATAAAGGAAGGGTGTTGAACATTTGGGTAAGTCTGAATATTAAATGATGGTTGATAGACTGGCTAGTTTTTAGCTATCACCTCGACATAACTTAGGATAACCTGGAAGAGGGTCTTAAATTACATTTATTTGTGTGTGTGTGTGTGTGTGTGTGTGTGTGTGTGTGTGAGCACAATGCCACAACACCCGTGTGGATGAAGTAGGGCAGCTTTTTGGAATCAGCACTTACCTTTTACCATATAGGTCTTGAGGACGGAACTCAGATCGCCAGGCTTTGACATGGGGATATAGTCTTAGGAATCCTCTAGGTAAGGTTGGCCTGTGGGGATATTATCAAGGACTGGGGGGGGGGGGG
>JADRCH010000041.1:4488212-4503886 GCA_019843965.1 Rhynchomys soricoides
AGCCCTTATCTCAGCCAATCACACAGGACAGCCCTTATTTTAGCCAATTACACAGGACAGCCCTTATCTCAGCCAATCACATAGGACAACCCTAACCTCAGCTCCAGCTTCCCCACGCCATCATCTTGAGTTAGGCCACACCTAACATCTTCCTCTTCTTTCCACTGCTCAGTTTTCCTGTTCTCCCTACCTTTGAATCTCTGCCAAATGGACGAGGCAGACTTCATTGCTCTAGCCAGAACTAAACAAAAGCTTTTTTTATTCCCACATGGGTGATATTCAATGAACCTAAGGGGTAAGATGCAGGAGAGTTAAATTTTCTCCCTGTACACAGAAAAGCCACAAAGAATGGGACCATATCTAGAGGCATGCGAATGCCAGATCTCAAGGTCGGAGGCTACATACAGTTGTAAGATTGAAAGGAAGAAGAAAGACAGATGACATAGGCTATTTCACAGTGCTGCTCTGAAGACACACAGACCGGTAAAGGTCTTGCGCTTTTATCTCCCATCAGTTCATAGCAACTGTTTCACCCGAGTATCTCATTGGACTTTACACAAAACCTAGTGAAACACTGAGAGCAGGCGTTCTTGCTCCAGTGTTGAGTACATTTATTTCTGCTTGACAGAGATCACTCAGAGCACCTGAGCAGAGTCAGCCAAGGAGGGAAACTGCAACTCACGGCTGGTAGCTGAGCCTGGTGTTTGATGCCCTGCCCTCCGCCTCTCCCACACCCAGAATCACCACAACCTCATTCTAATAGTCCTATAGTCATGTGCTCTGCCCGCAACCCCCACGGAGTCTCAGACCTGGACGAGTAGAGCAGATGACCGTGAGCTCCTGGCTCGTGTCTCCAGATCTTCTTACAGGAATCAGAAACTCCCCAACAGCCTCTGCCAGTTTGTATTCTGCCTCTGGAATGTAAACTGTTGATTCTAGAAAAGACCGGAGAAGACATTTCAGCAGGACTAAAATACCAGGTCCTTGGTATTTTATCACACCTATGCAGACGTCTGCAGCCATTGGCTCCTATGTTTGCAACATGATTAATTATCGTTTATGAGAAGGATGAGGAGTAGCTGTTATTAACTACAAAGCAGGAGAATTGAGTTTAGGGGATCCCCTCTCCCTTCCCCCTTATTAAATCGTGTGTGGCATACCATCTTCAGGATCTACAATTTCAACTGTTGCCGTCTCTGGGGACTCCAGTGCAGCCGAGTCAGGCTCTGAGAGAAGGATCTGGAAAGTTTCTGAGGTCTCATACACGGGGTCAGGGATAAGCCCCACCCTCCATGTGGCTGTAGACTGGCCGGGGGTGAACTGGACTAGTGTAGGAGCTTTTCCTTTAAAATCCTTGTTTTCTTCGGCGGTGCCTCCTGTGGTTCCAATGCCTGAAGAAAAGCCAGAAAACTCACATAATCCTAAGGGTCTGAAAGAATATTTCCCCTTCAATGGGTTTCTACGGTTGACAAACACAGATAACGTAGAAGAAGAAGAAGAGAAGGTCTGGAGACCTTCTGTCTGTCTGGAGAAGGTATCTGTGAACATTGCTCCCAGGTACAAGAGTGAGCAGAAGTGAACTGAGTCAGGAGGAAAGCAGGAAGGAAGGGAGGGAGGGAGAGAGGAAAGAGGGGAGGGTGCAGCTTGGTGCTGGAGCAGTGGCTAAGTATGTGCCAGGCCTTGAGCTCCACTTCGAAAAGATGATCTGCTGTTGGAAAACATGAAGAAGGAGTACAGAAGAAGGATCGCCGTGAAGGAGGAATGACAGAGGAAGGATTGCCCTGAGTGAGTGGATTTATCTCATCTGCTTGTTTAGTTTAGCATATATAAACCCATGACCTCTGATTGGTCAAATCCTGGGAGTCTGAAGATCAGTGAGAACTTCCAGCCCCCAGAAAGCTCACTGTTTAAATAGAAAGAGTGGAACATGAGCTCTGTGGAGGCATTGAGGAGTGCCAGGGCTCAGCTTGGTACACAGATGTCCTCAATAAGTATCACTGAGAGAATATATTATGACAATTTTAATTTCTGCTATCTATGAGTAACTATCTTATCTATCTGTCGCTCTATCTATCTATCTATCTGTCGTCTTGTGAGACAGTGTCTCACATAGTCCAGACTGTCCTCCAGCTCTCTATGTGCTTGAACTTCTGACCTCCTGCTTCCATCTCCCAATTACAGGATTATAATTATAGGCATTGACCACCATATCTGGTTTTATTTAGTGCTGAGGATCCAAGCCAGAGCTTCCCACCTGCTAGACAGTCACCCTTCCAACTGAGCCTACCCCCACGGCTGTTTTGTGACTTTAGATTGTGAGATAATTTTTAGTAACTTTCCAGACAGTTAGGTCCCTGATAATTAAAATAGCGAGGTGGGGACAGATTGGAGTTCTAGGAAGTAAGAATTAGTAACTTATGAAAGAAACCCATCGACAATAATAAAAGCAACAACTCAGTAGTATGTAAAATAGCCAGTGTCAGACACAGCAGTCAAGACTCATTGAAGAGCAGGAGCTGGAAGAGCAAGCTAGACTTTGCACTTGCATTTCTTTCTTCTTGTAGACCACTGTTCAGTCTGCTGCTGGACTGGTCTGAGTGGTCTGGGGGAGTCAGGAGGACTTCCAGGGGTGGTGGACTGAGGCATGTTAGAGCTCCCTTCAGGCAACAACACGAGGTGGCTATTATAGTCTTGTCTTAGGGTTCCTGCCGGAGTGGAGCCAGCAATCTGCTGGGGAAGACAGACAGTAACACATAGGCCTCTTCTGTGAGCCAGAGAATGGCAAGCGCTGTAAGGATGTTTGTTTAGGTGCAAGGGAAGGCCTCCTGAGTATCTGTCTCACACAGCCAAGTGCTTCTACACACACACACACACACACACACACACACACACTCACTACTAGAGTATGGAAATTCTTCCTGACATATTAATTCAAACTCATAAGGAAGCTTGGGTGACAAATTGCAGAAGCCAAGTCCTACAAGAGAAGGAGGCTTACTTCAGCTGAAGGTCTTGGCAGCTATCCCAAACACACAGTGTTGAAAGGACCTGAGGTACGGCTGAGGTTGAGGCTGACCTAAGAGAAGCCTGTTCCCAAAGCCCCTGTACAGCTCCTTTCCATGACCTACTGTCCCCACATCATGTGTCCTTCCTGCCCCCTCCATTGGTTTTATATGATGGCTGGATTCTAAGCCTGTTTGGGAGGCTCCTGATGATCATTTGTAAAAATGAACAACTACAAAAAAGGCTGGGTGTAGTGGTGCATGCCTTTAATCCCAGCACTCAGAGGCAGAAGCAGAAGAATCTTTGTGCATTTGAGGCCAGCCTGATTTACATAGTGAGTTCTAGGATAGCCAGGGCTATATTGTGAGATCCTGTCTTGAAACTGCCCACTTAGGGAAAAAAATGAAGATGACATACCCTTGTATGATTTCTCAAGAGATTATAAATATAAATGCAAATGACTTCTGAAAGTTCTGGTAGCTAACAGCGCTGTGAAAATGTAGTGGGTTCTTAGAACAATTATTATTAATCATTAATGATGACAATTGAATCCTCTCTGTTGGCCCTGCCTATGTGTTTACTCCAAAGAGCTAGGCTTTGCTGGTAGGTGTTCGTCAAGCATAGAAAATTTGACACTGCACATGTCCTTAAGCAAGTTATGACCTCAGAGTTGGGTTAAAACAATTGTACATAATCAAGTACTTAAATTTAAAACAGCAGTTAAAGAGAAAATAATACTTCAGAAGATAGAACTAATATATTAGTATATGACAACATTATTCTGCACTTAAAGGCAATTTTAAAAGAAACTTTATTCATAGTAGCCAGAAGTTAGAAAAAACCCTAGATGTTCCCCAACCAAAGAGTGGATAAAGAAAATGTGCATTTACACAATAGAGTACTGCTCTGTTATGTTTTTTAAAAAAAGGACATCATAAAGTTTGTAGGCAAATGGATGGAACTAGAAAAGATCATCCTGAGTGAGGTAACTCAGACAAGATCAATATGGTATGCAAGCACTTAAGGGTAGATATTAGCTGTTAAGCAAATGACAATAATGCTACAGTCCACAGACCCCGAGAAACTAGGTACAGAGGAGGGCTCTTGAGGGAAGCGTGGAAATAGAATAGATTTTACTGCCGGACTGGGGGTGGGTGGGGTCAGGATTGGGAGGCATCACTTGGGAGGGGTAAGGTGGGGTAAATGGATGGTAGGAGGGAATTCAAGGACAGATAGCTGGGATTAGGGGGCATTTGCAGGGACACCTAGTGAGTGGAAACTGTCTGGACTCTATCAGGGTGACCCCAGTGAGGATTTCTAGCGATGGAGGATACCGAGTCTGAACTGGCCATTTTTTTGAAGGTAGGCCAGGTTTCCAGTGGTGAGACTGGGCTACATTCAGTTGAGTTGTTGGCTGAGGAGGTCCCATGGAGATCTCCAAACAACCCATGCTGATTCTAGGACAGAAAGTCACTCTTTGAAAACTGACAGCAAGGCTCCATTGCAGAGGACAACATCTACACAGCTCATAGAATGTAGAGAGGTCATCTGGCGCCTGCATGGAGCCTTTACCCTTATGTTCTAGTCTCTTTGGTGCAGGGATATAGTCCCAGGCTATGGAAAGAGAAACCTGGACACCAAGCCAGCAGTAAAACTCTGGACCTAGAGTCTGCCCTGCCTGAAAGATATGCTGACATAGAAGTTGTGGGAATGGCCAACCAATGTTTAGTTTAACTTGAGGGCCACACCAAAAGAGGGAGCCCATGGCCTACACTGACTGGATAGCTAAGAACCAAAGACTGTATAGCCCACAGAGTTAGAGCAGAAACAAACATGACTGGGAAAAATCAATTTGGTTGTTGTCTTTTGGAGATCTGTTCTTTTCTGAAGAGGAAATGGAGGGAGAGTGGATCTGGGGGGTGAGGGGAGGTTGGGGGAGCTGGGGAGAGTGGACGGAGAGGAAACTGTGGTTGGGGATGTATTGTATGAGAGGAGACATTTATTTTCAATAAAAAAGTTGGGTGAGCTGGGGATTGTGGGATGGCTAAGAAATGTCTCAATTTTTCTGCAGTTTTTGTCTTATAGAAAATCAGTTAGAACAAGGAAACCACACAGAGAAAATAATCAGCGGTAGCTTATCCTGTATCGAACACAACTCATTTTCCTGTAACGTTTGTAGGTATTTCTGTCAGCCCAGCCATTGACTCTCCTCTGGTTTGCTTGTGTGGCTGTCTGAAGTCCACACTTCATGTCAATCCCAAGCTACTTACTAACAACAGATGTGCTTCCAAGGTATCCCCTGCGGGTGAGGGTCACTTCAAAGAATGGACAGTCTTCATCCACAATGTAGTACTCTTTTTCCAGAGAAATCCAAGCCCAGTTTAGATGGAAAGATTGGTTTCTTAGCTGGTTTCTTCCTGTAATTGTGAGGGATAAAGAAGACGGGAGCAGAAGTGATGAAAGGAGTAGCGATCGGGACATGTATTGTTCTATTTTTTATTTTGTAGAGAGGAAAGGTTCTATGTTTTCTAGAGAACATCATAAAGGCTTAGGGGAAGAACGCTACAAACTGTTGTCACAAATTAGATACTCAATACATGTCAGTTATTTTCATCAGGGTTTTTATTTATTTAGTCTTAATTTTTCATTTTTGTTTGTAAGTGTATGTGGTGTGTGTGTGTTGTGAGTGCGTATGGTGTGTGTGTGATGTATGTATGCATATGTGTGCATATGTCTGGTGTGTAGTACGTGGTATGTGTGGTGTGTGTGTGCGGTGTATGTGATATGTATATGTTTGTTGTATGTGTGTACATATGTGTATGTGTGTGTGGTATGTGTGTGTCTGTGTGTCTGTGTATGTGTGTGGAGTGTGTGTGACATATATGTGTGTGTGTTATGTGTAGTATGTGATATATGTGTGTATGTGTGAGCATGTGGTGTGTGTGCTACAATGTGTGTGTGTGTGGTATGTGGTGTGTGTGTGGTATGTATGTGTGTCTGTGTGCATGTGTCTGTGTCTGTGTTTGGGTATGCACTGTGGGTTAAGGTGCCAGCGAATGCCAGAAAAAGGCATTAAAACTCACCGAGCTGGAGTTACAGCCTGATGTGAGCTTCTTGACTTTCATCATAAAGGAACATAGACTTGATTTCCACCAGGCTATCTACTCTTGGTACAATATTTCTTTTTTACTAATAACTGGATCATTTGTATTTTAAAATTTTTGCTAGCCATAAGAACAGCCCCTATTTTTATCACAACGTCTCAGTTCAAAGTAGTTTCTCCTCCCTTTGTAAAGTATTCAGTTTCAATGTTTACTTCTCTCTGCCAAGTAGCCAGTCAAAGCATTGTTACTTATCATGCTATAACGTTAGTTTGCCTAACCTGGAGCAAGATAAGTAACTGTGAAAGTGTCCCTGTCTCAGGCTGAGCTTATCAGTTCCTGTGACCCAACCTCTAAGGCAAGCCAGTGCTTTCTGCAAGCCCTAGCTTGTTGTGGGCCTGCCCATCTCTCTTAGAGAAAGGAGAGCCGTAAGCAGTGTGCACTAAGAAAGCATGCATGTCCAGACATTAAGGGACATTTGCATCAGTGTGGTAGGAGGAGCAGACAGATGACGACGTGAGGCAAGGCTCATCTGTAGGTATTTGGAGGCTGTTACCGTGGACTGCACTAGATTATGTGGGACCTCAGGAATAGAGACACAAATATCTAAGACACAGTTTGCTAGAGCTTCAGTGTAAGGATATATGGCACAAGTGCATGCAACGAGACACCGTGAAGAAGGAAAAACTAGTCATGAAAAATAAGAAACCCTAAGTGGTGAGAGGGCCTCAGAGCATCCCTTCCCCAGAGATGAGTGGTCCCCTTCCTCTGGAACATTGCTCATGTCCCACAGACTGATCTTAAATATGTACCCTTCAAAAGATGTTAAAGACATACTACATATTTGATGCTTGGGCTGGCTTATACATGACACTGCCTTTAAGAGGTGGAGCTCAGTGTTTAGTTCACTGAGACATGCCTTTGACAGGAATATCATGACTCTAATATACTGCAGCCTCCAATGCTGGGAACCATAGAAAACCTGTTTGTATTTTAAGTACATTAGATACTTTGTTACAGTCAAGAAAAACTCACCACCACAACTATTCACGGAGATAAACGATCAAGTGCGGAATTTCTAACCGTCTGAAGTGTCAGTGACTGCTGTTTAGGTTTGAAGGGTCCCAAAGAGTTGACCATAGCATTTTTGGTGGGGGAGTGTGCTACCCTATCCCTTCTACAATGTGACATCAGATCTATACCTGAGGGTTCGAAGTTCTTTCTACCTCTTGGGAAAGTTACATTAACTCATATCAGATTAATGATATCCATATGTGAGTAGCTGACCTCAAGGACACAGTCCAAAATGCATTAAACCTGAGAATTTGACGTAGATTCAGAGAGCTTAGGTCATGAATGCTTGTTGTGACAGGTTACATACACTCTGTCAGCCATTTCTCTGAACCTGAGAGATCAAGCTGCCAGGGCAATGCCTTGTGAGCCTTGGGGTTTTGAAGCCATGTCTGCTGGTGTGGTCACTGGCTAGAGAATCAAGAGCACTCATATCTCACTAAGGAACTTCATTGCAGGAGTCAAGTCAGATAATCCCAGAAAACACTCATATAAAAATACACTGCAAACTAGCTGGGCATGGTGATGCACACCTTTAACCCCAGCACCCAGGAGTCAGAGGCAGGTGAATCTCTGAGTTGAAGGCCAGCCTGGTCTACAAAGTAAGTTCCAGGACAGCCAGGGCTACACAGAGAAACCCTGTCTTGAAAAACCAATCAACAACAAACCTCAAACATTATTTTTTCTCATTTAGAAAAATTATATTACTTAGTGTAAACCCAAGGGAACTTCACAAAGCAAGTGTAGGCTTTAAGTTCTCTGGCTGTCTAAGCCTGAGTCAGGAGAATGAACTTTCTGGAAGGCACAGGAGCTATCTGAACTGTGCAGTCCTTGTCCTGGCTGCACAGTGTTATTGTTTCTTTCAACCCCACCGTCAAGGTGTGCGCCACCACTGCCCAGCCAGTAAGCACTTTGCGGTGCTGGATGCCTCCTGGAAAAACCGTCTTGCACGTGGATGAAACTGTAGCACAGGCAGCTCTAATAACGTAACCTATGCATCATTTACACGCACATTCTTCCTACTGATTTGCTGCACAGTAAGCAATGGGTACAGTTTTCTAGTAACATCATAGTATGAAGTCAAGTTTTATTCTAGTCTGCAACAGAGCAGTGCCTGTGGCCGAACTTTTGGAGTTTTAGCTTCTAAAAAGTGCCATGTGAACAGCCAGGCAGAGGGGAGTTTTCAAGTTTGAGCGTCTTGTTCTAGAGAAATCTTTTCAAGATTTAATTTGTGTAAGGATGCGTGTCTCTGTGGTGTGTGCACATGAGTGCAGGGTCTTGTGGAGGCCAGAAGATGGGATTGGATCTCCTGGAGTTACAGGTGGATTCTGGAACTGAACTGGGGTCCTCTGCTGTTGGTGACTGCTGATCCATCTCTCCAGTACTTAATTAGAGACATACTTAAAAACAACTAAAATAATGTTTTTCATGGATATATATATATATATCTATTCCTGGTCAAACAGGCTTATATTGACTAGCAACTGAAAAGTGACAATATTTATTATGAACATTTACTGAATAGCTACCCTATATTGTGCACCTTGGGAAAGTCAAGTTTCTTACAGAATAAAGACTTCTCCATGTTTCTGACTGTCTGACACTTGAGACGGTCACCAGTGAGTGTGTGTTGGGTCAGCAGCTAGGGCTCTGAAATCCTGGCTGTAAAATCCAGAACTGACCGGCTATTATAGTAGGGAACAGGTGGCAGCAAGCAGAGAAAGCATGGAGGCAGAGCCAGGAACAGGAACATGGAGGCAGAGCCAGGAACAGGAACATGGAGGCAGAGCCAGGAACAGGAACATGGAGGCAGAGCCAGGAACAGGAACCGGTGGTCACATAAATCCCCCATTCAGCAAGCCAAGGGTGAGCAGGAAGTGGGGCTGGGCTATATTTATTGAGATGGCCTTCCTATCTCATCTCTGTTTATTTGGTCTCCCGAGTGTGCATAAAGACAGAACCAAAACCAAACGAAACAAAACACCTTACAGGTAACTGAAGTACGTTCAAATGGGCTTCTCCCACTTCAGGGAAAAGAGTAACACCCAGGATATATTATGAACACTAGAGAAAGAAGCTGTGAAATGAAATGGAATCTAAGAATAAATCAGTTGAAGTGGACCCTACGGGTTGAGCTTGCGTCTGTGTCCATCTATTCTTAATTCTGAGTTGTGGAACTCGGAATAGGAAGCTGTACAAATTCTGGAGTCCAGTTCATAACAGGGCTTAAACTCTGTGCTCTGGGCACTGAAATACAAATAGTTCAGAAACCATTGTTCAGGGCCAGTTTCTGAGTTAGTTTCCTATTGCCATGTAAGAATGCTCCAGCCTAAGTGCGCTAAAGTCAATAGCATGTACACATTCCCTCTCCCTTGCAGTTGGTCACCATTTCTGAGTTAGTTTCCTATTGCCATGTAAGAATGCTCCAGCCTAAGTGCACTGAAGTCAATAGCATGTACACATTCCCTCTTCCTTGCAGTTGGTCATTAAAAACATCCTCAGTTCAGTGAGTCAGGTGTGTGGCTGCGCTAGGACCTTGGATCAGGCTCAGAAGGGCTAATACCAAGGAGCTAGCTGGTCTCCTCTCTTAACTGAGAGGAGAATGTGCTTCAGACACACTTGGATTGTTGGCAGAGGCTGCAACTCGGTCTGCAACTGAGGCTTCTTCTAGCAGCTTCCTACATGGCATTGGCTGGAAGCAGCAATGAGCTTCTGTAAGGTTCCGCAGCCTCCTCACTCTGAAGAT
Organism: Rhynchomys soricoides; assembly: GCA_019843965.1. Classification (NCBI taxonomy): domain Eukaryota; kingdom Metazoa; phylum Chordata; class Mammalia; order Rodentia; family Muridae; genus Rhynchomys; species Rhynchomys soricoides. The sequence goes on from JADRCH010000041.1 coordinate 4,498,134, forward strand.
CTTCTAGTGGGACCTTCACAACATCATCATTTGCTCCTTCAAGGCCAGAGGACAATTGCTTTAGTATCTATTAGCAGGATGTGAGACCACCTGCCTCTTCACCTCCCAAACCCCCGTGCACACACAAGTGTGTGCAAACCTAATCAGAGTAGGGTGTGCTAGTGCCCTTGACATCTTCTGGTCACTTGAAGTGTGTTAGTTACTTCCCTACAGCTGTGATAACACCACACCCGAAGCAGCTTATGGAGGGACGGGTTGTGTTCGGTTTGCAGTCCCAGATGGATTAGAGCCCATTATGGCAAGAAGAGTGATAGGAGATGGTAGACAGGTAGACAGGTGGGCAGAGCAGAAGCTGAGGGTTCACATTTTTCTTTTAAAAAACTGATTTAAAGGAAATTTAAAAATTAAAAATAATTGTGTGTGTGTGTGTGTGCGCGCGCGTGCGTGCGTACATGTGCTGCAGAGGTCAGTGGTCTTGGACCCTCTACCCCAAGAGCTGGACTTACAGATAGCTGTAAACTGTCTAATGTGGGAGATGGGAATCAATCTACATCCTCTAGGAGAGCAGTATGTGCTTTTGACAACCGATCTCTCTCTCTAGCCCAGGACTCAACATCTTGAATTACAAACAGGAAGTGGAGAGCACACCAGAAAAGGAACAAGGCTTTGAAACCCAAAAGTCTGCCCTGGTGACATTTCTTTCAGCAAGACCATACCTCTAAACCTTCAAGCAGTGCCACCAACTGGGGACCAAGCATTCAAACATCTGATCCTATGGGAGCCATCCAAACAGGACACAAGTCATAATTCCCACTTACACTGAAGGAGAGACAGAGATAGAAGCACACGGCTTGCCTATTATTATTCTTCCTAGAGTTTACCTAGGAATTTCACCTGCTTTCGTTTCCAATCTGACTGCACATTATGCCTGCCTGGAGAATTCCTAGCATACAGATAGTTTGCACTTACCTATAACATCCAGGGGCCTGGGCCCAGACTTGTGCTCTCTTTTATAAAACTTCCAAAGTAATCTAATTATTATGCAATGAATTTGCCACCAAGCTTCAGGTGTACCTACTGTATGTGTTGGCATTTTGTCTAAGCTCTGCCTCACAGTTACCTGGCAAGAGCCAGGTGTGCCTGACTCACTAGAAAAGAGGCTGCTTGCTTCCTCTTCTCTCTAGGTCCTGCCTTCCTGCTCCTGCTCTGTCCTCTTGCCCTTTCCCCCCTCCCCCCTCCCCTCCCCTTCTCTCTCCACTTGCTCATGGCTGGCCTCTACTCATCTACTTCTCTACTCTCTCTCTCAACCCCCCCTCCCCATGCCCTGAATAAACTCTATTCTATACTATACAAGATCGTGTGGCTGGTCTCTCAGGGGGAAGGGATGCCTCAGCATGGGTCTGCAGAGGCACCCCTTCCCCATATCTTACCACACGTCCACCAAAACATACTCCTTCTCTCTCTGTCTTTTTATAAACTCAGCAGTATGACCCTGAAAACACAGGGCTTTCTTCTTCTGTACCAAGAAAGACGGACACATCAGAGAATTTAAAAGAACTAATCTCTATTCAGTAGCTGTACACAAAGTAAAAGTTGCTGACCAAAGTGAGACAGTGTCTAGTAGTTGAGCTAATACCTTTAAGAGATCACTTGGTCTGAATCTAGATCTAACACGGCAGGCTGGAGAATCATCCTGTCAGCTGACAATAATGACAGGAGTGGAATGAAGAGAGACATTAAAGCCCAGCAAAAATAAAGGTGGAATTAGCAATAATCACGTGAACTTTGAAATCCTCTCCCCCATAGCACCGCTGTGCTATCATTAGCAACAGTCACCCCGACTGTCAGTAGAACTCCAGAACCATTCACCCACCCTCTCTGACTGTAACAGTTGTCTTTAAGTGTATGGATTTATTAATGCGATCTCAATTCTGTCCCATTGCTCTATATGTCAGTTTCTATGTTGATATCATTCTGTTTTGTTTTCTATAACTTTGTAGTGTATTTTTAATTAAATGAAGTCTTCACTCTTTTATGGTCCCGCAAGAATTTAAGGATTTTCTTTCTATCTCTTCAATGAAGATTAGACTTTTGATAATGACTATACTGAGTCTGTAGGTGGCTTTGGATCATGAAATAGACAAATCACTAACAGTGACAGAGTACATTAGAAAAGTGAAAAGCAAAAAGCCAAGGCACGACAGCACCTTTTTGTGGTGGAATGTATGCATGCGAGGCTCTACCGACCGAGCTACACCTCTCCTCCAAAGCATTTATTTTTCAGAAACCATTTTGCACAATGTAAAACAAGGCCCAAGTAGGAGCTGGTTCTCCCCTTCCACCAAGTGGGTCCCAAGGATTGATTCAGGCTGTCAGTCTTCACGGCAAGTGATTTCACCTCTGAGCCCACTGTTGTGGGTTTGGTTCATTGCTTCTATTATATTAATTGACTTCCCTAATTACACGTGAATTCCCATGTCTGCGTGTGAGATGCTGATGGCCCTTGCCCTCAGCTGGTTCTTAATGGTGAATAAAGTTGCCCGTGACCAATGGCTGGGCAGGGAGACAGAGGCGGGCCTTTGAGTAGGTATGTAGGACAAAAGGACAGAGACATTGCCAAAATGTAAGGGTCTGGGTTTGTGGCGGTCAGGATGGAAAATAGGTTTTAGTAAGTAATAATTCAGAAAGATCAGAGGGGAAGAGTGTGTTAGCTGCGGGGAAATTTGGAAGGGCCCAGCCATTGCTCTGTACATGGCATATTAAAATAGAAGCGTGTGTGTGTTTCATTCGTGAATCCAGAGCACTCTGGAGGGTGATGAGAAGCAAGCCTGCAGCTGCTAGTGGGGAGTTTAGAGTGGATTAACAAATTACCACATCAGATGGTGCTCAATGTGTTAGTATTGAACTCACTTTTAAAAATTAATTGGAGACCCCAAATGGAAAACATGCACTGTGACCTGAGATTAGGAGGTGGGAAGAACTGGTTTCTCAGCAGAGCTGAGCCACTTGGTTCCTCTCCAAGCTTGCAGGTGGAACTAGAACAAAGGCACATAACTGCTGGTGTGGATTTACCCCATCAAAGGCCTCTGGCCACTGCAGAGAGTTTAAACTGGAGGTTCTGGGAATCCCTGCTGTGCAAGCAGACAGGCTGCTCAGAAGGGAGACAGAGGCAGACAGTAGAGCCTGTTCCTCTCCAACAGGCAGATAACCAGAGGATGGAGATGAATGAAATTCGATTTAATTGTTTTTGAGGGTAGAAGGGAGCGTAACTGTAATTGTTTAAGTGATTTTAAGTGTCCATGGAATAGAGAAATCCAGGCTGCAGATCTCAAATGCAGGAAACCAAGGCATGGAGGTAGAGTAGAATGAATGAGAAAAATGCTTTAAAAGAAGTTCAAAAACTCTATGCCAGGGCAGTACTTGGCATCTTTGGATGTGGTCTACATAGGAATTCTGGGATTCCTTAGCATGGTATATGACAAATTTAGAGCCTTGAAGTAGGGCTTATACAGTAAGTTAAGGAAGTTTAGTTGAAGTTAAATACATAGGAAAGGATATTAATCCCACAGAAGGGAGAACTTAAGTATACATAGATGAATAAAATAATTGAGTTTTTTTAATCTTAAATTGTAGGTCAAGAGCAGGAGATAGGGAGAACAATTTTATCTCAGAGAGATAGTAGAAACTTAGGCCTTGATCTAGTGTAAGAACAAGGCAGGGAATGGTAAAGTAATAATAGTAAAAATAATAGTATTATCTGTCTCAACAGATAATAATATTTGCTTAGATTGCTTTAATTGCTTTGCATTGTTTTAATTATCAAAATGTGTGTGGTTATAAGTTTGGTGGTTATGATATTAAAAATCCTCTAGGAGAGTGGTCAAGCTACTAAATTGAACCAATCTATACCTTTAAAGATTTTGGGTTACTGGACCAAGGACATCATATTTTGGGAGACAGGCTCTGGATTTGTGTTAATGTGAAAGAAGAAAAGGCTTTGTATCCCTTCCAGAATAATATGTTTCAGACATGACAGGGGAAGACTCCCTGAAGTTCTTGGGTACAGAAAAGAAAAATTCAAGAATATCAAACAGGACAGGTAACATGAATTACAGGAATAGCCCTGTAACTGGCTTAGACATAAAAATGTCTGTAGCCAAAACTTCAGCTAAAATTAGACAATAAATCTTGTTGGTTATGGAATCCTTAATATTCATCATACCGTCCTTCATATGACGTGAGTGAAGATTTATTACATTTGGTTATTGATCAAATTAACTCATAAAAGGATAGTTGTCTTTCACCTGCTCAAACAAGGAGCAAAATATTCATCCTTAACTTATCTGTGCACTTTGCATAATCAGTACAAATATCTTAACAGTATTAAAAGTTTGGTTATAAGATTCATATATTACAGAATGTACAGATTGACAAGATTCATCCACGGGGACACTGAAATGATCTGCTGTTTCAGCCACCTGCTTCCCAAAACAACATCAGCAATAGCTGCTGATTCCCAATGACCTCGGTTCTCCAGCCTTTCAGACAGATCCAGTCAGAAGTTCAGTCAGGTCCTAAGCCTTCTAAGCATACGGAGACTGGATAAACAGACCCTAAAACTAGCTTTCTTTCTTTCTTCTTTGTTTCTTTGTTTCTTTGTTTCTTTGTTTCTTTGTTTCTTTCTTTCTTTCTTTCCTTCCTTCTTTTTTTCTTTCTTTTGTTTTTGGTTTTTTGAGACAGGGTTTCTCTGTGTAGCCCTGGCTGTCCTGGAACTCACTCTGTAGACCAGGCTGGCCTCAAACTCAGAAATCCGCCTGCCTCTGCTTCCCAAAGTGCTGGGATTAAAGGCGTGCTCCACCACTTAGCTTTCTTAAGTCTAACCTATTTTTCTAATTTTCTTACCCCTTCCCACCCCTTTAAAAATTTTTCATCACCCCTATTCAGCAGGAAAAGTTGTGGAGAGTCGTCATCTGGATCCCTTGGATTTGGGTGTCTGGTTACGGTTATTTTATAAATTATAGATAGGTTGTCATTTTAAAGGATAATTTGGAAATGGTCATAATTTTGAACAGGGAGGAAATAAATGAGATGTATTACTAAATTTATTCTTGAACAAAGCATTGTATAGCCATAGTCTTACATTGATAGAAATCTTTATAATTGATGCAAAATTGAAGTTACAATTTCTTACATTGGTTCAGAATTTATATCGTGATACACATTTAAGGTTTTCTTTGGTATAAATCTTTGCATATTGATATAAAATTTGAAATTAATATTGTTTCTCTTTGATAGGCATTGTGCCTATGCAACTCATTTAAGAATACAAGGCCTTGACCCAGTCCTTCCAGCTGCTATTACAAACTGTTTAGGATGATTAAGTAACACAAGTTAAGGGCCAGGTAGTAAACTCATGGTTATATTAGATTCTGGTTTAATTAAAATGAAGTGGTTTTAATATTATTTAGTTAGAAATAGCTAAGAGTAGTCAAGGTTTAGCAGTTCAGATATACTTTATATAGATAGTCTTCAAAAGCATCAGAAAACCACAGAATGTGGCATTGAATGTTATTTCATTATTAAAGATCATTTGACTATGAGACATGTCTGCTCCTGACAGTACCCCCTTCACAGTTCAAAGAAGATACTGAGCACCATTACCTCCAGGCAGAGTTGCTTATCGTAGCAAGGTAGCCACTGGGCAAGAATTGCCCTAAGTCATCTGCAGACAAAGGTACTGTCCAGGACAGCAC
>JADRCH010000041.1:4508076-4530706 GCA_019843965.1 Rhynchomys soricoides
CACCCCAAACACATAGAGAAGCACACATATATCATACACACACACACACACACACACACACACACACACACCCATGAGTATAATGACATACGAAGAAGACAAATGATTGTGGCTAACAGTATGTTTAATTGGCATGGTTCAGAATTTGAGAAATCTCCACTCCACCCGGGGCTTCCTTGGTGATCTTGACTATAATGCAATTTACCTCAATATGAAAAGAAGACTGAGGGCTGGGAGTACCACTCAGTGGTAGAGTGTTTGCCCAGCAAGTATAAGGCCCTGTGGTGGTTTGAACAAGAATGACCCCCATAGGCTCTGGGATCTGAATGTTTGGTCACCAGGAAGTGGCACTATTTGAAAGGATTAAGAAGTGTGACCTTGTTGGAGGAAGTGTGTCACTGGGGGTAGACTTCAAGGTTTCAAACACTCATGCCAAGCCCAAAGTCTCTCTGTTTTTCTGCTGCCAAAGGATCTGGATGTAGAATACTTAGCTACTTCTCCAGCCATATCTGCCTGCGTGCAGCCGCGCTCCCCAGAATCGACTAAACCTTTGAAACTATAAGTGAGCTCCAGTTAAATGCTTTCTTTTATAAGAGTGGCCGTGGTTGAGCTGTAGAAACTGGGTAATAAGGAGGGCCCAAGGGAGGATGCGTGAATCTCACTCAGAGGGGAAATTAAATAGTCATTGGAGGTGGATGGAGAGAGGGAACTGGGTAGGAGAGGAGGTAAGGAGGGGAATGGGGATGGTGGATGATCAGGTTGGGGGGCAAGAGCGGTCTGGGAGTGAGAATGGAAATCAACGTGGAGGTCTCATCTCTGGTGACTAGCTGGAGGTCTGGAATGGGAAATGATTCCAAGAGTCTATGGGGGTTGACCCTAGCTGAGATTCCTACCAGAGTGGGGGTATAGAGACTGAAGTGGCAACATCCTGTAACCAGGCAGGACTTCCAGAGGTTGAAGGGGGACATCAATCCACCACAAAACCCTCAACCCAAAACTTGTCTTGCCTACAAGGTGGACAGGGATAAAGGTGTATCAGAGACTAAGGAAACAGCCACCAGTGACTGCCCCAACTGAGACCCATCCCCTGGGAGAGAGCCAACCCTGACACTATTAATGATACTCTGCTATGCTTGCAGACAGGAGCCTAGCATAACTGTCTCCTGAGAGGCTTCATCCAGCAGATGGAGACAGATGCAGAGACAAACATCAGATGGAGCCCAGGGAATCTTGTGGAAGAGTAGGGGATAGAAGTGAGCAAGTCAGAGGGGTCAAGGACATTATAAGAATCAACCTGGGCCTGTGGGTACTCACAGAGCTTGGGCCACTAACCAGGGAGCATGCAGGGGCTGTACCTAGGCCCCTATATATTTGTAGCAAATGTGCAAGCTTGATTCCCCTAACAAGTGGAGCAGGGGTTGTTTTAATCTCTGTTCCCTGCCATTGGATCTCCTTCACATTATCTGGACTGTATGATTGGGCCTCAGTGGGAGAGGATTTGCTTAGTCTTGCTGGGATTAGATGTCCCAGGGTGGGGTGGTACCCAAGGGGGTGGCTCCCTTTCTCTAGGGAGAAGGGGAGGGGGTAATGGGAGGAGGGATTAGTAAGGGTAGGGCTGGGAAGAGAGGAGGGAGGGGGGCAGTGATCAGGATGTAAAGTGAATAATAATAATAATAATAATAATAATGATAATAATAATGATAATAATAATGATAATAATAATGATAATAATAATGAAAAGCATGGTTGACGTCATGGTGTCTCTTCACAGCGATAGAACACTACGGCAGGCCTTTAGTTCAGTTCTCAGAAACAAAAACATTTTCTCCTCTTATTTTGGGATTAGAGAGATGGCTCAGAGTGTTGTACAGAGCACTTGCTGAACAAGGACCTGGGTTTGGTTCCAAGCACTCACATTGGGCAGCTCACAACCATATGTACGCTCAGTTCCAGGGAGCTGATGCCCTCTTCTTGTTTCTTTGGGTACCTTCATGCATGTGGTTCACATATATACAGTAGGCTCATATACACACATATACACATAAATACGTCTTTAATTAAAAAAGGAGACTGAGAGTTTACACTGTAAGAACCTGACTTTGAATTCTTTAAGCCTTGGTCTTATTGTCAAGTTTTGCCATTATATAGCTGGTTTTGCAGTACACAAGTATCATCATATTTATAAATGTGTGAGAGGAAGAGACCCTTACTCTAGGGGCAACTGATATACAAAAGGCTGCCTAGTATGTTTTGATTCTTTTACTTCATGAGCTGTAGAAACGTCACAGCTGATTGTGAAGCTGAGAACTGGACGGGCAATGCCACCCAGCACCAGCTCAGCCCTCAGTGCCGAAGCCTACATGGTACGGTGCTTCCTCCTCCTCCTCCTGCACCCACTTCTAACAAAGAAGAGAAGCTAGGCAGCGTTACAGAGGTGATAGTGAATACAGTACACAGTGCCCAGTGAAACAGCCTGCTGTGGCTTAAAGCTGGTCTTATATAATCAATCAGTTAATTACAGATTTTGAGGGCTAAATTGTTGAACTTATTTTTTCAGTTAGAGGAAGAGAAACATACAAACTTTGATCTCTGCACAAATAATTGCAAAGATGGGTTTAATGCATGATTGCTGTGCCCCCAGCATCCTTCAGAGTGCCTTACATGTGTTGATTTCCTTCATGCTCATGGCTGGCATAGGATGCTCTCACTGCTGCCTACATTGCCAGGAGTCCGTGAGTGTATCACAGAGCAAATGGAGCTTTGCTGCTGAGACCGGTGTTGTTCTGGATCAACCACAAAGGTCCACATCAGTGAGAGGGTGGCAGAAGGCCGCTTCTAGCTGTGTAACCCTTGGGGCTGAGAGGAATCAGGGATTGCATGTTCCCCTATGGATCTCAAGGAAATTCACCTCGACAAAACCTCAGCCTAGACTGTAAGAACCTTCTCTGCTTCTAACCACCAGAACTGTTGGGTAACAGGGTATGTTGCTGAAGCCACTGCATTTGTGGTGATTAGTTATACAGTAGCTGTAGCCTAGCATAGTGTTATGTTCATGAACATGTATGTTCATGCTATGACAACAAGCAGTTCCCAAACTTCAGGTCATCAAAAAAAAAAAAAAAAACACCATCAAAAACAAACAAACAAACAAAAACAAACAAAAAACCTCACACATTTCTACAGAATTGAGCTGGGACTTGGAGGTGTCAGAGTCTATGAATTGGAAGCTTTCATGGTATCAACCTTTTGGCTTTCATAAAATTACAGCTTTGTAGACATCTTGCCAGTATTTTCATCCTTGAGACTGCCCAGCTCACCAGAGAGATACGCCTAAATCTACAAGGATTTACTCCTCTGAGTGAATTCAACACTATATTTCTACATCATCATCATCACCACCACCACCACCACCACCACCATCCTGGAGCCAGGCAGGCAAAGCAGTTAGACATGAGGGAAGCAAGACAACTGCCGATCCTGGATCTTGGTAGCAGTGTCTCCTGATGGCCCAATGCCCTTTCATGGCTAAGCATCTTTGAAGTTGCAGTTAAGCTGTTCTGCTATACCAGAAACCCAGTTACCAGTTGCCACCCCTGTGTGCTAGTGAAGGGGCTACGTCTCCAGAAGACCTCAGCATGATGACATCATTCACACTGTCGTTTTCAACCCTTGCTTTTTTTTTTTTTTTTTTTGGTAGGGTTTTCTAGAGTGTCTTAGTTAGGGTTTTACTGCTGTGAACAGACACCATGACCAAGGCAACTCTCATAAGGACAACATTTAATTGGGGCTGGCTTACAAGTTCAGAGGCTCAGTCCATTATCATCAAGGCAGGAGCATGGAAGCATCCAGACAGGCACGGTGCAGAAGGAGCTGAGAGTTCTACATCTTCATCTGAAGACAGCTAGCAGAAGACTGACTTCTAGGCAGCTAGGAAGAGGGTATTAAAAGCCCACACCCACAGTGACACAGCTACTCCAACAGGGCCATACCTTCTAATAGTGCCACTCCCTGGGCCAAGCATATACAAAGCATCACGTAGAGGATCGTGAGAAGCAATCCTAAAAGGGAGATCCTGTCTGCCATAGTCCATGAATGTGCTACACAACTCAAAAATAGTTATAAAAACAACTCAAAAATAGTTGTAAAAAGGTTTTTAAAATCTCACTGTACAGAATAGGGTGGGCTGCCCCTCTCTTTCTGAGTAGCCTAAATCAGTCTCTTTTGGAGTGTTTGCTTTGCTTTGCTAAACAAACTGCTCGAACTCAATTGAATTCTTTCCTTTGAGAAGATGTGAGCCAGGCAACCTATCCCAGACCCCCACAGCCAATCTCCTTCAGTGAGACAGTGGAAAGTGTATCCCTAGATAGTTACCCACGTTAAACTGCTCACGTGACAGGAAGCAATGCTTCTGCTAGTGTACTGGGAAAGAAATCGCTAATAGTTCAGGTTGGATTCTTTTATTCAACTTTCTGTTTGGAATTTTTCTTAAGATGGAAGCTTTAAAAAACTGTTTATCATTTTTTATGTGGATGTGTACATGTCAGTGTGTGTGTTTACAGAGGCAAGAGAGGTGTGGGCTCCCTGAAGCTCAAGTTCCAGGCAGTCATGAGCTGTCTTCTAGGGACTGAACTCGGGTCCTCTGTAAGACCAATGTGTGCTTTTAACCACTAAACCCTTCCTATAGCTCAAAGTAGACGTATTTTCGAGAGAAAAAAACGTTGGTTCTTGTGGAGACAGAGACTAAATTTTCTGAAACTACCAGAAAAACAGTATTCAAAGGGAACCCTTTATTAGCAGTTAGGATCACCAATAGATACATTAGCTCTATGCTTGGGGCTCAACAGGCAGTGGGACAATTTATTGAAAATAAAAAGGATGTATAAATACATAATTAGCTTATGCTACTGTGCTGGTTTGAATAGATTCAGCCTCCACAGACTCACAGGTTTGAACGCTTGGCCCAGGGAGTAGCACTATTAGAAGTGTGGCCTTGTTGGAGGAAGTGTGGCACTGTGGGAGTGAGCTCTTAAGGCTTATGTGCTCAATCTATGTCCAGTGACGGTCTCCTTCTGCTTCCTGCAGATCAAGATGTAGAACTCTCAGCTTGTCCTCCAGCACCACGCGGACCTGGGCACTGCCATTTTCTTGCCATGATGATAATGGACTAAACCTCTGAACTGTAAACCAGCCCCAATTAAATGTTGTCCTTCATAAAAGTCGCCTTGGTAATAGTGTCTCTTGCCAGCAATGAAACTCAAATTAAGACAGCTATGCATAGATGTTTTAAACTCCATCTGTGAATAAATATATCCCCGATGTTTCAGTGTGTGAACTTTGTTGTTCTGGTAGCTTCAGCTTGTAAAGTGCTCCTTTGTTGGCATGGGAAGGGCACCTTTGAGCTGTTCTCTGACTTCTTTTTGTGGCCACAGCTTCCTGGATCTCTGGCACTTTAGAGTCTTAGTTTTGGAGCTGGAGTTTCGATGCTGTCTCACTAGCTTACTATGACTCCAAGTTTGGATAAGTTCTTCAACCCTAGTATCTTCATCTTAAGACAATGTTATGCCGTTTCTTGTCGATCTTACAGGGAGGGCTATAACTCGTACACGTGCTGCCTGGCTCATAAGAAACACTCAAAAAGTACTGACTGAAAAATCAACAAAACAAAACGAGACCCCCTCCACCAGAATCGGCACAGAATTATCTTGCTTCTGATGCTGCCTATAAAACCATATTACCAGAATCAAGGGATGTCTTTTCAAAAATAAAAGGGGAAATACTGACTACCCAATGTCCATGTGCTATGTTCTTTTATGAATCTGTTTAAAAAATATACACTCATCTTTTTAACAACTGTGGTTCTTGATAACTTGGGAAAAGGAAGAAAGACTTGTTTTTCATTTAGGAGAGAATATGGATTGGAGGGGTGGGTGAGCCCAAAGCACAGTAGCCTCATCAGAGAAAGCAGTGAGGACTGGGCATCAACTCTGTGCCAAGGGCTTTCTGTGTGATCTCAACCAGCTGAGTTAGCTATGAAGACATCTTTATGTCACCGGTGGATGAATGAGAATGGGGCCAAAAGCCTTGTTCAAGGCTGCCTGGGGTGAGTTCACTCTCCAGCTTCTCATACAGGATGACTTTGGAGTAAACTGGTCCTTGAATGATGACCTATGATTTAGGCAGGATGCACTTGTCACTTGCTGGGAGTGAGTAATGACCTCTCCTTAGAGAGGTTATTGAGTGGCAAGCAGCACATGGACATAATTTCCCCTCTGATCCTGACCTCTGCAAAATGGCCTTTCTTCTGACCACAGGATTATCCCTGCTGTGTGAAGTAAATACCTTCTATTAACTGTTAACTGCCTGTTTTGTGACTTTGAAGACACAATGGATAGACTCAGATGCAGCAGAAACTGGCATCTTTTTAACAAGTTTTCTTCAATGTCAGTAAATCCATTTTCTTCTCCATTTAAGAAGATTACAATTCTAGTAATTATACTGGCGTGGAGCTATCTAACACATGCAAAACATATGCTTCACTATTGCACCCCATCAACTCCTGAGAAAGTTAAATTCTAATGTTAGAATGCCACAAAACTCACTCCGCAGCTGAAAATGTTGACCAACTGGAAAGGGAGACATTCTGTGGAGTGTCAGTATGATAGACACCATTACCTGGGGTTTCAGAATCTCCTAAAGTTAGGATTCAGTGGCCATTAGGATCATCATATAAGTCAGAAAGTTAGTTACTGCATCTTCTATCTCAGTCATTTAACCCCTGATCATTTTCTCCTCTTAAAAACTGGCTTGCTTCTCAACTATTCTCTTTTTTGTGTTAAATGTCAGCTCTTCCTTGAGAAGATTGAGGAATAAAAAGTTTACGTAATGGAGACACTGGTTTGTCAAGAAGCACTGAGCATACGAACACAGCGAAAGCAAAAAGAATTCGTTGACTGGCATGGTGTGCCACGTTACTGATGGTGATGGGAAGGGTAGACACTGTTGGCAGTTGTGTACTGATACTCACTCTCCGTGGTGTGTTCCAGGGCTTTGGCAGACTTACCACTGGTTTCAACAGAGAAGTAGAAGGCATCTCTTGTTGCGCTGCCACTTCCCTTGTTCAGGATGTAGTAGACCCGCATCTCATCAATGTCAGCTTGAAACAAGAACAGACACTATACTAAGTCTATTGTGCACAACAGGAAAGGGGGTGTTGGTGACTTGTGTTCCTTATGGTATGGGAATGTAACACAGTTTTAAATATAGGTGGAGTGCTTTACATTTTTTATTTACACTTGTTTGTTTAATATGTGTGTTATGGTACATAAATGGAGGTCCCAGGACAACCCGCAGGAGTCTGTTTGCCCTTCCTACCATGTGGGTTCTGAGGACCGAACTCAGGTCATTTGTCTTGGCCACAAGCACCATTACTTACTGAGCCACCTTGCTGGCCAACAGATCTGTTTTTTAAAGCTAGAAAGGCAAAAATACAAGAACATTTTAAAGTGCTGTTGTTAACATGTGCTCTGGGGTACACTATATATCCAGGGGAATGTGCCGACTATACGTGATTTATAGCATCCAACCACTCTGTGGAGAGCCAGGTCAATATGAGCTTAAGTGTCACTGTGAGCAGAGAGCTTGCCACAATGAGTAGTACCTGTTAACTCTTTGTCAAAATTAGTTTAAATAACAGTTAATGTTATACCTTGACAACAAAGAAAATGAAAATAATGCTACTGTTTTTTCTTTCTTATTGTCTATATTCCTTGCCCCTTACACAACTTGTTTCTTAGCTCTGTGGTTGTTTTTTATATTTGCAATCATTAGTATTTTAATGACAATTTTCTGTTAGGTAGAATTTATTTAGACAAACGAATTTTATAGAACCATATATGATTTCATCATTTTTTAGAAGCAATTTAAAAACCTAGCCAAGCTAGGTTTTAAACACAGTGATTATTGGAATGAGAACCCCTCCCCTCATAGGCTCATAGATTTGAATGCTTGGTTTGCAGTTGGTGGAACTGTTTGGGAAGAATTAGGAGGTGTGGTCTCCTTGGAACAGGTGCATCTCTAGTGGTGAGCTTTGAGATTTCAGAAGTCCATGCCAGGGCCAGCTGGCTCTCTCTTTGCTTTGTGCTTGTGGATTAGATGTAAGCTCTCAGCTATGGCTCCCGCATTATACCTCCCTGCCGGTTGGCATGCTCCCTTACATACAGACTCACCCTCTAAGATTTCAAGCCTCAATAAACTCTTTCTTCTATCAGTTGCCTTGGTGGTCATGCACTTCACTGCAATAGAAAAGTAGCCAAGACAAACCCTCTCCATGAGTGCTACTCTGCGATGACAGCCCGGTACATGTGTGTTGATGGTAAAACACATATGTGTTGATGGTGGTACGCTCCATGCATCTCTTTGTATCTCATGGGCAAAGCTACCTAAAGGAATAGTAAAAAGCAGCCCAAGGACCTCTGGTGCCACCTAACTTGGAAAAGCAGGGGACTTTTTTCTAGTTCAGTGCTAGTATTAACTAGAAATTTAAAAGAAAAATGATTTTAAAACACAGTTCTTTGTACACTTAGGCTAACTTGATTCTATGCATTTAAATAAATAAATTATAATTTTTCCTGCATTGAGATAGGAACTTACACTGTAGCTCAGTCTGGCCTGTATTTGTTACAGGCTGGCATCAAATTTGCAAACCCGCTGCCTCAGCCTCCTGAGTGCTGGAATTGTAAGAGTGAGCTTTCAGTTTCAGAAATTACTTCTGGATAGTACATTAAAATATATGATGTATTATTTATAGATCAAACCTAGACAATTATCTTAAAAATCTAGACCCTACTAACAAACTATGACAATTGCCATTCTTAACTTCAAAACATGTTATCAAATAAACCTAACCTTATCTTATGATTTTACCAAGGTGTAATTACAAGGTACATTGGTTTTTTTGTTAAGTGGCTCTTCTAATGAATAGTTGAAAAAGGACTAGCTTTTCTTTTCTTTCTTTTTTTTTTTTGATGAGTAATTTTACAATACACTATGTTTTCTTTCCTTTCTTTCTTTTTTTTTTTCAAAAATCAGAATTAGAGTCAGAGACAATTTACAGAGCTCTGAGAGCTCTGACCCACTGAGGAGATGGACACAGAGGCACAAGGAAAAAAATCCGACTGACCTTGTGTGAACATGTGGGTGCTCTCATTTCCAAGGCCAGCATTGACAATGTAGCCATGCTCTGGTCCGCTTGTCACTTTATACTTTAGGAGTCTGTGGGGAGCATCCTGATGGAATGCTTGTAAATATTTGTTGGTAATGAGGAAACCCAAGTGTCCAGTGTGTAGGAGCTTCAGGGCTGTGGCTCCCCTGTTGATGGCAATCTGTGGGATACTGTCACCAAGGGAACTTATTTGGATCCACGCTATCTGAGGCACATGTGTCTCCAGAGCAGTGTCTGGGAAGACATAGAAGCCTGTGTGAATGCCATCAGTAATGGTGAAGGAGAAACTGTCTTTGGTTGTCTCACTGCCATCGTGACAATAGAGAATCAGACTCTTTGTCAGGTCCTTCTTAGTGAAAGTGGTCACAGGATGGCTACCATTATACAAAATCCTGCCATGGATGGGGATCTGTGTGATGGTAAAAAGAATAAAATCAGCTGGAGTATCCTCATCTTCCACTGTCAACTGAGAAGGAGTGACCACTATGCTTTCCCCTCTTTGCAGGGCTAGTGTTTTGATAGTTAAGGTAGGTTTTTTGTTGTCCTGATCTGTGATGGATATCCTGAAGATTCTGGACACAGAACTGTGTCCCCTAGTCACTCTAAGCTCAAAGCGGTCCTTCTTTACTTCATCCTTTGAAATATGGACATAGGATATCTTGTTGCCGGCCAGTTGAAGCTGAGTAAAAGAAGCCATTGGCTCCCCGGGCTGGTCAGAGCTTTCCAAGCGGCCTGTGCGAGGAGCTCGTGTAATGCTGTAGAGAAGTTGTTCACCAGGGCTGTGGATGTCACTGGTGTTAAGCAGTTCAGTGGTGAGGGACATTCTGTTACCTTCTGTCAAGGTGACTCTTTTGCTGACTATCTCAGGGACAACACTGTTTGAGTTGCCAATGGTGATGTAGAAATAGAGGTCTCTCAAAGGGTTAACCCCATCAGTCACATCAAATTTGAGAAGATCAACAGCTTCTCCCTGGCCTGTGTGGGTATAACAGATGAGGTCTCTGTCAATTTCATCCTGGGTGAAGTTCATTCCCATGGTGAGGTTGTTCCTCACATCTCCTCCTGGCTTTCTCAGTCGTTGCAGAAGCCCCTGTTGAAGCTCGGAGTGGAGAACAAAACTGAGACTCTTGTTATCAGAGTCAAGATCTATGGCTTTCAGCATATGATTTGTGATGATCCCAGAGTGTCCAGTTTCTACTTCCAACCCATCATTGATGGTCAACTGAGGAACCTCATCATCCACCAAAATTACAACAATGGGTACCTTTTTGTGAGTGGTGTGCCTGCCATCACTCAGCCAGACCTCAAAGCTGTCCTCTGTGGTCTCTGAGTCATCATGTTCATAGGCAATGGAGGAGGCCTCTTGGATCTCCTGCAAGGTAAAGCTGTGGATGGGCTTGCTGCCTGTGGCCAGCTGCTGTATGATTTGTCCATGCTGGGGGAAGACCGTGAGTCGAAAGTGAAGCTTATCTGGTGGGAAGTCAGCATCTACTCCATTGACCAATGAGGTGTCTATGACCCTGCTCATCCCCTCTAATACTACAAACTCATAGGTGAAAAGTTCAGGCTGCTCATCATTGGTGGGTAAGACGGTTAGAGGGAGGAGGACATTTGGGGAGAAGTTGATGCCGTCAGAGCAATAAAAGGTGAATTGATCTGCTCCTGGTTCTACTCCCTTGTGGATACTCTGTACATAATTGATGCACCCCACTCGAACATCCTTGATGAAGAAGGCACTGATGGGGCTGCCAGCCCGTGACACTTCTGAACCAGGAGCTGGTGCCAAGTTTTCCAGGTAGCCTGACGATGGCTGCGCAGTCAGAGTACAAAGAATTTCATCTTTGAAAGTGTCCACATCTTCAATGTTGACATGTTGTGGGGTCAAGAGAGTCTTCCCACCTTCATATACAATGAAGGGCTCTCCTACCAAGACCTTGGGGGCCATGTTGTCCATGGGTAGCACTGTCACTTCCACCAGCACCCTCTCTAGTATGTTGTCTCCCATGGCCCAGTGATAAGCATCCTTGGAGAGGATGAGGCTAAAAGCATCATGCACCCTTTGGAAGCCAATTTCACCTCCAGTGTGAACATAGCTTACTGCCCCACCAAGGAGGTCCTCCTGGGTGACTCGTTCTGCAGGCGAACCATTCACCAGAATCATACCCAATTTAGGCTTGTCCTCTATGATGAAAGATAGCATCCAATCATTTGTGTCCTCTCTGCCATGAGTAACACCCATAGTGATCTCAGAAGCTGCATTTTCAAGTACTTCTAGAGAAATAGCCAATACTGGAGTACCTGTGATAGAGATCCCGGGAATTCTGTCAGCCACAGTGGGCTGCACAGAAACCCAGACGGTGATGGGTATATGGTTTACTCCATCACTTACCTCTAGGTAGATGATGTCATTACAAGTCTGGTCTTTGCTGTGCTGATAAGAGATATTCCCACTGATAACATCAGCTAGCATAAATGATTCTCCTGGATCCATGTATTTTTTAAAGTACTGCAAGTGTCCATGCTGGGGACCCCAAACTAAAGTGAAGAAAACTTGATCAACATTGGTGTCGGGGTCTGAAACATTAAGTTCACCTCTGCCAAGAATAAAGCTGTCTCCCTCTAAGACAACAAAGCCTCTATTGATGACTTTTGGTGGCTGATTGCTCAAAGGCTGCAGAAATAGTGTGAATGTTCCTGGCACACTGTTGCCTGCAGTGTCTTCCACCTTGTAGGTGAATTGTACAACTCGAGGTACGATGCCCAGATTCTTCTCTGGGGGTCGATAAGCAATTTTTTGATGATTGACCTGGGCTTGGGTAAAATGAACGATGGGTCTATTTGGTGAATCAGTGAGCACGATTTCTCCAGCCTGGACTTGGTGGTTGCTGTCAGTATCTGTTGGTTGTGTCAGTAGCGTATACCACAGGTTCTGTTCATCTGAGTTCTGGTCAATGTACTGAAGGAACTTCTTCTGCAAGGGAGTGAGCTGGTATCCTTGCACTGTCATTTCTAGGGTAGTTTCTGGAGATAGCTGAGGATGCAGCTTATCTGCAGGCTGGATGCTGATGGTAAAGAAGTGCTGGTTGGAGAGATTTGGTGGGTCATGGTCATCCTGCACACGGAAAGCTAGACGGGCCACTGTAGATGAGCTATGTGGTCCAGGATGGGAGAAGAAAAGTCTCCCTTCCATTATGTCTCTCTGCAGCCACTCAGTCACCACCTTCTCATAAAGGCCGTCCTTTTCCACATAGTGCCAGTCACTGTGCAGAAGAGATGAAGGGGGTTCAGCCTGTCTCAGCAGCATGTTGCCTGGGTGCTGACTTGAGCTGTAGGAACCAGGGGCCAGATCTTCACGCCTCTCTTCCTCTTTTCCTTCCAGGTGTTGGTCTTCCAACACAAAGAGGATAGCTGAGTCCTCAGAATCAATATCTGTGGCACATAAGACAAACGGGGATATCTGGACCACCTGCCCTTCAGTCACGGAGAGTCCCATGTTGATGGTGAGCACTGGTGCCTCATCATCCACAGGCACGATAGAGATGGGAAAGAGGAAGTCCACCTGGTGGTGCCCATCCCCCATCTTGAGGATGATGTTGTCACTGTAAGAGTCACTGCCGTCATGCTGGTACACCACTCGCCCTGCACTCAGGTCTGCTGGTGTGAAATACTTCCACCCATCAGGTGCCCCACGCACCACTAGCCGCCCATGTTGCAAGCCTCTCACTGCAGCAATTCTTATTTCTATGGAATTATCTTTATCACTGACCTGAAAGTTTTGGGCATCGGATAAAGGCCTTGCCTGGCCTTCAAAAACTGCAAGTCCTCCGCTGTAGCTAGCCATTGGAGCCAGAGCGTTCATAGACTTCACCACCACCATGAAGGAAAAAGGCACAGAGGTGTCACCATCTTCATCCACCACTTGCAACTGGAGCTGAAAGATGCGGTCCCTTTCTGAGCTCCCCGTTGGGGGACGATAGGCAATTTTCAGCTCTCGCAGCTCTTTCTGGGTAAAGAAAGAAACTGGAAGGCCCAGGGGGTCATCTGTATTCACCACAAAACCCTGTCGACCATGGAGTCCAGGTGGGGCTTCAGGGACATTGAGAATGTTGAAGACTAGGTCGTCAGGGTCTGACTCGCTGTCTTCTGCAGCCAGCGTATCAGGTGTCAGGGCTGTCAGTAAGGACTGTTCAACTTCAACCATCATTGGAGCCGCGAGACTGGGTCTCGGTGCCGTGCTCCTGGCTCCCTTCTGGATTCGGACTTGAAGCTGGAAGTACTCCTGGTCCAGCACCTCCAATGACCTAGTACCTTGAGACTTTGGCCCTAGTAGCTCCACTAGCATGGGCACGTAGTCTCTGCTGGGTGAGGATAGTGTGGCAGTATGCTGGTAGCGCACCCCAGCCTGGATAAAAGTCTCACAATCGGCCAGATGGCCCCTGGAGAGAGGAGTCCCAGCGGTGTCCACCAAGCGCCCATACTTGGGGAGTGGTCCGCCAGGGTGAGGAAGCAAGGTGAGCCTGCACCTGCTCCTGGAAGCGAAGTTTAGTACCCTCCTGTCGATGGCGTGGCTGCAGCCTAGCACTTTAAACACTTTCAATGGCCTGTTGCGCGTCACCAGCTGAAGCTTGGGGAAGACTACGTTCACATGCAGAGTGAAGGGCTGCACCAGCGTGTAATTCCCTGCATCGTAGCGCAGCTGCAGCTGTATCCGGGTTCTTATGGCGCTGGGCGAGCCGAAGTGAGTGTACTTGACCTGGTGGGCCCCGAAATCACAGGGAAATTGGCGCGGGGAGAGCGCGCCTTGGAGCCGCGGGATGTCCAGCACTGTCACCTCGCACTGATCCCCTCGCTGCACTCGAATCACCAGGTCCCGCCGTGGGTCGAGCCAAACCGAGCGTCCCTGTGGTACTTGGAACCCGTGGTTGGCGATCAGGATGCCAGGGTTCTGGTGATTACCGCCATCAAGCGCTCCCCAGGGAGGCAGGTAGAGCTCGCAGTGGGACAGGTTTTCTCTCAAGGGTGCCTGTTCCCTCAGTGCGTGACAAGTCAGAAGCAGGCAGGCGAGAGCCACTAGCAGATGCGTGGACAGCCCAGAAAGGTTCAGAGACCCCCCAGCCATGGTCCGATGGAATTCTGGAGTTGAAATATCTAGAGAATGCCCAGTCCAAAGGAAGCAGTGATGCTTTGCAGGAGGTCGGGGATGCTTGGATTCCGCCAGAGCTAGGAGCTGCAGCAGGTAACTGCAAGGGAAGGGCTCTTCCTGTCTTCTGCGTTCCCCCAGATGTGCTCCAGCGCACCGACACCTAGTGAGCATGCAGGGACTCCCTCTCCACTTCCCAATGTCTTTATCCCAGTTACCTTGATAGGTCGCAGCCTTGGGTTGCCTGCCTCCAACTGTCTTCTCTGGAAACGTTATTCCCTGGGAGTCACGAAAGGATTGTCCCTCAGGATTGGGAAAGCTAGAGTGATTGCACCTGGGTGAGTTCTGGGCGAGGGAGACAAGGCAGGCACGGTTCATTCACCCAGGAGGAATAGTGTCTCTGGTAGAGTGCAGAGCCAGAGTCTCTCTTACTGCTGGTGGGAGCGACTTTGCAAAAAAGGATTTTGTCTGTCTGTCTGATGAAGCAGCTTATTCCAGGTTTGGTAACTATGCACGTTCACAGCAGCCCAAGCAGTTTCTTTTCAGGTTCTTTTTTTCTTTTTCTTTTTCTTTTTTGAGATGAGGAAACAGGATCCCTCTCTCTCTTTCTCTCCCCCCTCCCCCTCTCTCTTTGGCGGGGCGAGGACGGGGGCGAGGGGGGGGCGGCAGCTTCAAGGTTCTGAGAGTGGGGAAGCAACTGCTTCCAGGGGCAAACTTGAATAACTTGTTATGTGTTTCCAATGAACGGGTCTCACATAAAGCAATTGTGTGTGCAGGTCAGCTTCCTGTGGCTTTCTTAGAATGTAGTTTCCATACCTGATCAACACTAGATATGGCTGTTTCCTTTCTTTCCTGTTACTTTCTTGGCTTGAAAATATGTGGCAGCCATGGGAGAGGAGGTGGGAGCAGCAGTGCCTAAGAAAACCCACAACTAAATCTCTGTGATAATCCATCCCTGGCTTGGAACCAGGCTTTCAAATGACATCGTTTCCTGTCTGTGACTGGAGTGAGTGACAGGTCCTGACTTGTCTTAATTTCTTAAGGACTAGAAGAATCTGGTCAGTCACTATGCAAGATAATCCAATTCACCTGGTTCTTTTTTTTTCATGTCAGGGACTTTTTAGTGACTAGAAATAGATGCACGCAAAACTCTTGATAAAAAAATGGCTTCAACTGGATAATATAAACCTGAGGATTGTCACCTATAAATTAATCTTTTGATCTTTCTGCAGTATCCCAGATGGTTTGTTTACTTTAGCAGCAGCCAGCACTGCTGCCGCCATAGCCAGCACCACACCACTGTTTTCAAACCAAGAATACCTTATGATCCTGAAAGTGTTAATCTCTAAACTGCCAACCTGTGAAGTGTGGTGGTGTTTGTGGTCCACTAGAGCTGAATGCTACTCCACCTCATTAGCACAGATCTGTTCATATAGCAATATTGCAAGAGATAGTAATTTTAAATAACGCATGGTTAAGCTTAATTCAGCCATGTTAATCAGCACACCCAGAAAATGCTCTTTTAAACATGCATTTTTAAAATCTAGACACAGTTACAATTCCATTATGCAACAACGAAGCATTATATTCCAGAAACTGCTAACTGCCTTATGTGAAGAATGAGTGTCATAATCAAACAATTAAAATGGTTCTTGTTTGGAGACAGTGTCTTAGTGTATAGCTCAGGCTGGCCTCGAGCCTGTGAGTCTCCAGCTTCAGCCTGTGAGTGCTGGAGCTCAAGGCATGTACCACTTTGTCTGGTATAACAGAACTTTGCTTTTAGTCTATGTATATTAAATTTTACCATCTGAGCATTTAAGATGAGTTGTTTGGTTCCCGTCTAAGCATCACTTTCTTCAAGGCAATCTTTTGCACACGCTCTTTCCATATTGCAAAAGTGGAGATGGAGAGCTGAGATGCCAAGTTATGATTAAGTCCATGGTTTTGCTCTCTGACCTTCTCTGCTCAGCATTCACCTTTCTTATCATTTTGTATCTGGAAGGTTCCCCACATCTTACCAGCTTATTTCTTCTACTTCTGACTTGCTTTCTCAGGGCAGTCTAGTCTGGCTTTAGACACACAGACCAAACTCTTGCTATGGTCACCAGTAGTCTTTTGGTTGACATGGTCACACCTTTCTTCTTTCCCTCCTCCCTTCCCATCACATGGCTCTGCCAGCCATGTCACTAAATTTCATATTCATGCAGTTAGCTGTCAATTGAAGCCTGTCTTCCTGGGTAGCCTTAAAGCTCTATACCAGCAGGGAGAGTGTGTCAGTCACCACAGATGCCTAAGAACAGAGGGAACGAAGCGACTGTGAAGTAGTAATGACAGATCATGAAACTCAGACATTCATCAGAAGAAGCCAGTACAGCAGGTAAAACTTCCGTCCCTTCCCAGAATGCACCAGCTCACTGGAAACTGCTGTCAGCTGTACTTAGGCCTCCCACACTTGTCTTCCAGCCAAATCTGTATTATTAAATCTTTGTTTCCTCAGAGTAATTTCTTTTATCCGTGTTGTATCTCTGTATTTCATCACCTCAAAGTTATCCTTTGAACCTGAGCTGCATTTCAAATCTATCATTAAGCAGGAGAGAAACAAAACAAAATTATAAACCATATGCTCTGATCATATTTTATAAGCCCTACATCATGTGATTCCTGCAAAGACCTTGCAAAGTGGCTGCTTCTTGTCTCTAATTTATATTCGATAATGAATCCCACTTCATCCAGTGGCCACAAGAACTAAGTGGATTACTCCTCATAAAAGGATTCTTTGAATACTGCCAGGCACACAGTAAGCACTCAATAAATGTAAGTTATTATTATAGTTACAGATAGGAAGTTGAGATTTATAAGCATTAAGCAGAAAAATTTTACCTTGTAAATTATTTCCACTGTCACCAAAAGTTCCACAGGAAAAGGCTCCTTATATACCCTTGACATTCGAACGGGACTTTTTGTCATGTACCATTGCATAAGTAATTGGCTGTGCTCTGAAGTACGTAGAATGAATGACATTCAATAAGATAAGGGTAGATATCCTGTCCAAATATCCTGTATGTGTTTGGCTAAGAGACAAGCCATATTCATAAAGGTCATACCCAGCTTCTGGGAGAATGAGAATAGGTAAGAAAGATTCTGTCCATCCATCGAGGAGACTTTACAATAGCATTCCTTAATTCTACAGTTGATATCAGCCAAGACTAATTCTACTGATGTTTGTCAACCAACTGAAGAAACGAGAAATCAGTATATCTAAGGATAAATGCTTGGAATCTGACTGTTAGCCAATTGATTAACAAAATACTTTGGTTCTGTGTACCGGAGGGTTTAATCTAATCGGCCTGGAACCCCCGAAGGGGTCTAAGATGTTGGAGGACCTGTAATAGGGAGACGACAAGTAAAAACAAAACTACAACACAGGAAAACACTCTCATGACAGCCACTGGCCACAGAGGTCATTTGTCACCTATCAGAACTACAGCTTCAATGGCTGCTAGGGCCAGGCTGCCCTCTGCACAGATCTGAGCAGGGTTCTCTGTGCCTTGAGGGACGGGTGTATTTGCACACTGCAGGGTGTTGTTGAAGACAGGCTCTGTCCTGTAGCCTCCCCCCTCTCTGCTAAGTTTCTCCTTTCCCTCAGGACATCAGGGAAACTGGGCCAAGGCTCCCTTTTCTAACCTCTTCTTTAATGTGACCCTCCCTGCAATGGTGTCTATCTCAAAATAAGGGTCACACTGTGAATCACTTGGTGTTAGGACTTCACTAAACCTGTGAATCGGAGAATTTGAGCCATACAACCAAGCACTAGTTTCCCCCAAAGTCACCTGTCTTCTACCCATGCATAAGCCCCTTACTCCCTTACACTACCCCCAGAAATCTTAACCACCACAGAGTTAATTGTAAGGACTAACACACCATCCGAGCAGCATTCCAATACGGAGGTGAGACTCAAGATGTGGTTCATCGTAGGACCAAATTCCTCTGCAGCTGTAAATGCGGGATGCCAGACAATGGGTTTTCTGTTTCTAAAATGTAGTGATGAAAAAAATAAAATAGAATGGCCATTTTCATTCCAACAGGGAGAAATCAAATCGAATGTTCTTTCTGTCTGTCTGTTGTCGACTTGACATAAGCTAAAGTCATCTGGAATGAGGGAATCTCAATTGAAGAAAGCCTCTATCAGATTTTCTGTATGCAAGTCTGTGGGGGCATTTTCTTAATTATTGATTGTGTTATGAGGGCCCTGCACACTGAGGGTGGTGCTGCCCTTGGGCAGGTACATAGTCCCTGATTGTGTAAGAAAGAAAACTGAGCAAGCCATGATGAGCAAGCCAGTAAGCAGCATTCCTGATTTCATTTCTGATTCAAGCTCCTGTCCAGAGTTTCTGCTCTGCTTGAGTTCCTACCTTGGCTTCTCTTGGTGATGAATTGGACTGTGTGAGACAAATAAACCCTCTTCCCTCCAAATTGGTTTGATCAGTGTGTTACCCCAGTGTGGAACCCTAACTAGGACAACAATAGAGAAGAGGAGTATGTCCCAGAAACAGTCCACTGGACCATGAGCTTGGAATACTCTTCTTTGGCTGGATAATCAGCTCACTATGTTCTTCTAGGTTCTCCCGAGGGGGAGGCAGTTCTGCACTCATGCCCTTGGTGGGCACATGATGATATTCTGAGACAGTTCTATGAATGATGGCTTGTTCATTTCTTGTGCCAAAACGATGTTTGATATCGATTCCTATTTAGATGATTAGGTAGGTCCTGTATAAATGACCCCGGAATGATGGTGGGAAGATTGTCATGTATAGTCACATGTGTAAAGAAACTGCTGAGAAGTATTAATTGTGTTTGAAATGTTTCCAGAGCAGTGTGATGGTGGATTTCATGTGTCAACTTGACTGCTTCAGGGGTTCCCAGGTTAGACATTATTTCTGGATGGGTCAAGACTAGCATGGGAATGAGTAGACTTGGTAGGGGAACCCCTTCCCAGTGCATCAGGATGTCTCTAAAAGCCTAAAGAGAACAAAATCATAAAGAAGGAGCCACCCTTTCCCATCGGCTTGCTTGCTTGAGCTGAGGAACCCTTGCATCCTTTACTGTTCTGGCCATTCCTACTTCATTGTTCTTCACACTGAGGCTGAACACCCCCCAGCTTTCTTGGATCCCTTGCTGGCACATGGCAGACTATCCAGCTCCCATGATGCAGGAGCCAATGCCTTATGATAAACAATTTGTAGCTACTGGAAGCATTTCTTTGGAGGACAGTGATTACTATAAATGGTGAATTAATTAATTTTTTTAAAGGACATTTCAAATACATTTAATAAACCTGGATAAAGTTTATTAAGCAGTTTAATTTAATAAGAAAACTGAGTTAATTATTTGTTATAAATCAATGTATAATTAGCCTTCAAAGGCATTTTTAAAAGAGGCTGATGGATATCAGCATGAAGATTCAATGCATGAAATTTGGAAGTGGGTATTGGCGTGTGCTTGTTCTCAGTGATTTTCAATTTGAGGGTTTTTACCTACTTAGAAATTATTTCTTTCCTATTTGGTGTATGTGTGTGTGTGTGTGTGTGTGTGTGTGTGTGTGTGTATAGATTCCTATATTATTAATGCTAATTATGTTGCCCAAAAAACTGTTTGCACAAGAGGGTTTACACCGTGGCTTCTGAGAGCTTGCCCCCAGTCGGTTCTGATTGCTCAATAAAGATGCCAACAGCTAACAGTTGGGGAGGACAGACAGAGGTGGGATTTTAGGATTTCCCAGGCTTGGGACTTGCAGGAGGAGGGAGATCTGCCATGTGGGTGGGGGTGGGGGTTGGGGGGTAGGGGTGAGGGATGGGAGGGTGGGGGATAGCTGGGGAGTGTGGAGGAGAGGAGAGAAGCCATGCCTGAGAAGAATGCAGGACAAAGAGGCATAGCTGCCATGTGAAGAGCCTGGAGAGCAGAGGGCTGCCCACCTGGGTCTAGAGCAGCCAAGTTTGAACATAGAATTAGTAAGAAATAACTCAGGATTATTGGCGGGAGGTAGATTCTAACAGCATGGAGATTAGGTAGTGGCCCAGCTATTGTGCTGATTAAGGCATGATAAAATATAAAGGCTGTATGCATGTAATTTTTTTGTTCAGGAACATATAAACCTTTGAGGCAGGTAGTGAACCCTGTGCTGGGATTTACTAATATTTAACTCAATGTGTGTGTATGTATGTGTGTATATGTGTATATGTGTGTATATATGTGTGTGTATGTATATGTATGTGTGTGTATGTGTATGTATGTGTGTGTGTATGTGTGTGTATGAGCATATGTATGTGTGTATGTGTGTGTCTGTATGTGTGTATGTGGGTATATATGTGTGTGCATGTGTGTATATATGTGTGTATGTGTGTGCATGTGTGCATGTGTGTATATATGTGTGTGCATGTGTGTGTATATGTGTGTATGTGTGTACATGTGTGTATATATGTGTGTATGTGTGTGCATTTGCGTATATATGTGTGTATGTGTGTGCATGTGTGTATGTATGTGTGTGCATGTGTGTATGTATGTGTGTGCATGTGTGTATGTTATGTGTATGTGTGTGTATGTGTGCATGTGTGTGTGTGTATTTATAAGCACATGCACTGACGTTCCATAGTGCTCCTGTGGTGGCCAGAAGACAACTTGCTATAGTCAGTTTTCTTCTTCCACCATTGTGGGAGGTGGCATAGGGTGGGGAAGACCTAAGATTGAACTGAGATCTTCAGGCTTGGAGGCACGTGCACTTACCCACAGGTCTTCATTACGCTATTTAGAATAAACTAGATGGCTTTTGTGTCAACTGCAAATTGTGAATTTCAGTAATCCAAAACAGCTGCAGTGGGAGTGGAGCAAACCCCACAACTGTTGTCATTGCTGGTTACTGCCACCAAAGCAGTTGATTTCTAGTAATGTAACCTGTTTATTATTAATTTAAACCGTTCGTTGAAACAAGTTATGAATAGTCACTTTACTTTTCTCTGTGCACACGTTATTTTCAATTATATTTCTCTTGATTTATCTGTTATCAAGATGTTTGCAGAACTCAGTCCCATTACTTTTACATGCACACTTTTAAAGTGTCAGTTGTTGTAAATTAGGGTGTGCTTGGTAATTGCATAGTAATTTGAGTTTGTGAGCGAAGTTTGTAAATTGAGAAAGAATTGGATAGCATTCTCAGGCTTGGCAGAGCTAGAGAGCTTCCTAGCACATAAAAAGTTCCAGGGGACCATAGACACACTGGTGAGCAGTTGCAGAAATGAGTTTGATGAGATAATCTGGTTTGGGATACAAATATTTTTGTTGTCTTAGAAGTTTGGCCACCCCCCTCTGAACTGTGACACAACCAAAGACATGTCAGGAATATTTCATACCTGGCATGGTTAGATCCCCTTGCAATGAGAAATTTGTACCATTGCCAGGGTTTTCATCCATGCCTGTGGGTATTTAGCATGGCCAGCTGTACTCCCAAGCTCTGTTGTCCTGCTTCAAGCAAAGCCCAGTCTACCCACCCACATTTGCTCATACCCCTAATTGTCAAAAACAGCAGGCACAGGGGACTTGGTTCCATTCTTTGATAATGACGACTGTCAACACCACAGCCTGGGCTTCCAGCTTAAGTCAGGTTTGTATAATTATTGAAAATGCATCTCTCCTGCTATTTTTGTCTCACAGAAAATTTCTTGAAATGCCAAGGAAAGCTGTAAAAACATAGTTTTCATTTACAACTGTATTTCTGCCTGAATCAGAATTCCTCTGTCTATGACATCAACGTGGAATAAGGAAGGAAACGATTCTGAGCAGGTGTAACCTGCTACAGTTTAAATGCTAACTGCCTGGGGCTCCTGCGGGTGGCCTTGGTAAGGTTTGCTGTCTCTGCTGCTGCTGATGAAAGAGATCTGGCCATGTGAGAGCCTGGACTCTGTGTTAGCCATGATCCCACGGGAAAGAGTCATACTTGTGCCCAAACTTGAGATTGCAAGTGTCTTGTCTCAGTATTGAGTGATGGGATTATCAGCACGTGACACCAGGCTCAGCTGAACGTATTTTAAGAGGCCTGGGTTTGCAGAAATACATAGTGAAATAATCATATTTTAATAGGTTAGAAGGAATTTTAATGTAATCTAAAATAAAACAAGTCTCCCCATTGGATTTTAAATGTGTGTCACTACTAGAGAGGGAGTAAACTCATACTGTAACAGAGAATCTACATTCTGAGCACACTCATACTGTAACAGTGA
>JADRCH010000041.1:4530716-4580716 GCA_019843965.1 Rhynchomys soricoides
CTCATACTGTAACAGTGAGTCTACATTCTAAGAAACACAATTTACAAAACTCAACAAAATTCCTTATTTTACATTTAATCTGCAGAAGAGACTGTGAGGTGATTGCCAAACCTGTTCCCAACTCCTGGGCACTTCCACTGACCATTTGGCCCAGCTTTCCTGGTAGTCAGATGTGACCACGTGACTTGATTCATTGAGTGGAAATGATCCATGATTTCCTCAGGGAAGTCACAGAGACCCCTCACATGTGATTTCCAATGTTCTTACAGAGAGCCCTCACATACGATGTCCTATGCTCTCACAGAGACACCTCACATGGTGTTCAATGCTCTTTTTCACTTCTAGGTGGTTGGAATGGATATGACCCCACAAAGGCCTTGGAAACCTGGTGTGGAAGAAAAGAGCCTGTATCTGAAAGGAATCAATGTCCCTGGCATTTCACAGAGCAAAGCTTGGCAGTCAGAAATATTCAGGCTAGACAGCTTCAGCTCTTCTCATCTTGATAGAACTAACAAAAGCTGAGTCTCACCCCAGACAGACCCTTCTGTGGACAAGGCATCTTGCTTTCTTGTTTTGACATGCCCAGTAGTCAATCTTTTCCTGAGTGAGTTAGACTGGTTACCCTTCCTCTCAACCTTCTACCTTTGTGAAGGGGAGGACAGAGTCCAGGACAAACTGATATTAGTAAAAGATGATCCAGAAGGTCACACAGCCTTCTCTCATACTTAGATTCAGCTGGTGAGAAAGTTATGGGCTGAGGACAAGAGATGGAAATCAACCAAGAGATGAGATGTGGTGCTGGAACTTTCCAAGCAAAATAAACAGCAACCAGAATCCCAGCGGGAGTCAGGTACAGAGTGGGTGGAGATGAGAGAGAGGTGTGGGGGAATATCAGTTCAAGGGACAATCTTTATAAAACCAAGGATTCCAGTTGGCTAGCTCACTTTTGCACAAAGCTTGCCAACCTCCTGGGCAGGCTGATGGAACACTACATATTCAGTCATTTTTCCGCTAGGGCTACTGAAATGCTTCTTCATGTTCTCTCTCAATTTAAAGAGTGTGATCACACACCATCTACCAGGTTCCTCAAAGCGAGCTTTATGCTCCATAGGAAGGCAAACAGAGTACTAAATATTATGGGTATATTCTTACATTCTTCCATTGCTTTTATTTATTACCTCTTGGACAAAGCCTAGTGCAGGCTTTTGAAACCTCAGCCACCCTGACTGACACACTTCCTCCAATAAGGCCACACCTCCTAATCCTGGCTGAACAGTCCACCAACATAGGACCAGACATTCAAATGCATGAGCCTAGGGGGCCATTCTCATTCAAACCATCTTCTAATTATTTACGTTTGTATTGAGATAAATGTCACTTCCAGCTTTCATCAGAGAAAGCTCTCTACACTGAAAGGTGAGGAAGGCATGACTGCTCAAGGCTCTGAAAATCAGTGACAATTGGGTGTATAGCCATAAACAAAGCATGTATGCTACCTCCTCTAAGACTTGGAACACCACAAAAGAGGGGTTGAACAGAATGTAAGGACCAACAAGAAGGTAGGAAGAAGGGCTATGAAGTGCCACAATCTGAGCACAATCAGCCATTTCAGTCACAAGACAATGCAGCCATGCTTGCCTACTGAGCCTGCACAAGAACGGGCCTATCAAAAGCAGCCATGTATGGGGGATGACTTCAGAGGCCTGTCCACAACTATTGAACTGGTAGCCACTTATGGATTCTAGGAAAGGGAGAGTCACTGCCATCAGTCGTGAAGCCACTGGTGACCTGACTGGTGACACACGGAAGGTCCTGGTTAAACTTAGTGGGTCTTCACACAAAATGTGACAAAACCACATGAATATAGAAAAGGGGTTTGTTGAGCAGAGAAGAGGATTGATAGAGGTGGGACGGAGACCAGGGAGGGTGTGGTGACAATAGTCAGAATGCTGGCTACATGTATACATGTATAAAAACTTGGAAGAACAATGATTACACAGGGAGAAGTGATGAGTTGGCAAAAATAGTCTATGTTCTTAATGTGTTACGCATTTATTTCCCTTTACTTGTCTGTTAAAGTTGGTCAGAGCAGCAGTCCTAAGAAGAGTCCATCTATCTGTTTATTAGTTTAATAGCCTTAAAAATGATTTGCTTTGGGAAAATATTTTATATCCAGTAATGTAATAAATGGGAGATGGGAAGTGTAATTTGAAGAAAAACTTGGCTACCTTCTAAGATCAACTGACCTAATTTGTTTTCAATAGTATATACATACATACATACCTGCAGTTATATTTGAGTTGTTTGTAATGTCCTTCAAAACTCTATGAAGGCAATTTCACTGAGTCATTCTTAAATGGGGACAGTTTTTCCCTGTAGGAGACATTTCTGGCTGTCACACTGGAAGGGGCGGGACCACGGTCTGCTGGGACTTTGTTGTGGATCAATACTCCGCAATGCACAGCATGACTTCCCGTGGCGAAGATGACTCAAGGTTCAAATGTTAGCAGTGCTGTGGTAGGGAAATTCTGTTCTAGAAAATAGAGTAGATGAAAAAAGAATCTTCTATCCACATTTTTGAACACCCTTTGTTCCCTTTCAATTCTGCCATGAAGCCATTGCTGAAATAACCAAGAACAATTCACAAAGCACAAGAGTAAAGGGAGGGACAAGGATAGTTCTGCTCCCCTTCATGCTGAATGATATTTCAGATAGAAACTTTGCTTGGCCTCTCTTCCTAAAGTATCTCTGTCTACTATGGGGGAACAGAGTTGATGTGACAGCCAAGGTACCTGCTATCTGCTGGAGCTGTCGCATCGATCAGAAAGCTGTTGCAGAGGCACCTGCTCAAGAGCTGCTATCATCTAAAAGAAAGGGGACTGGGGAGATGGCTCAGACGTTAAGAGCACCCTAGCGTGATCCCCAGCACTCCTGCCAGGCAGCTCACAACTACCTGAAACTCCAACTTCAAGGGGGATCTAACACCTTTGGTTCTTATGGGCACCCATACTCATGTATGCACACCTGCACACAAACATGTACCCATGCACATAATTGAAAATAATAAACATAATTTAAAAATAAAAAGAAGTTTCATGGTATTTACTCAGAAGAAGCCAAGATCTACCTTTGATGGCAAGAGTTCCCTCTCTCCAAGAATCTAGGAAGAAGCTATTCGCTAAGTGAAGCCTGAGAGCCAGCGTACGATTGTGCACCCTGAAGTCAGTGGCATTTGTGGGTCACAGGTGTACAGTAGCTGAGAATAGATGTTGTGGGAGCGTCTTTAGGGTCTTCAGTTGTTCTGTATGCTCAGGGTTAGACTAAACATTACAGTGACCCTCTCTCATGACCGTGCTGGTCAGCTCTTCCGCTTGAGAATGTAAGCACTGATGTTTGAGAAGAACAAGTGTCTGTAAACAGGTTCCTGACTTTCTCTCACCCGTAATTCACCTCTTGTCTTCCCAGAGAGCCATTTACTATCCCGTAACCATGTCCACCCAAGAGAGCAGTTTCTTTGGGGTTGGAGAGATGTCTCTCAACTGTTAAGAGCACTTCCTACTCTTACAGAGGATCTGAATTCAGTTCCCAGCACTGATGTCAATGATGGCTCACAACCACTTCATCTTCAGGGGGATCTGATGACCTTTTCTGGCCTCTATGGACACTGCTCACATGTTCACAAACCTGTACATAAACACACACTTATAGGCGAGATTAAAAATAAAACAAACAAAATAAAACCAATTTCAGGCCTGCTTTACTGCTCTTTCTTCCTTGCCCTTAATTTTATGACAGAGCACTATCTGGCTGACAGCATGTATTTATATTGTCCTTTCATTGTTTATTTTTATTTTTGATTATTTTTAAAAATTTACCTTTATTTTTACGTTATGCCAATACGTGTTTTGCATGCATGTGTGTCTGTGCACCCCTGTGTGGCTGGGGCCTGTGGAGGCTATTAGAGACTGTGGGGTTATTCAGAACTAGAGTTGTAGACAGTTGTGAGCTCCCATGTGGGTGTTAAAAATCAAACCTTGGACCTCTGGAAGGGCATCCACTGCTCTTAACCACTGAGTTATTTTTCAAGCCCCAGGTCATGGTGTTTTATTACAACAATAGAATCTCTGGCAGTGGTGGTACACGCCTTTAATCCCAGCGCTTGGGAGGCAGAGGCAGGCGGATTTCTGAGTTCGAGGCCAGCCTGGTCTACAGATTGAGTTCCAGGATAGCCAGGGCTACACAGAGAAACCCTGTCTCAAAAAAAACCAAAACAAACAAACAAAGAAAGAAACAACAACAGAATTTCTACCTAAGTCACCCTGGAAAGACGAACTTATTTCGACTTTATAACAACTTGAAGGCATGGATTCTACCTGAATTCTACTTTTTTTCAGATGAATGCATCTAAAATAAGAAAAATCTAAGTTTCACTCAGGTTGAATGAGCAGCGAGTAGCAGAGTCAGGTTTAGCATAAACCACCCCACTGTGGTATCTGCCTCTTCCTGGGTTCATGCTGCCATGGTTCATGGGACAGAACTGACTTAGATCCGGTGCCAGTAGATTGGATGGTTGGATGAAATGGTCCCATGGAACTTCAGGCTTTTCTACCCATGCTCCAGTTCAAAATAAAAAAAAAAAATTACTCTGAGACAATTATTTATGAATGAGTGCCTAGGCTACAGCTTAGGGTTGTTTCTCAACTAGCTCATAACTTACATAACCTGTTCATTCTGTGCCACATGGCTGGTTACCGCTCCTCAGTTTCATATGTCTGTCTCCTCAGAGTTACCCTGGTAAATTTTCCCATGCCAATTAACTCCCAGAGTGCCTTTCTCTCTACAGGAACTCCCACCCCTTCTGTTTCTTGCCTTTTGCTGATAGGCCATCAGGTTTTTATTAACAGGTGATGCTTTAGTGCACTAGAGATTCTTTCTACAGCCCCGTGAGCACTGTGTGGAAGCATCACCTGTCAATGATGACACAGTGGGCAGTGACAAAGGCACCTTCCTCAGCAATATTCAGCAATAGAATCAATAGCAACATGGACTGTAATCAGGGCTAGCGCCTGCTCCACAAAGGGAGTGTGATGCCTGCTGATGTAACATCTTCAGTCGGAAGTGAGCATGTACAAAGGCAAGGACCAGTTACGTTTTTAAAATGACCTTTGATGAATGTCACTGACTCTTTGGCAAGGCTTTGATGTACTTCAGAGCAACGAGGCGGTGTTTTTTACTTTCTGACAGGCTGTGCACCCTTTTAAAAGCCATGGATTCATTAAAAATGTGGAGAAATTAAATCATTTACCCACCCACTGCTAAGGACAACGATGGTAACATTTGTTTTAGATTTAAGACAGTAGTCAGAGTAGAAGGCTCCTTGATTTGATATACAGTCCTTCTTCCTATCAGGAGGGAACATGACCTGCCAGCTGGTTTATATCTGACATGAAACCATGGCCCTCTGTGTATTGCATTCAGAAGCTGCAGCACATTTTTGTGCTATCAGCATTTAGGTGAATCAGTTTAGCTTCTGGGCTTGAACTCTCAGAGATCTGCCTGCCTTTGCCTCACCTGTGTTGGGATTTAAAGCAGATGGCACCATGCCTGCCCATTTTTCTCATGTTAAAAATTAATTTCATATATTATTATATTATTCTAAGTAGATACTATATTTGATACAAGTTATAATTTAACATATATTCCATGAAACGTGTGCTTTCTCCAACCTCAGTCAGGCATTCTATTTTCCAAGAGGCAAATATCATTCATTATGTAATTTCTGGGGAAAATTGATGTACTTTAAAGTAGTCTGAATACCAGTTTTCTCAGTATGAACAAATATCCTTATTGGTCATTTGCTATTCTGTCCTGTTAACTGTCCTTTTAATGTATTTTGACCTGTTAGATTTTTGGCATTTTCCCTTTGGGTTTTAGGAATTCTTTAAGCAACTGTATGTAACTTTGTTTCCTGAGCTGCTTTTCTCTGTTTATTATCTTTTCACTGTTTCGTCTTTATTGGCTTTCTTTTAAAGATTAACTTATGTGTGTATATGTGTATATTCCCTATGAGAGTGTGTGTTCAGATGCATGCTCCTGTGTGCTCACACAGAGGCCAGAAGGGACCTGTGCATCACACTTTCTCAGCGAGTCTGGAAGCCAGCAAGCCACAGTGGTCCTTCTGCTTTGTGCCTCTCAGAGATGGGCTTACAGACATTTGTGGGGTCATTGGGTTTAATATGTAGGCACTAGGATTTGAAGTGTGTTCCTCATGACTGCAGATCACTCTTAACCACTGATGATAGAAGACCATTTCTTGCATGCTAAGCCTTCCTGTACACTTGGCTATCCATTCAGGCCTCTGTTTCTTTCAGTTTGTTCTGTGTCTTCATCACTATTTCATGCCATAGTGATGTTCTTTCTACAGTGTCTTTATAGAATGCGTCAATATCTAAAAGTATGACAACATATTCTAATTTAAGCCAATTCTTCTTGTTTATAGTTTACATGAATTTCATAATTAGTTTGCTTGCTTTACCAATGAATCATGTTGCTATTTCCTGCTGATTACGTTCAGTTCCTAAATAGAGTTTGAGGTTGCTGTGTAGCCTAGGCTAGCCTTGAATTTCCAGTCTTTCTGCTTCAGCCTCATGAGTGCTGTGGCTGTAGGCATATACTGTGCAACAGCTATTGCTGAATACACAGTATCTTAATATATTGTATTTTTAAACATTAGCTTTGCATGTTAATTTTTCCTCCT
This sequence comes from Rhynchomys soricoides, assembly GCA_019843965.1. Lineage (NCBI taxonomy): Eukaryota > Metazoa > Chordata > Mammalia > Rodentia > Muridae > Rhynchomys > Rhynchomys soricoides. Next base: position 4,537,474 of record JADRCH010000041.1, read on the forward strand.
ATAGTATGCTGACTTAATAGTTGAGAATTTTCTTAGGTAAATCTTTTAAACTTTCCAGTTGTATACTGGTAATTTCTACAAAGTCATCGTTTTCTCTCCATCTTTTTTGCTGATCACATTTGACTTGTTGCATTGGTTCATCAATATTAGTGATGGTAGGGGTGCCTTGTCTTGTTCTTAATTTTAATTGGACGGTGTGATGTTTAATCTTGGCTGTCAACTTGACAGGCTTAAGAAGAGGGAATGTCAACTGAAAAATTCTTTCAACAGATTGGCTTGTTGCCATGTCTGTAGAGGTACTTTCTTATAACTGATGTAGGAGGGCCCAGAACACTGTGATAGTACCATCCCTAGGCAAGTTGGTCTGAACTGTATAAGAAATGTAAAATGTGAGTCTGGCAACAAGTCTCTAAGCAATGTTCCTCCATGGTTTTGCTTCAACTTCCTACCTTGAGTTCATATTGTGGTTTTGCCAGTGATGAACTGTAAAGTGTAAGAAATAAATACTGACCTCCCCAATCTGTGTTTGGTCACACTGTTTGCTGCTGATTTATCATCACTACCGTTTGTCAACAAAGAAGTTGAGCCTCTTAAGAAATAGCACAAATAAGAGCAAAAGGAACCCTCCTTTCTCAAGTGGGTCAGCAAGGGTCTCTGGGAACAGAGGAAGTGGGCATGTGCTGCGATGCAGTCAGCACTTCCTGTCTAAGGCTGAAGCTGCCATTAGTCTCTAGGTGTAGGGAGCTGGTTTAAGACAAGAGATTTGCTATGTAGCCTTGGCTTGCCTTGTAACCCACAATATAGCTCAGGCTGGTCTTAACTTTGATTATCCTCCTGTCTTTGCCTCCCCCCGAGTGCTGAGATTACAGGGGTGTATCTCAATGCCCAGATTCAAATTTGGGTTACATATGCATATCCACACTGTCATTTCTTTGGTGGTTTGTAAAGAGAATTTGCTTTTGGTATTGCAAGAGTTAATGGTATCCAGGAGTAACTCTACAAAGAAATTTTGGAGACAGAAGGGTGTCAACCAAAGATAAATTGTTTTGTGTGTCTCACCTTTGACAAGCCACAGAAACGGTACAGGGAGGAAAGTCAGGCAGCCTTGGGGATAAGCAGGTACCATATAGAGTTCCACATTGTGCCCTGGGAAACCAGGTTTTCCCCTATATCATTCTAGAACCATGCAAGGCTATTGGGCTTCCTGCTCCAGATTCTTCATTTAGCTCACGGACAGTGTACAAGAGAGACTTCGGTACCAGCACTAAAAGGCATGTACTTTTGTAGGTTCATGCTTCTTTAAATTAAGACATTTCTCAAAATCATCAGAGCGACATCTTCCTAGACAGGGGTGGCCAGCCTGTTGGCTTTTCTGGACTAAGAATTGTCTTGAGTCCATGGATTGAAAGAGCATACCTGTATTTATTTTGAAAAACATTGTGCAATAAAACACTGTCTTTTACAACACACAGAGCTGTGCAATTGAGTTGTAATAACAATGGTGGAAATGGCCTCATGTTTTAAGGAAGTTTCCGATCTTGTGTTTAGCTGCAATCATAGATAGCCTGGGCTTTATATGGCTAAGAGTTGTGGGTTGGACATTCGTGTGCTGGATGTTCTACTTACCTCTTTTTTCTTGCAGGGCATTTGAATTCACCAGCGTGCCCACAGCTGAATGGATTTGAGTTAGGAAGACAATTCAGATTAGCCTGAGACATCATGGACACACCATCAGAGAAAACAACAAAATTTTCAGAAAGGACACACACACACACACACACAGACACACATAGACACACACACACACACACACACACACACACACACGGGGAGAGAGAGAGAGACAGACAGACAGACAGACAGACACAGAGACACTGAGATGGAAAGAGAGAGACAGATAATTTCTTTTCTTGACTTCCAGTTGCTCATCCCCTCTTCCTGTGAGACTTGGTAGCACTCCCATCCCCAACTCTGAGTTCCAGGACCATTCACGCATGTTTTCTTCATCTTCAAGTCAGTTCAGTGAGTCATGCCCCTGACAACAGAACAGATCCTTGGCTAATAATATTGACATCAAACAACCTTAAAGTAGACACACACAACTTGGTGCCAAGGTTATCTGCATCTGTGGCTCAAAATAGCACATTAATGTCTGTCCTATATTCCTAGGGCACACAGTTCATGATCAGAACTGAAAGCAGGGATAATGTATGCTGAATTAAATGGAGAATTTTGTATAATAGAATTACTAGGCTAGAAGGAGAAGCTGATGGTAACCAGGCCACCTTCATTCCTTCACCTTCTTCCTGTTTCTTGGTGGGGACCACGTGGTCACTGTACCACATGCTTAGAGAAGAAGTGTCACTTGATGTTAAACTGTTTAAACTTAATACAGCATTTGGTTCCTTTTTGCCAAATGCCTTCAGAACTCTCTAACAGCAGTTATTATTATTATTTTTAAGCATTGAATCTCCACCTAGACCAGAAGTTTCAACTCTCTCCTCCCTGTTTGTTTTCAGTCATTTAAAAAATAAGATATTATGTGTGTGTGTGTGACACACAGAGACACACATGCTGTGGTTCATGTACAGAGGCTGTAGGATTGGTTCTCTCCTTTTATAATGTGGGTCCTGGGGATTGGATTCAGGTCATCAGGACTGGTGGCAAGTGCCCTTACCTGATGAGACATACTGCTGATCCATTTAATTTCTTGAGGAAGCCTGGTTATGTATCTCTGGTTGACCTGATGGTACACAGCCCAGGCTGGTCTTGAATTCCCAGCTGTTCTCCTGACCCAGTCTACTGAATATTGAGTTTATAGGATGTGTGATTGTCTAATTGTTAGGTTCCTTCCCTTGAGCATCCACTTAGTTTCTCCCCTCCCTACTGAGCATGCTTGGAGTACAGTTCCCTCTGAGTTTTAATCCTTTTTCTTTTCTTAACTTATTAATATATTTATTGGTGAATATATTGTTTGGCTACTACAATAGTGTACTGGCCCTTTAATTTCTTATGTGGCAGGAGGAACCTAACTATGGCTCCAGGTATTTGACACTCAAAGGGGGAATTTTAACCACCAGAGTCACCGCTATCAAGATGTATCTGTAGTTTCCTTGGTTACCACATATCCTACTCCCTGCCTACTCATCCAGGAGGACCCTAACCATCATAAAAGGGATGGATATACACAAGACTCTCATTTTCCCTGCCCACAGCTGCCTCACTCCCCACTGAAAAATAATACATACCAAATAGTGTGTTTGATTATAACACAGCAGAGAGAAATTATCCATTTTACACAGTAGATTCTGGTCACCTGTAGTAGCTTAATAATAATCTCTATCAATTGTAGACTTTTGTATATTTCACAGAGCAGTGAGGGTAAATGCAAACAATGGCTCTTTGCTGCTCACATCATGATCAATGACGACAGGTAAAAGGCTCAGAACAGTCAGCAGAGCAGGGAAGAGAGGAGCATTTTGAAACACTCCTTCGAGTGGGTAGTCGGAGGAACCGAGTTAGAGGAAACAGAGTGTGCTGACTGGGATCCATTGGCCACCCATTCCACAGCATGAGAACTACAGAAATTGAGGTGAGGCAATTTGGAACTTTAAAAGCAATTTGACACAGTGTCTTGATATGTTTTAACACACTGGAAGAAATATTCGTTCAAAGTAAATCAGAGCTGAAAATTAGATTCTCATCACCAGAAATTTGAGATATACAAACCAGGTAGTCTTGAACATTCTTACACTGAGAAGCCAGTGAACATTCTTACTCTTTACTTAGTAGTTCAATACAATAGAAAATGTTCAAAAATTGAAGAGATTTCATTATTTTCAAAGCGGTTTCCGGTTGATAGAAAAAGTAAGAAGGAGGAACAAAGTTCCCTGCTCTCCCCTTGTGTCACCAGAGGCATGTCATTCCAAATGATGCACCCACATGGCTACACTGGAAAATCACAGTGTACACCCATGCTTGTCTTTGCAGCATCCTAGCAGCATTGAGAAGAGAGGGCGCAGGAGAGAGTAGAACACACGTTTCAGGACAAGAGCCACCAGTGACTCATGCTCACATGCAGAGCATGTAAATTCTGTCACAAATCCTGTCCAAACAGTGTGGCTCTGTCATACTTTTCAAATCACGTCCCCCCAAATGAAAAAAAAAAATCAGTGTAAAAAATTGTTCAACAATACAATTTATTTTGCAGCACATTTTATTCAGTTTATTGTTCAAGTAATGCAAACTCAAATAAAAAAATTGAAAATAGTATTGCATTGAAAGAGCAAGCTTCAATGACAAGAAAATATCGATTTAAATAATGCACTGGCCAAAGATATTCCAGCCCAGATTAATACTATGATCACAGAAGTGGCATGTGATAGGGAGGAGATGTGGAGATGGAGGAGGGGACAGTATAACTAGTAGTTTCTTTAGAAAGAGACAGGAACCAGTGAGATGACTCTATGGATAAAGGTGCTTGCCTCCAATGCCTGAAGACCTGAGTTCAATCTCTGGAGTCTACATAAACAGAGAAGGAAAAAAACCAGTTCTACAAAGCTTTTCTCTGACTTACACACACACACACACACACACAAACACCACACACACTCCACCACTACCACTATCACCACCACCACAACAAAATGTTCTAATAAGTCTTCAAAGAATTCTATGATCCAACAAATGAAATGAACTCCTTTTAAAATCTAATAGATGACAGAAAAGAAGGTGAGGCCAATCCATTTTAAGGTCAAGATAGAAGGATTTTTCTGACACTCCCTAGTTCTCTGTGGGCAGCCATGGCTAGCATTTTCTTTCTTTGCTGCAGAGCAGGGCAAGTGTCTGCCACTAACAGATCACTCAGAGCTTTAACTCTATGCTCTGAATGACTAGTTGATATTAAAATTCTAGGTCAGCATCACATGGGAATACAGCTTACAGCAGAAAATGAAACTGCTAAATAGCCTTTTAATTTGTATTTTACAATAAGAAATTCATAACGTGGTCTGGAAGCCTTGGGTGCAACTTCAAAAAAGAAATGTGTGTGTAATTCCAAGAGTTGGCTTTAAAGTTTTAACTGAAGCTTAAGGAAGGATTTCCTTGCTTTAAATCTAGAAGATTTATTAACGTATGATTTTGAAATTAAAATAAGCTTTTAGATCAGCAAAATCGAAGTAGCTGCAATTAAAAGATTATTTATATCCTTTCTCTTTTTTTAATAGCTCCATAATGAGCAATCTGTTCCAAGATACCAACTGAATAGGCTCTTATGCTGAATCAAATGCTATTATTTATCATCTCTCTTGTATACACTGGTTAAGGTCTACAATAGGGATATATTACAATTCTAAAACTTTTTTCTTGTTAAGTTTGCCATTAGGAAAAGGAGTTGTTTCTACTTACAATCTCTCTCTCTCTCTCTCTCTCTCTCTCTCACACACACACACACACACACACACACACACACTTTGGATAAGGTTCATTACACAAAGAGTGAGGTTTTACAATATTAAGATAATTTTGCTTTAGTTGGCTGATCCCAAGATCATCCAAGGTCTAAGAAGTCTAATGTCTGGTGCTTTCATGCAGAAGTCCAAGTAGATAAAAGTCTAAGTAAACAAATAAAGGCTGATAGTGACCTATAGACTGGAAAGCCCTACTTCCGGGCCTTATGCAGTTTCATTATACATCAGAAATATTGAGTATTTCTGATTTAAAACCAAAGAGCATCATAAACTGAAGTTTTCAGAAAGGAACTACAACTGTGCTAAACACCCCACAAGGCTGTTGGATTGTGGAGTTCTGGCATATTATAGGTTGAGAGCCAAACTTATCTTGGCCTATCTTTGGCTTCTAAATGACCATTGGTTGTTTATGCAACACCTTTGCTACTCTTAGCTACATACTTTTCAAATGTACAAATAAACCCAAGATTCCACCCACGTCCACAGCCTAAGAAGGTCATCAGGCCACATCTGAGACCTATAGCAGAGAGTTTCCCCTTTCTCTGTAGCTCTATCTCTACCAAATGTTCTTCTTAAAGTGTCTTGATTTATTATCCACTTTGCTGTATTACTATAAAAACTTCATGAAGTTATTGCCACACTGAACAGTGTTTGCGGGTAATATAAATTTGTGTTCCTGGACCTTAACTATGGGGTAGTGATCTGTGACAGGCAGTCTGGCACTCGGTTGAGCACAGGCATAAATTCTGGGCGACCCAGCAGAATCCTCAAGGGACCAGAAATGTTATGCTCCTGGGAGGCTTTTGGCTCTGGTCATGGTCACATACCACTCCTCCTCAGGTAGAGGTGTGGCCACACAGCCCCAAGGCATCCCGATGTTAATGAGACACCTAGAGGCTTAGCTCTGCCCCATCCCAGTTACTATATCTGCCTTGCCTCTCCCAGAGAGGCAGGAGTACAATTCCATCCACACCACTCTCCACATGATGAAAATAAATGTCTTAGAATTATGGACTGTCTCTTCATCTGGACCCAGCGTGGGAAGCGAGGGATCCGGCCCTTGATTAAGGAGCCTTATCTAATCTCTCACCAAGGGCTTCCCAGTGCTCCCAGACAGTACCCATTCACCCAAGCCTAAGCAGCTAGCTCGGAGTCCTAAGCCACAGAGAACCCCAGCTGCGCTCTGGCTAGCCCATCTGCGGCATCCTGCAAAGGCTTCCCACAACCCCCACCTGCCTGTCAGACTGTGTGGGAAGACTCGAAGCCACTTCTCTTGTGTCTCCTGTCCCACCCAAAGCCGCAGTGCCCGGGACAGACACGTGGGGCTTCTTTCCACCGTGCCAGGTTTGTTCCAACACTTAACCATTCATATTTGGCTTCAAAATAAACTATCTCTTATTTCCTTTAATGTGTGAGCTCTGTTTTTGTCAACATTTGAGCATTTCCTTGTAGAAAAGGGAAGGCATATACAACTAGGTTGAAGGATTGTTTCACCAAGCCCAATATAAAACGTGTTTCCTCTTATTTTATGTGCCTGCATGTATGTGTACACACTGCAAATGTGTACACATACAAATGACACAGGCTGGAGACACCTGATAGAGCATGAGGCCTCTCTGATAGCCCTGGGTAAAGGCTTACGGAAAAGCAGAAAACCCTTGGCAACCCAGAGATTGAGATAATAAACACTCTGACCATTTTGTTTCCCCTTCTACCAACTAACCCCTGACTATTTGTCTTAGTTAAGGTTTCCATTACTGGGAAGTATGACCAAGGCAACTCTTAGAAACCTTTAACTGGAGCTGACTTACAGTTCAAAGGTTTAGTCCATTATCATCATGGTGGGAAGCACGGTGACATGCAGGCAGACATAGTCCTGGAGAGCTAGCTCAAAGCTCTACATCTGAGTCAGAGGGGTCCAGGAAGAGACAACCAAAGACCTGGCCTGAGCTTCTGAAACCTCAAAGCCTATCCCCAGAGACACGCTTTCTCCAACCACAGCACACCTACTCAAACAAGGCCACACCTCTTAATAGTGCCTCTCCTTATTAGCCTATGGGGGCCATTTTTTCTCAAACCACAGCACTTAGTTACATTTAGGTTGGCCAAGGCAACTTAGAGAAGAAAGAGTTTGTTGGGTTTAGTATTTCAGAGGGTGAGTCCATGACCATCATGGCAGGGAAGATGGCAGTATGCAGGTAGGTATAGAATTGGAACAGAAGTTGAGAGCTTGCATCTGATCCATAAGCAGTAGGAAGCTAGGTGGGAATGGCATGGGCCTTTTAATCATCAACGCTCACTCCTAGTTACAAGGCCACACCTCCTCCAATAAAGCCACACCCCCTACAACAATGCCTATGCCTTCCAGTGGCTTCACACAGCTCGGACTAGAGCAGAAGAGCTTCATGGATGCAGTTGACTCTAACCAGTTCCCACTGCACTGAGGACTGGAAAAACTATGAGCAATATTTTCTGGATTGAGACCCCAGGGTAGGGTGATATTTGGGGGGAGGTGTCCTCTCAGATGCGAAAGGGTAGGGTATGGGAAGAAGAACTCTGAGAGGGAGCACCAGGAGGAGGGCAACATTTGGGATGTAAGTAAATAAAATAATCAATCACTGCTACTGATAAAAAAGATCCAGATGGGATGGAAGATACAAGGAGTCAAGCTCCTCTAGATCAACTAACAGAGCTCAATTCACAGAAACCGAAGCAGCAAGCCCGGGCCTACAGGGCTCTGCACCAGGTCTCCTATGTATTCATTATGGCTTTTAGGTTAATATTTTATGAGATTCCTGAATGTGTGAATGAGTGGGTGTCTGACTCTTATGCTCTTTTCCTAATGTTAAATATTTGCCCCTCTTTGTGTGTATTTTCAAAATTGGTATTTTTAGACCAAAGAGAGTGACAAAGGTGAAGGCTCCCAAAGGACTTGTTCTTGCCACAGAATTACATCTAAAATCCTGCTTGCTATGTCACTAAGAGCTTGCTGTTCACTTCAGCATAATTTCTACATGTCTACATACATATGTGTATATACATGTGTATAGGTGAAATGTTTTAATTTTTATGTATTTCAATGCACATGACGTTCTTTAATTGGCAGTTTTTATTAGCACATATACATCATAAGTTAATTTGAAAATGAGACTGTATGTATCACAGGGATCAGGGAAATATTTGAGATACTTAGCATATCTTTAGTTCATACATTTTTGTTTGTGAATGAGAAAAATAAACATGTTTATTAATTTATGTTTTCCTCAAAAACAGTACACAAAAATCTGCTTTTAAAAATGTGAAAACTTGTTTCCCTTTAGATATAGGATGATTGTTGTTTCAAATGTGTGTTTAAATTACTCAGCTATGTCATTAATACACGCCAGTTCTTTAGCTTAAGTACATTGCTTATGAAATTAAAGTTTTGTAGACTGCTTGAAAAAAATTTATGCTCCAGTTTCCCTTCTAATAGTGGTGTCCCATTTTCCTTCCTTCCTTCCTTCCTTCCTTCCTTCCCTCCTTCCTTTCTAAGATTTATTTGTGGGGCATGGAGTTGTACACCTTTAATCTCAGCACCAAGGAGACAGAGACAGGTGGAGTTCTAAGATCAAGGCCAGCCTGGTTTACATAGTGAGATTCAGGAAAACCCAGGGCTACATAGAAAAACCATGTCTTGAAAACCAAAACCAACCAACCAACCAACCAACCAACCAACCAACCAACCAACCAACTAAACAAGCAAGCAAGCAAGCAAGCAAACAAACAGCAACAACACAGAACCAAACCCAAAACAAACCACAAACATCCATGTACTTTTATGTGCATGGTTCTGTTACCTACACGTCTGTCTATGCACCATGGGTGTGCACTACAGTGGAAGCCGGAAGAAAGTCTCAGATCCCCTGGAGCTGGAGTTACAAGTGGTTGTGAACCACACCTCTGGCAGAGCAGCCAGTGGTCTTAACTTCTGAGCCATTTCTCTGTCCCTCTGTAGATTTCTTAAATACACAATTTCTTTAATCTGGGAAAATTACTGAGTTCATTGACTGAAGCAATTCAGGAAGCAGCAGAAACTCCTTAATCCTTCAACCCTCTCCTTTAATCAAAATATTCAGCAATTTAGGCCACCAGACAGACTCCCCCCGAGGATGCGATGACTCACTGTTTGTTAAATCCACTGGACTCTTGATTATTCAGTGGTCTGACCCCTCAGCACACTTGCCATCTCCAGCACTCCTTTTCCGGAAGCTGTCACCCCTTGTCATTCCTGACCTGTCCTTGTTTACCATGTCTCTGGAGCCAGATTGTCTGGGCTTGAGTCTTGGCACTGTCATTATGAGCTATGTGACCTTGAATAATTCATCAAACTTCTTTGGGATCTGGACTTCTCATTGTAAAATGGACATAAAATAGAACTTGTACCACAGAACAGGGCTGAGGCCACATGTGTGAACCTCAGAGCAGGGGTGAGGTCATATGTGTGAACCATAGAACAGGAGTGAGGACACATGTGGGAACATCGGAGCAGAGGTATGTAAACCTCAGAGCAGGGGTGAGGCCATATGTATGTACCACAGAGCAGGGGTGAGGACACATGTGGGAACCTCAGAGGAGGGGTGAGGACACATGTGTGAATAATCCGACCTTCCTGTATCACAGGCAAAGGACACTGGCTTCCTGAAAAACAAAAGCCCTATTTGTACTGTCTACCAAGTTTCTTAAGACGACCATTGAACAAGTCTTTGAACATATCAACAATGTTGGACGGAGGAGGTTGGTATAGTTAACCCTTCTAAAGCCAACCACTCAGGGTTACTTATGCTTGCCACTGGAACAGTTACATGTCTCTACATGAGCCATGACCTGCTGCAGAAACCTTTTCTGGCCAAAGTTGTGAGCAGCACAAGCCTCTGCTTACCATTCACTCACTTGCTTTGCACAAGTCCATGTTTTTCATGTGCTCATAGACTTGTTCAGTGATCACCTCAGGAAATCATAAAGTGTTCTTTGTTTACAAGGAAACTCAGCTCAGTTACAGCTATTTCCATTTCCATTCCTCTCCTGTCCCAGGTCTGGCTGTCAGATTGCTTTCTGTCTCTATATGGCTGCATATTTCAGACATCTCATACAAGTGACTCACATAAAATGTAGTTTTTGTAAATGCCTTTATTTACTTTGTAAAGTATTTCCAGTGTCTATCCATGACGTAATATGTATCCTATTCCTTTTTAAAATCAAATCTTATTTTATTAACTATGTTGTTCACACACATGAATGCAGGCACATGGGTCTCATGGAGTGTGTGTGAGGTCCGAGGACAACTCTGGTGCCAGTCATTGCTTTTCACTTTGACACAATGTCTCTCTGTCATTCTCCACTGTGCACACCAGGCTGGCTGGTCCAGGAGCCTCTGGGGATCCTCCAGCCTCTGCCCCTGGTGTCCCTGTGGTAGCACCAGGGCTCATAGATGCTCTTGTGTCTTTTGCATGGGATGCAGGAATTTGAACTCGGGCTCCCATGCTGCACAGCAAGTGCTCTTACTCACCAAGCCATGGCTCCAGCCTCCTCCTTCCTCCTTTATTTTGGAACAGTAGTTCAATGTACTGATTTCTTACCGTTGTTCATCTATTCATCAATTAATATACCACAGGGTGCTATTATGATGAACACTTTTAGTTTTTGGCTTTCTTCCCAAGATAGTGTTTCTCTGTGTAATGGTCCTGGTTGTTCTGGAACTCACTGGCCTCGAACTCAGAACTCTGTCTGCCTCTGCCTCCTGAGTGCTGGGATTAAAGGTGTGTACCACCACTGCTTGCCTACACTGTATTTTTGAGTCTCTCTTGAGTATGTATCTAAGAGTTTCTAGGTCACATGCTAACCCTATCATTTCCAAACTGATTTCCCAAGAGGATGTGAGATTACAGAAGCATTTCTCGTTTTACATTCTTCCCAATGCCTTTTCTCTGTTTTTTGATTATAGCTAGTCCAGTGAGTGTGAAATAGCATTCTCTGCTATTTTGGTGTGTGTTTTCCAGATGCTGTTGAACACCCTTCTATGTCCTTTCTGACCACTTGCATTTCATCTTTGGAGAAATACCTCTGTGTTTGTCTGTTGGGTTATTTATTTTATTGAACTATCATTATAATGGCTTTAATTTCATTTTTATTCTTGAGTCTGGGAACAAATATTAGGAGTTCATATTTCTTGTTTGAGCTTCACAGCTGCCTCAGAACTCCCATAACTCCATAGGCTCCTCCCAGTCTATTGGTTATTCTGAATTATCACATTGAAAGCCCCATTATCCACTCCGGAGTCTGAATATCATCTTTATACAGAGATTTGCTTTTCCTTTACATTCAAGCACAGACCACTGATTGCTATATCCACCTTTACAAACAAAATTTCCATCTTGGCCTCATCAGGACCAACATCACTGCGTCACCGCTGTTGCTCTAACCTGCTCTTCACGGACCTTTAGAAGGGATTCCCTCTGTGTTTGGAAATGCTTGTGAGTATAAACATGCTCATGTTCTTTACATTTCAACACATTCCCTTGAGGACAGAATTCAGAGTCATGGATACTGTGGGGGTTAATTCCTAAGAATGAGAATGGTCAAAAATGTAGTAGACCAAGCCGGCTTTTAGACCTGTCACAGGAAACACCCATGGTAGAGTCTGCGATCATCTCTGCCATACTTTAAGTAGATGGGAGAATCTGAGGACTTCTTAACCAGCAAAGAAGACGACAGCCAAAAGATTTGATGACTGAATACATTAACGCAGTTTTGAATATATAAGGGAAGAGTCATAAACGCATCGTTATAGTTTCTAAAGTGTGCAGGGGAGCTCTCAGTGGATGAGGAATTTGTCCTTGTTAAGGATAAAAGGACACAGTAAATTATAGAACCAGTCAAAACTATGATTCTAGAGAATCAGATGAACTTTAGTTTAAAATAAATCGTAGTAAAGTTCACTGCTTTTGCCAAAAATATCATTATCTTTATGTATATAGAACATTGGTAATTTTAAAATCTGATAATCATTAAGGCTCTCTCTGTCAAAAGATCCAAATTTTCAGAGTGTTCATGAGGTTTCTAAGGTCCATCCATGAATATACACTAAAGGAGCCCATATCTACAGAGTGTAGAGGAAGTGGAAACAGAAATGATATAAAACAGTGCTGTGTGCATTTCATTGTTGGATAAGCCTTACCTACTACTAAAGGATTATTTAAAAAGTATAAGTAGATCATGTTGATGCAGCAAAAGTAATTAAGTAAATAATACATTCAGTAATGCAATTATAATTTGCACATATATGTCATCTCAGAATTCAAGAGGATGAGACAGGGGGATCACAAGTTTAAAACCTTCACCTAGTACAACCATGTTACAAGTTTAAAATCTTCACATAGCATGGCTGTCTTAGTCAGGGTTTCTATTCTTGAACAAACATCATGACCAAGAGGCAAGTTGTGGAGGAAAGGGTTTATTGAGCTTACTCTTCCAAGTTGCTGTTCATCACCAAAAGAAGTCAGGACTGGAACTCAAGCAGGTCAGGAAGCAGGAGCTGATGCAGAGGCCATGGAGGGATGTTTCTTGCTGGCTTGCTTCCCCTGGGGTGCTCAGCTTGCTTTCTTATAGCACCCAAGACTACCAGCCCACAGATGGTACCACCCACAAGGGACCCTCCCCCCTTGATCACTAATTAAGAAAATGCTTACACCTGGATCTCATGGAGGCATTTTCTCAACTGAAGCTCCTTTCTCTGTGATAACTCCAGCTTGTGTCAAGTTGACACACAACACCAGCCAGTACAATGGCCGTGCTACAAAGCTGAACAAAAGGAATTTTCATACATACATTCAGTGCCCTCTACATCGGTGTGTACTTGTTTCAAAAAAGATTCCTACAAAGAAGACACTAGTCTAATAATAGAAGCACTAAGAATTTAATTTATAATTGAGTTGTGAAGACTATTTAAAATGTAATAACCCCTCCTATACCCCCAAGACCCTATTGAAACTTTTACATGGAAGATTATTTTGAATATCTTTTATTTACGCTGACAATTTCACATCTATCCTTCATTTCACTTTCTCACTCTCTCAGAACCCCAAAACATCCCCTCCCACCTTTATGTCCTCTCTGTCTTTGTTTTTAACACCCACTTTATCCAACGAGAGCTGCCTGCTGGAATGTTGACTGATCTTTATGGCTTGATCTTGTGCAGGTAACTGTGATGGTTTGAACATGCTTGACCCAAGGGAAGTGGCACTATTAGGAGTTGTGGCCTTGTTGGAGGAAGTGTGTGACTATGTAGGTGGGCTTTGAGATCTACTAGTGCTCAACCTCTGCCCAGTGTAGAAAGTGAGCCCCTCTGGCTGCCTGTGGACCACAGTCTCTTCTTGACTGTCATATGATGAAAATGTGGAACTCTGGTTCCTCCAGCACCTTGACTGCCTGCATGCTGCCGAATTTCTCACATGATGATAATGGACTGAACCTTTAAAACTGTAAGCCAGTCTCATTTAAGTGTTGCTTTTTATAAGAGTTGCTTTGGTCATGGTGTCAATTCACAGCAATGAAACCCTAACTAAGAGTAATCATAGTTGCTATGAGTTTATCAGTCTAACAATTGTGCTATGTCCAGAAGACAGCTTTTCCTAACACTCCTCCTGGCCTCTGGCTCTTACATTCTTTCATCCTTTCTTCCTTGGTGTTCCCAGAGCCTTGGACAGTGCATTGGGGTGGGGCAGGCAGGGAACAGGGGTGTGTAGATGTCCGATTTAGGGCTGAACATTCAGTAGTTACTTGCTCTCTGCCCTTTGACCAGTTCTAAGTCTGTGCATTAATTGCTGCCCACTGCAGAAAGCACCTTCTCTGACCAGGGCTGAGAGCAGCACAGGTATACAGGTGTAAACAGAAATATTTAGAAGGTAGTTGCACCGCACACCCATTTAGCCAACTATACTATCAGTTCCCCGCTAGGCCTCTGACCCCCAGCCATAGACTTTGACCAACTTCACTGTGCTGTTTATGAATTTCTTCTCATGGAATATTTATAAAAATATTGATACAGAAGTGCAGCCATCTATGCCTTGAGACTTGATTTCAAATTTTTAGAGTGCTATAGCTTACTTGGTTCACTTCTTTCTTAAATATTATTTCAAAATTAGAATCGATCATGACTAAAAGGGTAAGATGTACTCTTGTGGGCCTTTTTTACAGGTTTTCAAAATTGAACAATAAGCTGATTTACTTTCAGAAGAGAGAGATATGGTTCACGGTGTGCCCTGGCAGACTAAGTACCATGGATAAAAGATATAACTGAGAGTCAAGCAAGATATCATTCATTGACTTTGCCATGGCAAAGTTTAAATTACATCCTCAAGTGCTGCCAACTGCACCAAGTTTGATGTCATTAAGAGCACACCATTAATTTGTCAAACTGCTTTGTCTGTGGGAAATGAAAAATGATTACATTATTCTTCTGGCTTGATAGAGAGACAGGAGGAGCCAAGAAGGAACAAATGTCTCTTTTGCTCCCATTAATTCAGATGGAGATGAATTCTAAGGAATGGAGACTGGCAAACCTTGAGTCACAGAGGCAAAATTTGTGAACATTGGATGTATCTGTGCATATGTTAGTTGGCTTTCTGTTACTATACCACCACAGGGATCGACTTACAAACAGAACAGTTTCTTTGCCTGATAGTTTCAGAGTTTCCAGGCCATGATTTTGGCTGCTGGGAGCTGTGATGGAGAAAACCCACTTCATGGTCAAGAAGGTGAAGAATGAGGAGCAGACCAAGGGCCCACTTGAAGGTGTGGCCCCAATGGCCCAAACACTTCCCATAGATTCCATCTTATCCTCCACAGATAGCAAAGCCCCACTGCCATCCTTACAGCAGCTGCTCTAACTTCTTGTTTCCAAATTCACCTCTCGAGGTGATGGTACTTAGAGGCAAGGCCTTTGGCAAGTGATTAGATTATGAGGGGTTTGTCTTTAAGAAAGACACCATGAAGATCTCTCCTTTCCACAGGGTGAGGCAGTAGTGAGAAGGTGTCACTTGTAAATTAGGAAACAGACTCTCATTAGCCCTTAAGGTCTAAGGAAAGCACCATGATTTCAGACTTCTCTATCCTCAGACTTCTGAAACATAGTCTCTGTTGTATGCATGCTACAGAGTCTCTGATATCTTGTTATACCTCTGTGTTATTTACTTTTTTTTTTTAATGTTGTGACAAAACACCCTTCATAGAAACTTAAGAAAAGGAGTTTATTTTGGCACACAGTCAGAGGTGTGTATAGTACCCCATGGTAGAGAAGGTGTGGCAGGAGAGTGTGTGGAACTGGTTACATTTGGTCTGTCATCAAAAAACAAGGCTGATGCCGGTGCTCAGGGAACTTTTCACATTTATTGCTTTTTGTCCACTCCAGCTCCTCAGTACCTAGCACACTGTCATTCTAGTTCAGGTTAGGCATTCCTTCTTCAGTTAACTTCGCCGTAAATGCCCCCTGACCCCAGTGGACCCAGGGGTGTGTGTATGTGTACTATGACTCTAAATACACTCACTGGATTGACAATGGAAATTAACCACTGAAAGTCCAAGCAGACTGGACATTCATATTTTGCCATGAAGAATTTACCTTTACAAACAGAATGGGTCTGTGAAATTACAAGTTTTCAATCTATGAATAAAATTCAATAGGTATGTATATTATAAGCACTTTCCTTTAAAACTATTATATGCACATTTCTGGGTATTCTAAGACTCCTACAAGAGTGACCATGACACTCTTTAGAACTTATGCTAAGAACATGAACAATTTAAATGCAAAATGTAAACACATAATTTTCTTAATTCAATGTTTTGGGTAAATAATGCTTATAATTATAAAATATCTTAAATTATAAAAATATATCTTTCATAATAAATATTTAAAATAAAACAAATTGAAAAGCTTTCCTTCTGTGCTTAAAGTCATGGACACACATACTCACATGTATACACACATGTATACGTATAGGCAAACACTTCACAAATATACCAACTGTCCAGTGAAGCAGTATAGGGATAGCAAACATGAATTAGCAGTGATGGCATGACTTAGTAGAGGCAGCCAGGCCTTAGCCAAATTGGCACAGGTCAGCAGGAATGACCAGGACTATCAGGGACACCAGGAGAAGTTCTTTGCGGTGCCTCTCTCAACAAAGTGAAGATCAGTGAAGACACAAGACCAAGAAGTGTTGCAAAGCTAGATATGCAAACAAGCCAAGTCTCTACCATTGTTCACTGAGTCCTATTTATACTTCCTCTAAGTGTCATGTGTCCTCCACAGGTCTCACCTCACCATTTGTCTTGTCTCAGCATGTGAGTCTGTTTTAGCAAAACTCCATGTGAGTCTGTATTACCTGACATCATTCTGCCAATCAGCCTAAGTCTGTGGAAGCAGCAAAGAGCTGCCAGCGCACCATTAGAAGATTTTTTTGGTGTTTCCCCTCTATGGAATCCTGGAAATGATGACCAATAAACAATGGTAAGGTGTACCAATACCATCCTCTATCATGCACAGGCTGTCGTGTCCTTCTTCACACCATGCATCTTTTCACGAGCTTGCTTTGAAAGAACACACTTTCACCTGTGTCTGCTTCAGTGAAACATTCCTTCATCTGCCTTAGCAAAACACCCTCTCACCAGTGTCCACTTCAGGAAAACACCATTGGACACAACTGACTTTCCCAAGAACCCTCAAGTTTCCACTTCACCCATCTGTTGGGACATACCATCTTTTTGTTTTCTTTTGCCTTTAGCTTATTTATCAAAATGGGGTTTGCAATGCCTCGGCTGACTTTGAACCTGTAATCTGGCTGTCCAGCCTCTTGAATGCTCACATTGCAAGCATCTTCTACCATACCCTGCTCTGTCATTCCTTTAATGATTAAGCCAAACTATATGGGTTCTACCTGACACCACATTTATCCCAGCGCTAGTCTCAGTGTTTCTAAGGTAGGCCGGGAGTGCTGTATCCCATTCTTTGAAAGCCACTGTGGACTCTCTCAATCATGTCTCTAATTTCTGGAGTCCCTGTCCATAGCAATGCCCAGCCCACTGCTCTGCTTTGTACTTTTGAGGCATAGTTTGAAGAACTGAATTTTCATTCTTTCTTTCCTCTTTCTTTCTCCTCCTCTTCTTCTCCTCTTCTCCCTCTCCTCCTTTTTTCCTCCTCCTCCCCTTCCTCTTCCCTCTCCTCCTCCTCCTCCTTTCTCCTCCTCCTCTTCCTCCTCCTCCTCCTCCTTTCTCCTCCTCCTTTCTCCTCCTCCTCTCCATCCTCCTCCTCTCCGTCCTCCTCCTTCTCCTCCTCCCTCTTCTCCTTCTTTACTTTCCCAAGACTCCAAGCGCCTGTTTTTTTCTCTTCAGTCTTTCTAAAGAAATTTTAAGGTTTATAAAAGCTAAGTATTACAAAAGGAAAAACACTAACACCAATAAACTTTCCGTCTCAGGAGGTCAGCTCCTTTATGAAGCGGGGGAATAAATCTATTTATTGATGTTTTTCTACAAAACTCTTCTTTTTCTTAAATGAAAAATCAATCCTCTCTGGCATCCAGATTAATTGTACAGCTCTATGAAATGGTTTTTAAAATACAATATTTCTTTCCATCTACACAGATAATTGCCTGTCAGGGTGACAAAGGCTGCATGAGCGAAGGCTATTTGAGTTGGAACAGGGAGCCCCCTGGTCATGATGGGCAGTGGGAATGGGTGGCCTGGGAGGACTTTTTGGATGATGTGGTGTGAATATCTGACAGACTGACAAATGTGTGAGTTGACAAGTGTGAAGAGAAGAGAGAAAGGAAGGAACATATGTAGTGACTAGACTTTGTGTGCTGCGCTTGAGAGATGCTCAAATGAGTGAAAATCTAAATGCTGATGCTTACAAGCCAGGAGAAAAAAAATCAGTTCATTCAGAAGGAGAAGAAACTTGAGCTGGAGTTTTCACAGGAAAAATGGGCATAACGAAAGAAGACCTGCCATAAAGAGAATGAAGGATAGGTGCCTGGAATAGGAAGAACAAAGGAGGGGGCCAGGGTTCATGAGGGCCACAAACTGTCACACCGCACCAGGATGAAGCTAGGAGAGTCAAATTTCATTTGCAGGATGTCCCACTAATCATGCCCCAGTGTGTTTCAGAGATGTGCTCTGAAGCCAGTCACCTGTCTATAGATGAGTCATGTCTTTGTGGAGTTTCTGGATACTGATAGCCAAGCGTCAGTGTGGAGTGATTGCTACTGTGTCTGCTATCTCTCCTTCACTAGAGGCTCTCTCCACCGAGGAGCTCTCCTAGCCAGCTTAGTCCCCAGTTCTTTTTCCTGTCCCTCCATGAGGAATGTAATGAGAACAGACTAGTCAGAAATCCAAACAAACAAATAAACAGAGTGTCCATTGGAGACTTGTTAAAAACATGTTGCCAGCTATGATGGTTTGTATATTCTTGACCCAGGGAGTGGCACTATTAGGACTTATGAACTTGTTGGAGTAGGTATGTCACTGTGGATGTGGACTTTAAGACCCTACTCCTAGCTGCCTGGAAGTCAGTATTCCACTAGCAGCCTTCAGAAGAAGACGTAGAACTCTCAGCTCTGCCGGCACTATGCTTACCTGGATACTGCCATGCTCCTACCTTGATGATAATGGACTGAACCTCTGAACCTGGAAGCCAGCCCCAAGTAAATGTTGTCCTTTATAAGACTTGCATTGGTCATGGTGTCTATTCACAGTAGTAAAACCCTAATTAAGACGAGCTACGGAGGCATATTCAGCACTTGAAAAGTTGAGATGGGTGGATCACAAATTGACGCCTATCTGGGCTGTAGGAGAGCCTGTCTTAGTAATGGAAAACAGAATACACAAGCAGAGTACACAGGACAGTGACTATTTGATCAGACCCCTTTAAAGCCTGACCATCTTTTAAAGAAAGCAGCCAATAATGGGCTGTGTGGTAATTCTCTACCTTTTACCTTAATTTCAAATCTTCTCTACACTCATTTAAACTCATGTTACCCATAATGCCAGACCTCAGGTCATTTGCACTTTTATGTTCTCTCTTCCTAGGAGTGCCCCTTTCTCATCTGAGGCAACCAACCCTTTCTTAGAGATGTCTTCTCTGACCAACCTAGCTTTAATTTCAGCCAAGTACCAAGAGTCCTTTGCTCACTTCTCAGCTTTATGTTTTCCTCTTGCATGCATGAAGATCTAACACAGCATATGGTGTCTGTCTCACTAGACATAAGCTCGAGTAAAGCCCTTTCATTTCTACCTGCTTCATTTCTAGGTCCTTGGAATCTATGATATTCCTTCAATCAAAATAGAATCAAAGTAAATATTTGTAGATAAACAAATTAATATATTGGTTACTGCTCTTTGCCTCAAGAAAGGAGGCCTGCTGGTGTTGGGTCTATATATTTGATTTTTCTAAGATCATCTGATCAGCAAGGGTGGGATAGTGGGACACAGGGGGTGTGGAAGATGGAGGTCTAGGAAGAATCAAGAGTAATTGGGGGGGGTGGAGGGCTTAGAAGCTCTGTTTTGGTTCTGTGAAGTAAAAGTAAATAGGATTGAGTGGCAGGTGCTATGGGCTATGTAATTGCATTTCAAAGCAATCAGCCAAATATGTAAGTAATCATTCCTTTGTTTCAGAAGGTGCTGTGGTTTGAAGGGCTGAGGTCCCAGGCCTGACGAAGTCTCTGCTGCAATTTGTTATTTTCTCACAAATCCCAGACTCTTCTCTTTAAAATGTGGCTTATGTAGCTGTTTTCTGTTGACTAACTGGTGTACCAAGCAAGCAAAAGCAAGCAAACAAGCAAGCAAGCAAGCAAGCAAGCAAGCAAGCAGACAAGTCACTGGCAGACAAGCCAGATGCTGGGTGAGCTCACCTACACTGTGCTCCTGAGAATTCTGGGACACACTTCCTTTCCTGGAGCCAAGACAGGCATATGGGTAGGAGATGAACTACCTTAGCTATTTTTATTCCTCTCTCTTTCTTCTCTGAAAGCAGACATTGAGAATGGACATAGACTCAGTCCCCAGTTGGTGCAAAAAATGTGTGCCAAAAAGTGTGCCAAAAAGTCAAGCTGCCTGCTGAAAATGAGAATTCTTCAGGCAGGCATTTCAAGGAAGTTTCCTCCCAAAGATGAGTGTCTGATTTAAAGATGAAAACAAACTCACGGTGGCAGACACGATTTGAGCTGTCTGGGTGTAAATGATTAAATAACCCACATGCCTTTACATTCACTTCCTCCAGGCATCTAAGAAGCAGGGGATGGTCAACCCTGGGTAGCTCGGTGCTTATTCTTTGTAGGGAGCCAGAGACCACTTAATGAGACAAGGCACTACTTTACAGATATGTGTGTTCTATAGGATGTGCTTAACTCTTTCATTTCGCAGAAGATGAAGAAAATGAAGTGGAAATTGCTGCTTGAAGCTTGAGGTTCCTTTTTCCTTAACAAAAGAATGAAATCCAATTCTTTTTAGACCCATGAAAGAAAAAACTGATTTTATGCTCTCACCAAAAACTGTAAGGTACTCAGTAGAACTCAGTAGAACTCAGTAGAAGATGTGGGGAGGGCAGGAGGAAGAGGCAAGGAAGAAGAGTGTCCTGCTGTGGAAGCAGAGATTCACGACTTCTCAGAGTGATCACATGACTGTTTCAAAGCACTTTATGGAAGGTTAAAAGCATGGTACAAGATTCTTCTCTGTATTTATGTCACTCTCAAACTGTGATTTAGAACTTCAAATCCTAACCAGAGATGTGCTATTGGCAGTAGTTATGATACATATGGGAAACACTTAGCCTTGTGTGAAAAAGGTTCTGTGCATGTCTATGTACATATAGAACTAATAAGCCCAATAATTTATGATATGTGTTTACATTTAGTTAAAGTTCTGCCAAGAGCCATTCTTTTATATACATGGCTTAATAAGCCTCACAATTTACTTATGAACAGGGTATTTATTATTTATCCTTTGGAGCTGAGGGAGCTGAGTTCTGTGATGTTAATGCCCCACCCTACTGGAGCCAAGTCACTTGACAGAGGTCATCCTCTCATTGTCCTGTCAGTCACATCTTATGCACCTGCCCATCTACCCTCACTTGATCCAGTTCTTCTCATGCTGGGAATCATTTAAAATTTTGGGTGCCATCTATCCCTAAAGTTATCTGTAGAACTAATTTAGGGGTAATAGCCTTTTCTATTCCTATTCTGGTTTCCAAATAATTGACACAGAGACTTATTAAGTTTATTAAATAGATGTAAGCTCTATGACTGGGCAGATACTCATCTACTCTAACCCTCTATCTTAGTTGCTTTCCAGTCTCAGGCCCCATGTGACTTGCCATCTCAGTATTGCCTTGGTTTGCTCTGATCCACGTATGTCCTCATGCAAATCCTTGGTGACCTGCTCATCATGACTCCTCTTGGACCCCTGTCTCATGGCCTCCTTATTATCTTTTTCTTTTCTCCCATCTTGGGCCCCTCATGTGGGATAAGAAGTACTGCTTTCTCTGCCCAGTCATAGGCCGATCAGCTCTTTATTAACCAATTAGAGATGATGGAAAACAATTTTTACATAACATCGAGACTGGAGATGCTTGAGAATGCCAATGTTTAGACTGTAGCTAGATCTCTGGACATAGAAATCAGCATCTGAATACACAAACCATTCCCCCAACATCTCCCCTTTTTAGTTCAATAAAAGTCTCTTTCTCTTATAGTAATAAGCTATAAACAATAAGGACAATTGTGAAAACTATCAGATAAGAATTACATTCATAATGTCCAGTCCATTTGTATTGGGAAATTTTGGAGAAAGTACTCTATTATTTATCCTATCTAGGTGAGTTGAGTTCTATACTAAACTCATTTTCTATTATAACTTGAATTTATTAACCTAAAACATCTTCTTCGACCTAAAAACATTTTCTTAAAATCCTAAACAACTTAAGCTTATGTCTAGTCCTTAACCCCATCAGAGGCCTGAGTGGAAATAAATATTACCTGAGTATGCAGGAAGTTTAGGCAAGCAGCTTCCAAAACTATAAAAATGACAAAGACAGGTGGCTGCTTGTACAGTCACCTAAAATTTCTCTGTGTCATTAGAGCATCATCTTCAGCCTTCTGACCAAGAATATCTGACAGATGTTTCTGTGAAGCAGCAATTATGAAGGGATGCTTACCCTGTCTTGGCAGAGCTGGCAGTTGACTTTCCTGCATCTCATTTGTCCAGTTTGGACAGCATGCTGTCATTAGTTGAGACAAGGGCAGTTTCTTGCTCAGTTGCTTGTTTGCCACTTTTGAAGCAAGCTCCATATGGAGGTTCTTTGATGTTAATCATCTACTTTGAAGTAGAATGGGGCTACTGCCAGGAGCAGGCTGGTCTCATTGTCAAGAAAGCCTTTTATTATAAAGCAGATTTAAATGCCATATTCTGTAGAACTCTGGGGTTTTTGAGGACCGTTTATCTATCTTTAGTAGACCTGAATTGTTTGTGTATAGCTATTTACTATCTGTTCAACCTAGGAAGCATATTTCTATAATTAACTAAACTAGTACCTAACATGATCATAAGTTAATTAATTACTAACTTGCATTTCTTACTTATCTTAAACAGTTTATAATAGTAGCTTTTAAAATGACTAGAACTTAACATTGCATTTTAAAGAATTACATAAGTACAATGCCTTAAACAAGAGTTGAGGTTCTAAGTAGATCTAAAGCTGGACTTTCATGTTTAAAAACTATACAAGCATTTCAAACATGATTTTCTTGGCAGTGGAACATTGGCAATATTTTTCAAACATGGTAAGGAAGCTTACATTCAGCATTATAAGAGAGTTAGCCAGGTGCAATTGTTATGGCAACAAAATATAATAAAAAAATTAACAAACTGTTTAACTATTCTTAAGATCCTTCTACAGCCAACTGGTCAGTCATTCAAAAACAATTTTTCACATAACCAATGAACTTGGCTTCTACCTTGCCCTGAGCTCTGGGGGGAAGGATTTGATGGACACATCCAATTTAGGGCTGAGTGTTTCAAGGTCTGCCACTCTCTGTATAATGTCTGGCTGTGGGTCTCTGTATTTGTCCCCATCTGCTGCAGGAGGAAGCTTCTCTGACCATGGCTGAGCAATGCACTGAGGAGTATGGCAGAATGCCATTAAGAGTTATTTTATTACTATTTTATCCCTTTCCTTCCTCCCTCCCTCCCTCCCTCCCTCCCTCCCTCACTCCTTCCATCCCTCCCTCTCTCTTTCTTTTTTTAGACCAGTAGTATTTGGTTTTACTCTAGGCCCCTGGGCAATCTAGTCTCTGATTTATGTAGGTGCTGACTGAGTATGGGTTCTACCTCATGGAATAAGACTTGAGTCAAATCAGACATTGGTAGGTCACTCCCACAAGCTTTGTGCCACCATTGTCCTAGCATAACTTGAATGCAGGACACCATTGTAGATCAAAGGTTTGTGGCTCATTGGTATTTGCTTCCTTTTTTGATAGCCTGAAGATTACCTCACTGTACCAGAGATGCTAGAGCATAGAAATGAATGTTTTGTGTAGGCTTGACTTCTCTTTGTTTAATGAGTTGTGTAGGTATTATCTTTAGCAATGGGACCTTGCTGTCAGTTTGTGAGGAGCAAACTATAGTCTTGGTAACAGCCTGGGATGTTTGATTAGATGTGACCAAATCCTGGTACTGGATCCTTCATTTTGATGACAAGAGATCAAGAGATGTCTAGTTGGGACTCTCTCTCCCCCATTATTTAGATCATATATCTATATATACATACATATATATGTGTGTGTATGTGTGTGTGTGTGTGTGTGTGTGTGTGTACATATATTCACAAGAGTGAAATAGCTGGAACTTGAGGTAGACCAATTCCAGCTTCCCCAGGAACCACCACACTGATTTCCATAGTGTCTGTATGTACTGTTGTATAGCAATAGATGAATGTCCCCCTTACTCCACATCCTTGACAGTATGAGCTGTCACTTGTGTTATTGATCTTAGCCATTCTGATAGGTATAAGATGAAATCTCAAAAGTATTTTTAATTTGCATTTCCCTGATGGCTAAGGATATGGGAATTTTCTTTAAATGTTTTTCAGCCATTTGACTTTTATCTTTTGAGAATTCTCTGTTTAAATCCATGCCCAATTTTTCTGTTGGGTTATTTGTTTTCTTGATATCTATTTTTGAATTCTTTGTATATTTTGGATATTAGTCCCCTGTGAGATTTTAGTTGGTAAAACTTTCCCATTCTGCAGGCTGTTGCTTTGTCTGATTGACAGTACCCTTTTTCTTATAGAAGCTTCTCATTTCATGAGGTCTCATTATTGTTTATTTTAGTACCTGGGCCAAAGCATTCAAGGTATTTCCCACTTTCTCATCTATTAGGTTCAGTGTATCTGGTTTTATGTTAAGGTTTTGATCCATTTGGAGTTGAGTTTTGTGCAGGGTGGTAAGTATGAATCTATTTGAATTCTTCTACATGCAGATGTTCAGTTTGTCCAGTGCCATTTGTTGAAGATACTGTGTTTTTCTGGTTTCTTTATCAAAAATCAGATGTTCATAGGTGCCTGGATTTATGTTGGGTTTTCTTTTCTTTCTTTCTTTTTTTATTTTGCTTTGAGAAGTATTTTTTATTCTTTATTCACATTTAAAATGTTTTCCCTTTTCCAGATCTTCCCTTTGGGACCCCCTATCCCCTCTCCCTCCCCTGCCACTATGGGGGTATTCCCCCCCCCCACCCACTCTCGGCTTCCCTCCTTGGCATTCTCCTATATTGGGACATCTAACACTCTCCAGCCCAAGGGCTTCTCCTCCCCCCTGGTGGCTAACAAGACCCTCCTCTGCCACATATGTGGCCAGCACCATGGGTCCCTCCATATGTATTCTTTGGTTGGTGATCCAGTCTCCGGGAGCATCGAGGGGTCAGGCCAGTTGCCACTGTTGCTCTCTCCCTGGGGCTGCAAACTCCCTCAGCTCCTTCAGTCCCTTCTCCAACTCCTCCATCTGGGACCTCAAGCTCAGCCCAATGGTTGCTGTGAAGTGACTCTTGGGTATTCCGAACTTTTGGGCTAATAACCACTTATCAGTGAGTACATACCGTGTTTGTTCTTTTGTGACTGAGTTACCTCGCACAGGATGATATTTTCAAGTTCCATCCATTTGCCTGCGAATTTCATGAAGTCATTGTTTTTAATAGCTGAGTAGTATTCCATTGTGTAAATGTACCACATTTTCTGTATCCATTCCTCTGTGGAGGGACATCTGGGTTGTTTCCAGCTTCTGGCTATTATAAATATGGCTGCTATGAACATAGTGGAGCATGTGTCTTTATTACATGTTGGAGCATCTTCTGGGTATATGCCCAGGAGTGGAATAGCTGGGCCCTCAGGTACATGTTTGGGTTTTCAGTTAAGTTCTATTGATCAGTGTGTCTGCTTTTGTGCCAATACCATGCTGTTTTTATTACTATAGTTTTGTAGTACAACTTCAAATTGGAAATGGTGAAACATTTAGCAATTTTATTATTTTTCAGGATCTTGTTTGTTTGTTTGCTATGTGTGTGTGTTTCCATATGAAGCTGAAAATTGTCCTTTCAAGATCTGTGAAGAATTGTGTTGGGATTTTGATTGGGATTATATTGAATCTACTGATTGCTTTTGATAGGATGGTCATTTTTACTATGTTAATCTTACCAATCCATGAGCATGTGAAATCCTTTTATCTTCTGTTATCTTTTTCCATTTCTTTCTTCAGTGATTTACAGGTTTTTTTGTTTTTTGTTTTTGTTATACAAGTCTTTCACTTGCTTGGTTAGAGGTACACAAGGATATTTTGTTTTATTTGAAGTTATTGTGAAAGATATTTTCCCCCCTGATTTCTTTCTCAGTTCCTTTGTCATTTGTGTATAAGAAAGCTACTGATTTTTTTGAGTTAATTTTGTATCCTGCTACTTTTCTGAAGTGTTTATCAGTTGTAGGAGTTTCCTGGTGAAATTTTAGGATTACTTATGTATACTAATATATCATCTGAAAATAAGATACTTTGGCTTCTTCCTTTAGAATTTATATCCCCTTGAGCTCCTTCAGTCATCTTATCGCTCAAGCTATGATTTTAAGTACAATATTCATTAGTTATGCAGAAAGTGGACAACATTGTCTTGGTTGTCCTAGTTTTAATGGAATTGCTTTGAGTTTCTCTCTATTTAAGTTGGTGTTGGTTATGGGCTTGATGTAAATTGCTTTTATTTTGTTGATGTATGTATTCCTGATCTCTTCAGGATTTTTATTATGAAATAGTGTTGGTTTTTATCAAAGACTCTTTCTGCATCTAATGAGATGATCATGTGGGTGATTTTTGTCTTTCTGTTTGTTTATACAATGCATAACATTTATTGATTTATATATGGTGAACTTTCCTTGCATCCCTTGCATGAAGCTTACTTGATCATAGTGAATAATCTTTCGGATGTGTTCTTAGATCCAGTTTGCAAGTATTTTATTGAAAAATTTTGCATCTATGCACATAAGGGAAATTGTTTATAATTATTTTACAAAGTTGGGACTTTATGTGGTTTGGACAATAGAATAATTGTGGACTCATAAAATGAATGGGGAAATGTTCTATTTCAATTTTGTAGAATAATTTGAGGAGTAGTGGCATTATCTCTTCCTTGGAAGTCTGATAAAATTGTAAGAAAAAACCATCTGGCTCTGGTCTATTTTGGTTGGGAGATTTTAATGACTGCTTCTATTTCACTACAGACTGAAATAGAAGGCTACAGGTCTGTTTTTTTATACAATAAAATTTAATTGTTAGAGAATTTTAGAGAAACGCTCTATATAATAGCACAAATCAATACAGTACTTCTAATGAACAGTTTATCAACAAGTACCAAAGTATAAATTCTGATAAAATTTTATTTAGTAAACTTATTTCTAGGAAATTATGTTGACAAAAATATGTATGTACTGTGGTATCTATCACAGTATTATATACAATGGTGAATTTTGAGAAACATGTCAAAATTAAATACAGAATTAATAAATTATAAAATAATGTGTAGACATTTCTATAATAATTAAAATGCTATTTTTGGCTAAAACTTTAGAAGCCAATATTATCATCATCTTATACTTTCACATTACAAATATGATTAAAATAAATTAAATCACTTTGTAAAAACATTATGTAATTAGAAATTACTTCTGACAGATCAACTATTATAGTTTTATAGGCCATTCATTGTGGGCCTGTGTGCTGGAGGCTTTCTTTGCACAGGGATCTCTGGCCTGGCCAAATGAGAGGGTTCAGGCAAAGGGGAGAGTGCAAGCAGGGACAGGAGTCACCTCCATCTCAGTCTCTGCATTTGCCACCTCGGTTGCTCCAAGATGCTGCACCCGCCTTCCTGAGCTGAGTTGGGCCCGGGCTGAGCCCATGAGAGTCTGACTAGCCAGTGAGGAGTGTGGTAAGCCTCTGGTGGCGTTTCAGGAGAGCGGACCTCTTCCCAAGCAGCAGTGTTATAGCTCTTATGAAGGAAGCTCTCAGACAATGGAGTAGTTCTCACACCTTTATTCCTTCTGGATAGGATCTCTCCTATACAGTTTGGGATGGTCTAATATACAGTTTGAGATGGGTCAGGGGTCTGACAACAGGTACTTCCCATTGGCTTTGTCTGGGAGTTTAGGGATATCTTATCTGCATGTGGGAGGGCTTGGTGTGCTGCTTCTATGTGACAGACCTCTCTACAGGGGGCTGTGGGGGTAGTAGCTACTTGACAGAAGCCAAGGGCCTCCTAGGAGCATTGGCACAATGCCTTCTGATCCCTTGCAAGGCTAGCCCCACTGGGTCGCCCGGGGTTAAGCCTGTGCTCAACCAGGGGCCAGGCTGCCCCACAATTCATTTTTTTCCTTTGAAATGACAAAGGAAAGTTGACTACAGTTAAAATATCTCACAACCTAATCTCATAAATCACATGTGTAATGTTACTTGTTTTCAGTAGGCTTTGAAAATCTTCCTACTGTCACACTCAACTAGAAATAAGTTGACAACTCCTGACTACATTCGGAGAAAATAAATTCCTTATTTTCTAACATTCCTTATTTTCTAGCCTTCTAACATATATAGGACTCACCTCCCTAACATGAACTAAAATTCAAATACCTCCAATGGTCTCCCTTGAAGATATGTTAGCTTCACTCTGAGCAAAGAACAACATTTCTTTGTGTTTCCCAAGGCCATTGAGATTCAGTGAGATACACTGAGATACCTATAACACTTACTGAAGTTACCCTTTAAATATTTCTATTTGACCAGCATGAAGTATCCTTCCTTATCTTTTTTGATAGCTTTTAATTGAAAGTTGATTTTACTCAGTATTAGAATGGCTACTCCAGCTTGTTTGAGGCCATTTGCTTGGAATATTGTTTTCCAACCTTTTACTCTGAGGTAGTGTCTGTCTTTGTAACTGAGGTGTGTTTCCTGAATGCAGCAAAATGCTGGGTTCTATTTACATATATAGTCAGTTAGTCTATGGCTTTTTATTGGAGAATTGAGTCCATTGATGTTAAGAAATATTAAGGAATAGTGATTGTTGCTTCCTGTTATTTTTTGATGTTATTTTAATGATTGTGTGGCTATCTTCTTTTGGGTTTGTTGAAAGATTACTTTCTTGCTTTTTCTAGGGTGTAGTTTTCCTCCATGTGTTGGTGTTTTCCATCTATTATTCTTTGTAGGGTTGGATTTGTGGAAAAATATTGTGTAAATTTTGTTTTGCAATGGAATATCTTGTTTGCTCTGTCTACGGTAATTGAGAGTTTTGCTAGTATAGTAGCCTGGGCTGGCATTTGTGTTCTTTCAGGGCCTGTATGACATCTGCCCAGGATCTTCTAACTTTCATAGTCTCTGGTGAGAAGTCTGGTGTAATTCTGATAGGTCTGCCTTTATATGTTATTTGACCTTTTTCCCTTACTACTTTTAATATTCCTTCTTTGTTTAGTGCATTTGGTGTTTTTATTATTATGTGACAGGAGAAATTTCTTTTCTGGTCCAGTCTATTTGGAGTTCTGTAGGCTTCCTGTATGTTTATGGGCATCTTTTTCTTTAGGTTAGGAAAGTTTTCTTCTATAGTTTTGTTGAAGATATTTACTGGCTCTTTAAGTTGGGAATCTTCTATACCTATTATCCTTAGGTTTTGTCTTCTCATTGTGTCCTGGATTTTTTTGGATGTTTTGTCTTAAGAGTGTTTTACATTTTGCATTTTCTTTGACTGTTGTGTCAATGTTTTCTATGGTATCTTCTGAACCTGAGATTCTCTCTCCTATCTCTTGTATTCTGTTGGTGATGCTTGCATTTATGACTCTTCCTAGGTTTCTGATCTCTTTCCTAGGTATTCTATCTCCAGGGTTGTCTCCCTTTGTCATTTCTTTATTGTTTCTGTTTTCATTTTTAGATCCTGGATGGCTTTGTTTAATTCCTCCACCTGTTTGGTTGTGTTTTCCACAATTCTTCAAAGGATTTTTGTGTTTCCTCTTTAAGAGCTTCTAGCTGTTTACCTGTGTTCTCCTGAATTTCCTCAAGGGAATTATTTATGACCTTTTAAAAGTCCTCTTTCATCATCATGAGAAGTGATTTTCGATCCAAATTTTGTTTTTCTGGCGTGATGGTGTATCCAGGATTTGCTATGGTAGAAGAATTGGGTTCTGATGATGCCAGGTGACCTTGGTTTCTGTTGCTTATGTTCTTGCACTTGCCTCCTACCATATGGTTATCTCTAGTGCTACCTGACCTCCCTTTATCTGACTTGGGCCTGTCCTTCCTGTAATCCTGGTTGTGTCAGAGTGCCTCAGAGACCAGCTGTCTCTGAGATCCTGGAATCCTGAGATTCTGGATGTAACAGAGCTCCTGGGAGTCAAACTGCCTCTGCGACCTTGAGATCCTGATGTATGCAAGCTCCTGTGATCCTAGTCATGTTAAAGCACCTGGAGGTTTAGCTTCCTTTAGGTGTTGTGGGACTGGCTGAGGAGTATGCACCCAAGGTCTGCTCTGGGCACTGGCCCAGACAGGAAGGAATCCTTGTCACTGGTCTGGCAGGGTTCCTGGGTCCCTGGATCCTGCTGGTCCCAGTTACTCCCGGTGTTGGGACAGATATTGAGTCCTCCTCCCCTCTAACCCCATGATCCTGGGTGTGTTAGAACGACTAGGAGTGGAGCTTCCTCTGGGTGTTGTGAAACTCTGTTTTAATTGCTTATCTGATCATGCTTTAACTTTGATAATTGGTATGTATTGTTGCTTTAATTTTTGAAAGGCTACTTTTAATATGGATTCTCAAATGCTTTTGGGATAGCAGCAGTGGTGGAACAACCTAGCAGAGACAGCTGGGTCTCAGCCAAATTGGCACAAGTCAGCAAGAGGGATTAGAACCACTAGAGACATCAGGAGAATTTCTTAGCTATGCCTCTCTCAATGAAGCAAAGATCATCTAAGACCAAAAAGTGTTGGGAAGCTATATCTACAAGCAAGCTTGCTGAGTCCTATTTATACTCCCTCTAAACATCACATGACCTATATGGGTATTACCTCACCATGAGTCTTGCCTCAGCATATGAATCAGTCTTAGCAAAATTCCACGTGAGTCTGTATTAGCTGACATCACTCTGCCAATTGGCCTGAGTCTTTTAAAGTGAAAAGAAGCCACCAGCATAACACTGCAAGTTTTTTTGGTGTGTTTTTCTCTATGGCGTTCCAACAAATGGAGCTCAACAATACATGTAAGGTGAACTAATACATGTGTGTCATTAGTGAAGAATCCTTCATCATGTGTCCTTTCACATGTTTGTTTTAGCAAAACACTCTTTCACCTGTGTCTGTTTCAGCAAAAATTTCCTTCCTGTCTTTGCCCCAGCAAAACATCATTTGACAAAACTGACTTTCCAATGAACTCTTACATTTCCACTTCAATGTATCAAGAACATTATCCATTTCTTTTAGATTAATCAAGTTGGTGGATTAAACTATAAACTATAAACAAGTTGGTGGATTAAACTATAAACATAAAGTATGTCCTTATGATTCTGTAGATTTTCTTGTTGTCTATTGTTATGACCCCTCTTTTTCATTTCGAATTTTGTTAATATTTTCTCTCTGCTTTTTAGTTAATTTGAATACTTATTTACTTATTTGGATAAACCAATAAGTAAATCTTACTATATTTTTCAAAGATTGAACTCTTTGTTCCATTGATTCTTTGTTTTGATTGTTTGTTTCTATTTTATTGATTTTAGCCCTGAGTTTGATTATTTCTTGCTGTCTACTCTTCTTGGGTGTGATTACTTCTCTTCATTCTAGAGCTTTCAGGTATGCTGTTAAGTTGCTATTATGAGATCTCTCAATGATTTTTAATGTAGGTACTTCATGCTATGAACCTCTTAGTCCTGCTTTCATTGTGTCCCATAAGTTTGGGTATGCTATGTATCCATTTTCATTGAATTTCAGAAATTTCTTTCTTTATTTTGTCTGGATCCACTTTTCATTCAGTAGAGAGTTGTTCAGTTTCCATAAGTTTGTAAGCTTTCTGTCTATTTTGTTTTTGTTGTTATCTAGCTTTAATTTCTGGTGGGTCTAATAGATGCAGGGAATTATTTTAATATTCTTGTATCTGTTGAGACTTGTTTTGTGTTCTAGTATGTGGTCAATTTTGGAGAAAGTTTCATGAGGTGCAGAGCAGAAGGAATATTCTTTTGCATTTGGGGAAAGGTTTTGTCAATATCTCTTTGGTCCATTTGTTTTATAATGCTTGTTAACTCCAGTATTTCTGTTTAGTTTTTGTCTGGATTAGCTGTCCATTGGTGGGAAATGGGGAATTGAAGTCTCCCATTATCAGTGTGTGTGGGTCAACATGTTATCTTTTATGAATGTGGGTGCCTTTGGTTTTTGGTGCATAGGTGTTATAAATTGCAATGTCCTCTTGGTGGATTTTTCCTCTGATGAACAGATAGTGTCCTTCTCTAACTTTTTGATTAGTTTTGGTTTAACATTTATTTTGTTAGATATTAAAATGGCCTGCTTGTTCCTTAGGTACATTTGCTTGGAATATCTTTTCCAACCTTTTATCCTGAGTTAATGTCTATCCTTGATGTTGAGGTGTGTTTCTTGGACACAAAAGAAGGATGGATCCCATTTTCACATCCATTCTGTTAGTCTGTGTCTATTTATTTGTAAATTGAGACTGTTGATATTGAGAGATATCAATGACCAATAATTGTTGAGTCCTGTTATAATGTTGTTGTTGTTTATGGTGTGGTGTTGGTGGTGGTAGTATGTGTAACTGTGTGTGTGTTTCCCTTTTTTTGATTTTGCTGGTGTAAGATTATTTATTCCTTGTATTTTTCTTCTAACAGTTTTTGTAGGACTAGATTTGCAAATAAATATTGTTTAAATTTGATTTTATCATGGAAAATCTTATTTTTTCCATCTAAGATGATCAAAAGTTTTGCTGAGTACAGGAATCTGGTGTGGTCCTTCAGAGTCTGCAGCTTGTCTGTCCAGGCCCTTCTGGCTCCATTGAGAAGTCAGGTGTAGTTAGAATAGATCTGCCTTTATGTTACTTGATTTTTTTTACCTTGCAACTTTTAATATTATTTATTTTTTCTGTATATTTAGTATTTTGATTATCATGTGACAAGGGGACTTTTTCCATTTTTATTCATACTTCTTTCATATATTATATCCCAATTGCAGTTCCTGTCCCCCCTCTCCTCCCAGTGCCTCCTCCCAGATCCACTCCTTCTGTTTCCCTTCAGAAAAGGGCAGGTTTCCCAGGGACATCAACCAAACATGGCATAAGAAGTTACAAGAAAAACAGCTATATCCTGTCTATTCTTGCAAAGACTTTATGTGCCAGGGTAGGTTGGTAACCAGGGTGGGCCTTCCCCTTCTTAGAGGAGAAAAGGAGGAGGATAAAGGAAGTGGATGTGTGAAGGAGATGCTAGGATGAGAGAGGGGCTGTAATTGAAATGTAAAGTAAATAAACAAATAAATTAATTAATAAAAAAGAACTAGGCATATTCCCTCTTATTAAGGATTGATGAAGCACCTTAGAAGGAAAAAAGCATCATAGAAGCAGGCAAAAGAGTCAGAGACAACTCTCACTCTCACTGTAAGGAGTCTCACCAAAACACCAAGTTATACAACCACAACATATATGCAGAGGGCCTAGGCAGACCCATGCAGGCTTCTTGACTGTTGGTTCAACCTCTGTGAGCCCCTGAGTCCAGGCTAGTTGTTTCTGTGGGCTGTATTCTTGTGATGTCATTGACTGTGAAGAGAGTTTCTTTTTTGGTCCAATCTGTTTGGTGTTCTATTTGCTTCTCACACCTTTATAGACATCTTCTTCTTCTTTAGGACAGGAAAATTTTCTTTTATGATTTTGTTGAAAACATTTTTTGAGCCTTTGAGCTGTGTTTCTTTTCCTTCCTTTATACCTATTATTCTTACGTTTGGTCATTTCTTAGTGTCTCCTTACTTGGAAGCTTTGTGCCAGGATTTTTTTTAGATTTAACATTTTCTTTCATGAATGTATCAATTTCTTCTATTGTATTTTCAATGCTTGAAGTTATCTCTTCTGTCTCTTGTATTTTGTTGGTGTATTTTGTTGTCTCTTATATTTTGTACTTCTTGTTGAAATCTCTAATGTTTTTATTTCTAGACCTCCCTCAGTTTGTGCTTTCTTTACTGCATCTATTTCCACTTTCAGGTCTTGAACAGTTTTATTCTTTTCTTTTTTTTGACTATTTGTGTGTGTGTGGGGGGGGTCATTTTTGGGGTGCAGAACCTTTGTTTAAGGCATTTATTAATTTCCTTCAATTGTTTGTTTTCCCCTAAATTTCTTTAAGAGATATCTTTATTAATTTCCTGGATTTCTCCATCCATTTTCTCTTTAAGTATTTGGTTTTGGACCCCAGGACAAGTGACCTAGGTGCATATTTTACACAACAAAGCAGACTTGACTTCCAGGTTCTCCCAGTATCCCACAGTCCCTACCTTGCATACCCTGCCCTTAACCTCTAACTCTCTAGCCCTTAGGCTGGGCTGCCCTTCCTCCAGGGGCTCTTCTGTATAATCCAGACATCTTGGTCTGTCTTCTCCTCTCTTCTCTCATTGCATATACATTCTTTCTCTGTTTCTCTTCCCCACCCCTCTTTTTTTCCTCATGGAGATTACCTAGTCTCAATCCTTGGGGCCAGTGAACTCACCCAAGAGCAGCTTCCCAATAAACCTGCCTATAGTGTAATCTAATCTGACTTGAATTGGCAACAAAGAGATTACCTATCATTAAGGACCTCTATTATCCTTTAGTTAGTATTAAGGTCTTTTTCTTGTGCTTCAGCTATGTTGAAATATTCAGGGCCTGCTGTGGTAGAATAGTTGGGCTCTAATGGAAACATGTTGCTCTGGCTGCTGTTGATTGTGCTTTTATGTTGGCATCTTGGCATTTGGGTTTGAGGTGATTAAGGTCTAGGTGCTTATTTCTGGTTTTGTCTTTGCTAGGTGGGTGTTTTGTACCTTGGTTTCTGTTTTCTCTCTTGATTTTCAGAGAATATATAATGGCTCAGTGTTGCCTGTTGAGCTGCTATATTCACAGGAATGCCTGCAGGTGTTCAGGAGGCTGGGAAACTGGGATGAGCTGGGGGAAGGAAGATTAGAGGAGAAGGTTTTTGTGATCTCTTGTGGGTGGAGTCAGAGAGGAAAGGGAGACAACAGCAGGTTTCCAGGTACAGAGCTGGGAGTGAGACGGGGGTGGAGGTGGGAGGGTGGAAGGGGTAGGTGGGTGAGGGCGTGGGGGTAGGGGGGCTGGGTGTTTGGATCTCAGGAGCACTAGAAGAGGTGTGGGTCCAACTTCAGCTTACTTGTTGCCTTGGGAGGAGCTGCCCTTGGGTTAGCAGAGAGTGCATCCTGGAGTGAGTGTCTGGGACAAAGCAGCAAATGAGGGGAGAACCGTTAGGAGGGGATGGTTGGGAACCACAGGAGATGCAGTCAGGGATGAGGGAAGGCTGAAGCCAGGGTTTTATTGCAGTGCTAGGGATGAGACTAGGGGATTGCATCTGGGGGAACAAAGAGAGAGGAGGTCAATGGGCAGCCTATCTGGTTGTCTGGCAGTCATGGCCTATGTCCAGAATAAACCTTTTTTTATTGTTGTTTGTTTTTTTTTTTTTTTTTTTTTTTTGAGACAGGGTTTCTCTGTGTAGCCCTGGCTGTCCTGGAACTCACTCTGTAGACCAGGCTTGCCTCTAACTCAGAAATCCACCTGCCTCTGCCTCCCAAGTGCTAGGACTAAAGGCCTGTGCCGCCACTGCCTGCCTCAGAATAAACCTTCTTATGACCTGATTTCCATAGGGTCTTAGTCCATAATTATCTTCAAAGTACAACCCCCCTACAGTGGTCAAGTCTACTTTTGTAACAGGGGATTTCTCAAGAAAAATTAGCACCTTTGGCACAAAGAGTAACATCAGAAGACTCCTGAATCCATGTTATATAGTAAGGCATTTTGGCTAGCAGGAATTATTAGTTATTTTCTAAGATTAATTATACATAGTCTTCAGCAATCCTCTACCTGTTAAGAAAGCTTTGTCTATTTTAATATCTGTCTTCATCTGAGCTCTTGCTGTCATTTTCCCTGACTTCTTACAAAACACAAAAGAATAAAATATTTTTAATTAATATATTTTATATTGTGCACAAATGTACATGTAATATAGACCCAAATCATCCTTGTTGAATTTCTGACTTATTTTTACAAGTGAAAGAAGCCAATGACTCATTATGATTGGATGGAGTTGAATTATTATGCTTTGGTTATTTTTAATCATTATACTCTAAGAAATACAATTTCAGACTATTATGCAAGAAATATTAAATAAAGGTAATGATCTTGTCTTCTTCAGAATAGATTGTCAAGTATATTTTAATCTTCAGGCTTTGACCATATCTAAAATTAATTTGAGGATTTGCAAAGGTCACTAACCAAAGAAAATTAAAGTTGCAATTTGAACTAGAGATTTTGGAAGCAACACAGTTTAACTTGTTCCTTTTTATCGAATATTTTAATTTATATAAAGACTTCCCTCACATGCAAATGCTCCTTTGTTTACAATAGTAATGTACATGAAGAAATGTGTAGTGTGTGTGTGTGTGTGTGTGTGTGTGTGTATAATCAAGCAAAAGAGTCCTCTCCTTAAATAACTTACCTTAAATAATGTCTCTGCCATTTACTTTCAGTCCTTACTGCAGTGTTCATGCCAGAAAACTTCATCAGAGGTTGTAAATCTGAAATTCTACTTTTTAATTACATGCCTGTTTTCCTTGACTTAAGAGACAGTATTTAAGTTAAAACTGTTTAGGAGATAGATAGCTTCGTGGTTAGAGACACGCATGTGCATTCTTTCTTTTTTTAAAATCTGTGTGTGTGTGTGTGTGTGTGTGTGTGTGTGTGTGTGTGTGTGTGAGTTTATGCATGTGAGTGCCACATGCATGCCACACACCCATACCACAGCACATACATACTGGCCAGAGGATGACCTTGGGTGTTGCTTGTTGCTCCTTGCTTTCCACCAGGATGTAGTAGTGAATTAATTGCTCCATTCTATGTTCCTGTTGGGTTGCATTTCTAGGCATCTGCCAGAGTCCTCTGGATTCTCGAATGAAAGACACACACACACACACACACACACACACACACACACACACCAGCTTAATTTTGTTGTTGTTGTTTTTTTATTTTTTATTTTTATTTTCATATTTTATTTACATTTCAAATGTTCCCCCCTTTCCAGATCTCCCCTTTGGAACCTCCCCATTCCCTCCGCCCTCCCCCTCCCCACCCCACCCCCCAATCCACTCTCATCTTCCCTCCTTAACATTCTCTTATACTGGGGGATATAACACCCTCAGGCCCAAGGGCCTCTCCTCCCCCTGACAGGTAACAAGGCCCTCCTCTGCAGTCTTTGTGGCTAGCACCATGGGTCCCTCCATGTGTATTCTTTAGTTGGTGGATCAGTCTCCAGAAGTATGGGGGGTCAGGCCAGTTGCCAGTGTTGCTACCTCCCTGGGGCTGCAAACTCCCTCAGCTTCTTCAGTCCTTTCTCCAAGCCCTCCATCTGGGACCTCGTACTCAGTACTACTTTTCCTGCGAAGTGACTCTTGGGTATTTCAAACTTTTAGGCTAATAACCACTTAACAGTGAGTACATATCATGTTCATTCTTTTGTGACTGCGTTACCTGGCTCAGAATGATGTTTTCAAGATCCATCCATTTGTCTACGAATTTCATGAAGTCATTGTTTTTAATAGCTGAGTAGTATTCCATTGTGTAAATGTACCACATTTTCTGTATCCATTCCTCTGTGGAGGGACATCTGGATTGTTTCCAGCTTCTGGCTATTATAAATATGGCTGCTATGAACATAGTGGAACATGTGTTTTTATTACATGTTGGAGCATCTTCTGGGTATATGCCCAAGAGTGGAATAGCTGGGTCCTCAGGTAGTATTATGTCCAATTTTCTGAGGGTCTGCCAAACTGATTTCCAGAGAGGTTGTATCAATTTGCATTCCCACTAGCAATGGAGGAGTGTTCCTCTTTCTCCATATCCTCACCAACATCTGCTGTCACCTGAGTTTTTGATCTTAGCCATTCTGACTGGTGTGAGGTGGAATCTCAGGGTTGTTTTGATTTGCATTTCCCTGATGACTAAGGATGTTGAACATTTCTTTAGGGGCTTCTTGGCCATTCGAGTTTCCTCAGTTGAGAATTCTCTGTTTAGCTCACTTCCCCATTTTTTGATAAGGTTATTTGTATCTCTGGAGTCTAGCTTCTTGAGTTTCTTTGTATACATTGGATATTAGCCCTCTATCAGATGTAGGATTAGTAAAGATCTTTTCCCAATCTGTAGGCTGCCGTTTTGCCTTAATTACAGTGTCCTTTGCCTTACAGAAGCTTTGTAATTTTATGAGGTCCCATCTGTCAATTCTTGACCTTAGAGCACAAGCCACTGGTGTTCTGTTCAAGAACATTATCCCTGTGCCCAAGTGTTTGAGACTTCCCTACTTTCTCTTCTATTAGATTCAGTGTATCTGGTTTTATGTGAAGGTCCATGATCCACTTGGACTTGAGCTTTGTTCAGAGAGATAGGAATGGATCAATTTGCAATCTTCTACATGTAGACCGCCAGTTGAACCAGCACCATTTGTTAAAGATGCTGTCTTTTTTCCACTGTATGGTTTTAGCTCCTTTGTCGAAGATCAAGCGACCATATGTGTGTGGATTCATTTCTGGGTCTTCGATTCTATCCCATTGATCAACCTGCCTGTCACTGTACCAATACCATGCAGTTTTTATCACTCCTGCTCTGTAGTACAGCTTGAGGTCAGGGAGGCTGATTCCCCCAGAAGACCTTTTATTGTTGAAGATAGTTTTTGCTATCCTGGGTTTTTTGTTATTCCATATGAATTTGAGAATTGCTCATTCTAGGTCTACAAAGAATTGAGTTGGGATTTTGATAGGGATATCATTGAATCTATAGATTGCTTTCGGCAGGATGGCCATTTTAAGTATGTTAATCCTGCCAATCCATGAGCATGGGAGATCTTTCCATCTTCTGAGGTCTTCTTCGATTTCTCTCTTCAGAGACTTGAAGTTCTTGTCATACAGATCTTTCACTTGTTTGGTTAGAGTCACACCAAGATATTTTATATTGTTTGAGACTATTGTGAAGGGTGTCATTTCCCTAATTTCTTTCTCAGCCTGTTTATCCTTCGAGTATAGGAAGGCTACTGATTTGCTTGAGTTAATTTTGTATCCAGCCACTTTGCTGAAGTTGTTTATCAGCTGTAGCAGATCTCTGGTCGAGTTTTTCAGGTCACTTATGTATACCATCATATCATCTGCAAATAGTGATATTTTGATTTCTTCCTTTCCAATTTGTATCCCTTTGATTTCCTTTTGTTGCCTGATTGCTCTAGCTAGAACTTCAAGTACTATGTTGAATAGATAGGGAGAGAGAAGGCAGCCTTGTCTAGTCCCTGATTTTAGTGGGATTGCTTCAAGTTTCTCTCCATTTAGTTTGATGTTGGCCACTGGTTTGCTGTGTATTGCTTTTACTATGTTTAGGTATGCTCCTTGAATTCTTAATCTTTCCAAGACTTTTATCATGAAGGGATGTTGAACTTTGTCAAATGCTTTTTCAGCATCTAACAAGATGACCATGTGGTTTTTTTCTTTGATTTTGTTTATGTAGTGGATTACATTAATGGATTTCCGGATATTGAACCATCCCTGCATCCCTGAGATGAAGCCTACTTGATCATGGTGAATG
The DNA here is from genome assembly GCA_019843965.1 of Rhynchomys soricoides. NCBI lineage: Eukaryota > Metazoa > Chordata > Mammalia > Rodentia > Muridae > Rhynchomys > Rhynchomys soricoides. The sequence goes on from JADRCH010000041.1 coordinate 4,577,382, forward strand.
ATTGTCTTGATGTGTTCTTGGATTCGGTTTGCAAGAATTTTATTGAGTATTTTTGCATCGATATTCATAAGGGAAATTGGTCTGAAGTTTTCTTTTATTGTTGGGTCTTTGTGGGGTTTTGGTATCAATGTAACAGTGGACTCATAGAATGAATTGGGTAGTGTTCCTTCTGTTTCTATTTTGTGGAATAGATTGAAGAGTATTGGTATTAGGTCTTCTTTGAAGGTCTGATAGAATTCTGCACTGAACCCATCTGGTCCTGGGCTTTTTTTGGTTGGGAGACTTTCAATGACTGCTTCTATTTCTTTAGGAGTTATGGGACTGTTTAGATGGTTTATCTGATCCTGACTTAACTTTGGTAATTGGTATCTGTCTAGAAACTTGTCCATTTCCTCCAGATTTTCCAATTTTGTGGCATATAGGCTTTTGTAGTAGGATCTGATGATTTTTTTAATTTCCTCAGAGTCTGTTGTTATATCTCCGTTTTCATTTCTAATTTTGTTAATTTGGATACTGTCTCTGTGCCCTCTGGTTAGTCTGGCTAAGGGTTTATCTATCTTGTTAATTTTCTCAAAGAACCAGCTCTTGGTTTTGTTGATTCTTTGTATAGTTCTTTTAGTTTCTACTTGGTTGATTTCAGCCCTTAATTTGATTATTTCTTGCCTTCTACTCCTCTTGGGTGTATTAGCTTCTTTTTGTTCTAGAACTTTCAGATGTGCTGTTAAGCTGTTAGTGTATGCTCTCTCCAGTTTCTTTTTGGAGGCTTTCAGAGCTGTGAGTTTTCCTCTTAACACTGCTTTCATTGTGTCCCATAGATTTGGGTAAGTTGTACTTTCATTTTCATTGAGTTCTAGGAAGTCTTTATTTTCCTTCTTTATTGCTTCCTTGACCAATTTATCATTAAGCAGTGCATTGTTCAACTTCCATGTGTATGTGTGCTTTCTGTTGTTGTTGTTGCCATTGAAGACCAACCTTAATCCGTGGTGATCTGATAGGAGGCATGGGATTATTTCAATCTTCTTATATCTGTTGAGGTTTGTTTTGTGACCAATTATATGATCAATTTTGGAGAAGGTACCATGAGGTGCTGAGAAGAAGGTATATTCTTTTGATGCAGGATGAAATGTTCTATAGGTATCTGTTAAGCCCATTTGGTTCATAGCATCTGTTAGTTTCACTGTGTCTCTGTTTAGTTTATGTTTCCAAGATCTGTCCATTGTTGATAGTGGGGTGTTGAAGTCTCCCACTATTATTGTGTGAGGTGCAGTGTGTGCTTTGAGCTTTAGTAGAGTTTTTTTTTTTTTATGAAAGTGGGAGCTCTTGCATTCGGGGCATTGATGTTCAGAATTGAGAATTCTCCTTGGTAGATTTTTCCTTTGATGAGTAAGAAGTGTCCTTCCTCATCCTTTTTGATGAATTTTGGTTGAAAGTCAATTTTATCCGATATTAGAATGGCTACTACAGCCTGTTTCTTGGGGCCATTTGCTTGGAAAATTGTTTCCCAGCCCTTTACTCTGAGGTAGTGTTTGTCTTTAATATGGAGGTGTGTTTCCTGGATGCAGCAAAATGCTGAGTCCTGTTTATGGACCCATTCTGTCAGTCTATGTCTTTTTATTGGGGAGTTGAGACCATTGATGTTAAGAGATATTAAAGAATAGTGATTGTTATTTCCTGTTATTTTTGATGTTGTTTATATTGTTTGTGTGGCTATCTTCTTTTGAGTTTGTTGAAAGATTACTTTCTTTCTTTTTCTTGAGTGCAGTTTCCCTCTTTGCTTTGGCATTTCCCATGATTATTCTTTGTAGGGCTGGGTTTGTGGAAACATACTGTGCAAATTTGGATTTGTCGTAGAATATTTTGGTTTCACCCTCTATGATTATTGAGAGTTTTGCTGGGTATAGCAGCCTGGGCTGGCATTTGTGTTCTTTTAGAGTCTGTATGAGCTCTGCCCAGGATCTTCTAGCTTTCATAGTCTCTGGTGAGGAGTCTGGTGTAATTCTGATAGGTCTACCTTTATATGTTACTTGCCCCTTTTCCCTTACTGCTTTTAATATTCTTTCCTTGTTTTGTATCCAGGGCTGGCTGTGGTGGGAGAGCTGGGTTCAGCTGAAGCCAAGTAGTCTTGGTTTCTGTTCCTTGTGTTCTTGCCCTTGCCTTTCGCCATCTGGTTATCTCTGGAGTTAGCTGGTCTTTCTCTCTCTGACTGTGGCTTGTCTTTCCTTCAAGCTCAGATGTCAATATTCCTAGGAGACCAGTTCTCTCTTCCAGCTGTTCTTCAGACCCTGCGTCTGGAGTCCTCCTGTTGCTGGCTCCTCAGCACAAGTGGGCAGGTAGCTTTCTCCCTGAGCTACTTGTATATGGAGAGGCCTGTTGGCCCAGGCGGGGTTTCTCCAGCTTAATTTTGGTATGCCTTGACTAGCTCAATGACTGGGCACTTCTAAAACTCCCTGCAGCCAGCAAACACTCCCCTCCGGCATTCCTGACTTAACACCTCCTAAATCTATATTTTATCTCTGCTGCCCTGGCTCTGTCTGGGCAGCCCCCTATTTTTGCTTCCCAAGACGCTTCTGGGCAGCTCTTCCTGGGAGCTGCTTTCATTCTTGTATCTAAATTTGGCAGTTACTCCCTTCTGTTCCTTCCCTTCGTGGTCTGTTCTACCCTTTCTCACAGCAGACCCTTTCTTCTTCCTTTCTGTCCCCTTCCATCTCCCCCTCACGGGAACCTAGAAGTCCCACCTCTTTCATCATTCCAAGCCATTGGCTGTTGACTCTTTATTGATCAATCAAAAACCAATTGAGGACAGGGACCTTCAGCCATGCAAATTTCCAATTTTGGGACCAAATTAAGAAAAAACATTAGAACCAATTCCTAACACCAGGATCTCTTGTCATTTGGAGTTGCATGCATCAGGCTAGCTGGTCCCCAAGCTTCCAGGGATTTTCCTGCCTTCACCTCACATCTTGCCACAGGAGCATTAGAATTAGAGACATGAGCTTTTATGTGTGACCTGGGGATTTGAACTCAGGGCCTTATGCTAGCATGTCAAGCACTTCACCCACCTATTTCCTCAACTGAAATTCTTTTTTATTTTATTATATGTATTTTATGTGTATGAGTGTTTGTCTGCATGTATATGTACCACACATGTGCCTTGTTTCTGGCTGAGGTCAGAAGGGGGCATTGAACATCCTGGAACTGGAGCAATGGATGGTTGTAAACCACCATGTGGATGCTAGGAAGAGAACCCAGGTCCTCTGCAAGAGGAAGTACTGATCCAGCTCTCCAGTCTCCCAACTCTAGTACTTAATCTCATCTAGTTTCATTAGCACAAACAA